>CM060955.1:105030906-105094422 GCA_030765055.1 Mantis religiosa | reverse complement strand
CAGCTTGTGCTCAACTGCAGCCAATTTCAGAAACAAAGATAGCCAAGTTGTTTAAGCCAACCTTTACCTGCTTCAGTTCTAAATATAATATAAAAATTACTTCCCTGCCAAGCAATTATATTCAAAATTAAAACCAATTAAATTACCAGACTGTCTGAGCGGTATTGTTGTTCACCTATGATGAATAAATTATAGTACTTGAAGTTTTTGGCCCCACATGCACTGTTTTTGGAATTATTTCTCATAATATATGATGAAAACTTTCATTTGGCTATTGGGTTCGACCACGTAAGCACTTTCTCGGTAATTCGTCTTGAACAAATTGTCCTAAATACTGGTTTAATTGCCAAAAGAAGCTTTTCTGGAAGAGAGTGTTTATGTTTCTAAGTGGGTTAGTTCAGAAACTTCAAACTTTGGAAGTATACAAAAGATCAGAAACTGGCTGGGGCTTTGCGACGCCATCTTCAAATTGATGGATTAAAGGACTTTAATACCAGCTGATGCTCTATGTCATATATATCATTTAAAAACTGAAGAGTTATGTAATTTTTTAACACTAAAAACAAAAAATTGATTTTTTGAAGCCCATCAACCTCCCAGTGCCCTTAAAGCTGTATCATTCATTTAAAATTGACGTAAGCTTAAGTTTATCTTTGCAACACAACAACATTACTGCGTTGAATATGTAAATCCTTCAATATGAATGCTGAAAGAAAGAACAATATGCAGTTTTAAAAATAAAATTTAATGCCCAGTGTATCTTCCAATGTGACATTTCACGTATTTATCTAACTATGAAGTATAATTTGTTGAATTTGCACAGCAACTGTTTGGGTAAATATCTTACTTTAACTTGGTATGAGCTTAAACAATGTACTTTATGACTAAGATGGCCATGACATACAACTGAATGTGTGTCAATCAAAGATTACACTCTGAACTGTTAATGCTGTTTGTAGTTTTAGTTATGCAGTGAAAGTGATGGAACTGTGTGTTTGAGTAGTTCATAGAAAATAATTTAGTAGAGTAATTTAATTGCTCACATCTAACCACTGTTTTTTTTTGACAGTCCATAATTCCCTTATGTGTTCACTACAAAGAAACAAGTGAGTGAGTGGTGTTTTAGGACCCGTCGACAACAAGGTCATTTGAGAACAGTGGCTAATACCACTTTCGTCAGGCCCCAGACGCTGCACAACAAGGCACTTCGTATCATGTACAATACAGACTGGAGATTTCCTGCTCATATCCTACATGAGCACTCCCAGATCCCGTACATTGTCGATGTCATCCGCGAGAGGGCACGATCAATGTACGACAAAATCCAAAATCACCCCAAACCTTTAGTGAGCTCCCTGGGCAGGTGTGACCAGAGATATCAAAGACGCTTGCCATCCTTCAGACTACCAAGAGACGTCTTGGGGCCCCTTGGTTAACCCAAGGGAAACCCCAGATGTTTCTAGGACCAATTTTTACGCCTGATGGATCAAGCAATATACAACCCGTAACCAAAATGGAGCAAACACTTAAATCGTGTCTCCCAAAACGGGCGAACGCTTAAGTGCAGCTGCCTCTGAGAATTAAACAAGGACATCCCATTCCTAATTCCCAAAAAGTCAAACACCCCAGCAGAACATGAAACCAAATACTAGCTCATTTCGCAGGTTAAGCCACAAAGCGGCTAGGTACTGCGACAGAAGACATCCGGACGGGGACAAAGAAAAATAGCCCAGCCCGACAAAGAAACAACAAGTGCATTATATAACAAAATAATGTGCAGTTTTATCTACTTTTCAAAATTATTATGTGGCTTCGCACCACTGCATGTAACGGATGCCTCATATATTAGGTTAAGCATCTTTTTTCCATGCCAAAGACTGAGATTTTCATTCCAACTTAGAACAATTAGAGGCTGCTTAACAATAGAGTTTCATGTCACATGTAATGAACTGGAGATGTCAGTTAGATGGTTAGAAAGAATGCATAAAGCGGTCGTTGAAGCCAGAAAAATGGATGGGGGACATCAGTGATAGGAACACAATTAGACCAGATGTATGGATTGTTTTGTAAAGAACTACTAGGTCTGCCAAGAGAGGTGGCTTTACTAGAGTGGAGTAATACAAAAAGGAGGGGAATAATAATAGAGAGAATACTGAACTTCTGGTATATGTGTATTAAAGGGCAGAAAGGGGACTTATTGAATCTGTGCATGAAGCAACAGAAAAGCATTAAAATACAAACAGTTGATGGTCGGAATTGGAAAGAATGATATTGAAGATAGACATGGGAGATCCATGGAGAGCAGAGGAGACAAATTATAGCGGTCTTTGGAAGGAAGTGAGAAAAATAGTACAAGACATACATAGGCAAGAGATATGGGAAAGTATAGAAGAAAATAAATCCTTGAAATTCTATAAGCAATTAAAGACAGAATGGGGCAGAGTAAAATATATAGATCAATGTGACAAAACTGAAAGAGAAGGCATAGCATGGATGAGAGTAGGAATAATACATCTAAAAGGGTTGAGAAGTAATGAGGTAGGGATACGTGAATTTTGTGGAGATGAAGAGAGTACTGTTCATTACCTGATAGAATGTAAGGAGTTAACAAATTACAGGAGAAAAGTATGGGATAAGAAATGGGACAGTGTGAGTAAAGAGATATTGGCGCTACGCATGCTAACAGGGATGGGAGAAAAGAAAAATAGATGTATAGCAGATTTCTTATATAGGATAAGAGAAAAGTGAATTAGGATAAAAGAAGCGAAGGTCAAGAAATACTGACACCAAGCTGCCCAGGAAAACCAAACGCTTATAGCCAGGGGACCTGAGTTAGTGAGTAAATCTTAAGTCAGCAATTTTATGTATCTATTTGTACAGGAGATATAATACAGCATGTTCAATGTTAAATTGTATTGTACTGAATTTGTAATGGATACTGTACAAATAAATAACATGTAACACTTCTGTGGGTCACGCTAGTAAAGTTATATCACCCTTAAAATTATTAGCATTACAGAAATTGTGTGCCAATATTACTCATAAATGGTGGAAAGTACATGTTGAGAACAGATGTACCACAGAACAATACATCAATGCTGTGCAAATATCACTTTAACTTGTTATTTTTCTAAAACCAGTTGCCCAAATTGTGAGCCAATATATGAAGTGCTCAACACTATGTACCTTTAACGGTAACCCTATATTTCAGAAGACTGTTAGGCCTCGACACTCTGTGTGTTAACAAGGAGGAGGATTAATAACCTATTATTTATTGTGAAGCTTTACTAATTTGAGATCAAGCCACACTGTCTTTAGGTCCTAGCTGCAGCTGACATTGTGCATGTTTTAAGAATAAATTGAATACTAGAAATAAAAGTAAAAGTGCCATATAATGATGATGACACACTGACATTTTAACCATTTCTTGCAATGCACATTTACTTGTGAAGCTTTTTCAAATCAATTTGAATCCCACCAGATCTCTTCTAAGATGTTTATTCAGGTACATAACTTGGTGTAGTGTGTACAATAATATTACATAGTGACTGCTGCATTAAACAATATAGAACAAGTTAGGTTTATGGAATCTCAGATGATACTTTTAATTGCTGTTAAGCTGTGACATTCTTTATAAATGATGTAGATATACACTGATGAGTAAGGTTAAGAGAACTTAATTCTTCAAAATACTTATCGTTGCAATTTAAAGAAAAAGTTTATAAAATTCATATCAAGCATCTCGCCCAAAGATTTTAATTTGAGCCACCCAGATTATATGTAAACACAGATATTGCCAATTATAAACAAAGAAATTTTACAGAAATAAAAGAGAATTGAGGCTGGCCCCATAGAGCACTTGCCTGCCATGCTAGGAGTCTCGGGATGGGGGTAGGGATTTTTCTTCCTCCAAGATAATTCCTCTTCTTCCCCAGAGTCTGGAAGTATCAATGAGAGTGTGAATGTGTGCATGGTCTAATGATTAAAAAAAAAAACTAACATTTACAAGTTAACACCTTAAACGTGTTCCAAAGGAGAACGGCCGCCGATATAACCATTGTAGTATAAGTGGAACAAATAAACAAAAAAAAAAAAATGAATTCTGTACAAATACACAGCCACCTCAAATATTGACTCAAATATTTTAAATTTAAAACTACTAACACAAAAACTAATATTCCCAATCAAGTGTCTAAATTAACTTTTCTTTTCCATGTTGGTCACAGTATTCCTCAAAGTTTTGTTAAATTTCCACTGATCTGAAATGAAATGAAATGAAACTCAAACTAAGGAAATATTTGACATGTCACATTAAATTGCTGTATCCGCGGGAAAGAAACCTTTGTGCTAAATTATTAATGTTCCTGAAGATCACTGCACATCACCAAACAAGAAACATACACAATATCCAATAATCCTGCCCTCTCAATTTCTGTCATCGTATTCCTGGTAGCTTGAGATGACCCCCGAAAGAGAAAAACACAGAAAACCTCATTATTCCAATAATAAAGTAACAAGGTAACTGAAACTAATACTTTTGTATGTAAAACACCCTTTTTCCATTATAAAGTGCTACATTAATCTAAATAATTTAACTATACATAAATATGTTTGAAGGCACAATTCTGGTTATGTCATGATATTAATTTTCAGTATTTAGCTACATGCTAAATCTTACTTACCAATAGGTCTTTGTGAAAATCCATTCTCTTTCTTCTTGCTGCCAATATGTCCTCCCAGGCCTTTGAAATCTTAACAATTTCACAAATCGATGATAATTTTATTCAGACTTAATTTCGCTTGGCTTAGATACCGTTAAAGTTTCAAAATTTCGTTCAAATATTTACAGCCTAGCCAACGCAGTGTCTTATTCACATTGTGACTTTGTGTTTTTGTAGCAATACACTGTTCAATTCTCACGTAACTACATTACATCACATATACAACCAGCTCTTGTTACACAACCGACTCTCAGCTATTTTCTGCTTACTCCCAACTACTCTGTTTCAACTCGTTTTATTTCTGATATATATAAATGATCTGGAGTGTTCCTTAAAAAATAGTTATCCAACATTATTTGCTGATGATACAAACTTATATATTTCTGGTTACAACTTGAGATCCTTAAAATTTAAGATAGAACAGACAATGTCTGAATTGCTAAACTGGTTCAACATTAATAGATTATTAATAAATACAGAAAAATCAACAGCAATAGCTTTTCATCATAAAAAAAATACACTTGCCAGTCATCCCTTTATAGAGTTTCAGGGCAAATATATCTCATAGACAGATAGTACAAAATTTCTAGTGTTATGGGTGGATAATAATTTAAAGTGGTCGGCTCACATGCCAAAACTATCTCAAAAACTGAGTACAATAACTTATGCCATCACAGTCATTTCAAAAATCATGGACCTGAAGTCGGTCATATCTTTATATCGTGCATATTTTCAATCTGTTCTTAGCTTTGGAATATTACTTTGGGGTAATTCAACAGAAGCAAAATCTATTTTTAAAATGCAAAAAACGGGCAATTAGGATAATACTACATGTTAATAAAAGAACCAGTTGTAGGCCACTATTTAAGGAATTAAATATATTGCCCCTCCCCTGTATTTACATACATGAAACATTATGCTACATAAAAAATAATCTCCGTATATACACAACAATCTCAGAGATACATTCTCATGACACCAGAAGAAAAGATAACCTTCATGTAATCACACATAGCACTAGTTCTTTTGAAAAAAGTTATGTATATACTGGCCTCCAGCTTTATAATAAATTACCCAATTATCTGAAGCAAATACCTGCACTGCATCGATTTAGAATTTGTCTCAAAAAACTTCTTTCACTCCATTGTTTTTATAGCATAAAAGAATATTATGATTACTTTGACAATTATTTTTTTTAATGTTAATGATGTTAATGTTTTATAGTATAGGTGAATTCTTTGAATATGTTAACTACAAGTGAAATATTATTATTTATTATTAATTATTATTATTATTATTATTATTATTATTATTATTATTATTATTATTATTATTATTATTATTATTATTATTATTATTATTATTATTATTATTATTATTATTATTATTATTATTATTATTATTATTATTATTATTATTATTATTATTATTATTATTATTATTATTATTATTATTATTATTATTATTATTATTATTATTATTATTATTATTATTATTATTATTATTATTATTATTATTATTATTATTATTATTATTATTATTATTATTATTATTATTATTATTATTATTATTATTATTATTATTATTATTATTATTATTATTATTATTATTATTATTATTATTATTATTATTATTATTATTATTATTATTATTATTATTATTATTATTATTATTATTATTATTATTATTATTATTATTATTATTATTATTATTATTATTATTATTATTATTATTATTATTATTATTATTATTATTATTATTATTATTATTATTATTATTATTATTATTATTATTATTATTATTATTATTATTATTATTATTATTATTATTATTATTATTATTATTATTATTATTATTATTATTATTATTATTATTATTATTATTATTATTATTATTATTATTATTATTATTATTATTATTATTATTATTATTATTATTATTATTATTATTATTATTATTATTATTATTATTATTATTATTATTATTATTATTATTATTATTATTATTATTATTATTATTATTATCATTATCATCATTATCATCATTATCATCATTATCATCATTATCATCATTATCATCATTATCATCATCATCATTATCATCATCATCATTATCATCATCATTATCATCGTCATTATCATCGTCATTATTATCGTCATTATTATCGTCATTATTATCGTCATTGTTATCGTCATTGTTATCATCATTGTTATCATCATTATTATCATCATTATTATCATCATTATTATCATCATTATTATCATCATTATTATCATCATTATTATCATCATTATTATCATCATTATTATCATCATTATTATCATCATTATTATCATCATTATTATCATCATTATTATCATCATTATTATCATCATTATTATCATCATTATTATCATCATTATTATCATCATTATTATCATCATGCAGTGGTCCGATGCTACGAGGTCGCTTCTTGGATTGCCTGCTCTAAAGGCCACTGCGGAATAGAAGGGAATGAACTAGCAGATAAGCTTGCAAAACGCGCTGCTATCGAAGATAGTGAAATAGTGTACGACAAAATACCAAAAGACGTAATTGTAACCAGAGCGAAGGAATATGGACTCAACAGGTGGCAACAAGTCTGGACGAACACAACGAAAGGTGCAGTGATTAAAGCATTCTTCCCGTTAGTGAAAAACAGATTGCGTCAAAAGATTCCAATATCCCCAGAACTCACTACAATGTTAACTGGCCATGGAAAATTAAACGCATACCTATACCGATTTAGAATAATAAATAACCCACTCTGTCCCTGCGGAAAAGAAGAACAGACCGTTAACCATATAATATTTAATTGCAGAAGACTTGATGAAAAAAGACTAGAATTGGCAAAAAGTGTAACAAGCAATGGAGGGAAATGGCCTACCACCAACGAGAAGATTGCGAATAATCACCTGAAGTCGTTTGTAAAATTTGCAATTTCTATAGAAATCACGGACATGGACTGAAGGATTTGGAGTGTAACAACGACAAATTGTGAACTCTATACAATCAACTTACTCCGGTTTCATCATAATCTTACAATTAACTAAAACATAAAGCACTACTTCTAAAAATATGACAAGTATTTAAATTGAAATAATTACAAATTGTGAACTCACAAAAATCAGCTAGAAGAATAGACTCAATTTAATGTACATAGTGTCTAAAACACAGAATAACCCAATGTAAAATTGTTGTAATGTTTACAATTACTAATTCAAAATAGGACATGTAACTATAAAGCATGTAGTATTACTATGTAATGGAGCATGCTGTTGATATCAATAAAGCAAAAAAAAAAAAAAATTATTATCATCATTATTATCATCATTATTATCATCATTATTATCATCATTATCATCATCATTATCATCATCATTATCATCATCATTATCATCATCATTATCATCATCATTATCATCATCATTATCATCATCATTATCATCATCATTATCATCATCATCACCATCATCATCACCATCATCATCACCATCATCATCACCATCATTATCACCATCATTATTATCATCATCATTATCAACATCATTACCATCATCATTAACATCATCATTATCATCATCATTATCATCATTATCATCATCATTATCATCATCATTATCATCAGCATTATCATCATCATTATCATCATCATTATCATCATCATTATCATCATCATTATCATCATCATGATCATCGTCATCATCATCGTCATCATCATCCTCATCATCATCGTCATCATCGTCGTCATCATCATCGTCATCATCATCGTCATCATCATCGTCATCATCGTCATTATCATCATTATCATCGTCATTATCATCGTCATTATCATCGTCATTATCATCGTCATTATCATCGTCATTATCATCGTCATTATCATCGTTATTATCATCCTTATTATCATCCTTATTATCATCGTTTATATCATCGTTATTATCATCGTTATTATCATCGTTATTATCATCGTTATTATCATCGTTATTATCATCGTTATTATCATCATTATTATCATCACGATTATCATCACCATTATCATAATCATTATCATCATCATTATCATCATCATTACCAGCATTATCATCATCATTATCATCATCATTATCATCATCATTATTATCATCATAATTATCATCATTATCATCATTATCATCATTATTGTTATCATCATCATTATCATCATCATTATCATCATCATTATCATCATCATTATCATCATCATTATCATCATTATCATCATTATCATCATCATTATCATCATCATTATCATCATCATTATCATCATCATTATCATCATCATTAACATCATTATCATCATTATCATCATCATTATCATCATCATTATCATCATCATTATCATCATCATTATCATCATCATTATCATCATTATCATCATCATTATCATCATCATTATCATCATTATCATCATCATTATCATCATTATCATCATCATTATCATCATTATCATCATCATTATCATCATTATCATCATTATCATGATTATCATCATTATCATCATTATCATCATTATCATCAGTATCATCAGTATCATCAGTATCATTATTATCATCATTAACATCATTATCATCATTATCATCATTATCATCATTATCATTATTATTATTATTACTATTATTACTATTATTATTATTATTACTATTATTATTATTATTATTATTATTATTATTATTATTATTATTATTATTATTATTATTATTATTATTATTATTATTATTATTATTATTATTATTACTATTATTATTATTATTATTATTATTATTATTATTATTATTATTATTATTATTATTATTATTATTATTATTATTATTATTATTATTATTATTATTATTATTATTATTATTATTATTATTATTATTATTATTATTATTATTATTATTATTATTATTATTATTATTATTATTATTATTATTATTATTATTATTATTATTATTATTATTATTATTATTATTATTATTATTATTATTATTATTATTATTATTATTATTATTATTATTATTATTATTATTATTATTATTATTATTATTATTATTATTATTATTATTATTATTATTATTATTATTATTATTATTATTATTATTATTATTATTATTATTATTATTATTATTATTATTATTATTATTATTATTATTATTATTATTATTATTATTATTATTATTATTATTATTATTATTATTATTATTATTATTATTATTATTATTATTATTATTATTATTATTATTATTATTATTCTGTACATACAGTTGAATTTTCATTCCAACTTGTGTTGTATATATGTATATTGTAAAATTTTTAGTTATGAATACTTGACGTGTCCTATATCATGTAATATGATCAAAAGGATGAATAAAAACTAACTAATTCTAGAGATTTCCAGGACAATAAAGAACCCGAAATAATCCAGATGTTACCAGAAATTTCCATTTATCTCAGTTCGATATGTCTTTTATCTAAGCTGTCTGCATTTGCCGTCTCTTTGTATAGACTATCGTTAACTGCTTATGTAAGCCATTAAATACTATCCGCCATCTGTCATCTTTTGCGCCGAAACCTTTATGCCCGTTACCGCGACACTATCGTACATTGAGCTCAAATAAGGTACAAAATAGGCCAAAAATATTACGGAAATTACTTCATAAGTTGTAAAATAATGGAATAGCTATTAAATTTTGAACTTAACAGAAGTTTTTTTTTTATAATAGTCTGCAACACGGCAGCCAAAATAGTTATATTGGCGGCATTGAATATAATTCAAATCAGGTTGTTAGAGTACATGCAGCGCTCGAAATGTACCTTTCGCCGCTGCCTGTTTCGCGAACCTTTATGCGACACTGGAAGTTCCTATCTCATATGTTACAGCCTGGCCCTAGGCGACTTGATCTGGTACTAAATCTATGCGCTAGATGGCAGTATAAGCTTTGTTATCTTCCTTAAGAACGATCTAAACTATATTAAAGCTTCGGAAAATCAATTTTAAAATTATGTATTTCTATACTGCAAAATTATTATGTAAAAGTATAATACACTTTCATAAAAACAAATGTTAGAGATTATTTTTTTACAATAGATCCGATTTTAGCAGAATGTTCTATCGCTTAGAAGTATCCAAAATGTTATTGATATGTTCACCCTGGAGGCAGTGAAGTCAATAGCTTGCGTGCTTGAGGTGTGCGGAGCCGCATATGTTGAGGGACTGCCCCAAGCGTCCTGAAGAACGTCAGTGTGCGAACTGTAAAGAGCCGCACGCCAGCGTCTACAAGGGCTGCCAAACGCGGCAACGCATCATCGAGAGCCGCCGCCAGGGGCATCCTGACCCGGCCACTGTTCGCCAGGGGGTGTCCTTCGCGGCCGCCCTCAAGAAGGCCGAGATCACGCTGCAGCAAGCGGAAGCGACTGCTGTCCAAGCTGCGGCCCCTATAGCACCGCCTCCGACCGAGGAAAGCAAACCTGAACCCTCACAAAGCAGGGGGGAAAAGAGCGGGAAGCCCGCTATTCCACCTCCTGCGCCGAGAGTCAACGACCAGGGCCAGCCTGAAGCTCCGGCCTCAGCTGCTCCTGCGCCGCAGCCTGCGCCAACGGTGGAACCTGCACCAGCAGCACCCTCGGCGGCATCAGCCAGCACACCTCAGTCCGCTGCTTTTGGGGGCACGATATCCCAGGCAGACCTGGACGAATTTCAGGCCCTCTCCCTGTGGTTCGGTAACCTAATCCAGAGGACCCTCCCGGCCCTAGGCAACTGTAAGCTGCAGGTCGAGAACCCTGCATTAACTCCAATGCAGAAGCACGCCATTGTGCTCAAAACGCTGGAGGAGCTGTTCCCGGGATCCGCTAAGTAATGACCTCCAGACTTCGTCCGGAGGCCATTACGTGCCGCGTTCTGGAACGCGAACGGCATCCGGGGTCATCACCCTAGCGTTCTTGAGTTTGTACAGTCCTTCGGTATTGACATTCTGATGGTCTGCGAAACCCATCTGGTTGCCACAAGCAACTTTTCGCTGCCTAGCTTTGTCACCCATCGGTCCGATCGAATCGGCCGACGAGGTGGCGGCACCGCCATCTTCATCAGGAACCATATCACTCACTCACCTTTCCCACCACCTCCACTCCAGCATTTGGAAGCCTGTGCCATTCGGCTTGCCATTGGCGGGCTAGACACGCTGCTGGTAGTGGCCTACGATCCTCCTGATGCTCGCTTCTACGGGGCGGACTTCATCCTCCTGTTCAACCTTCATCCAGTGATATGCATCGCGGCGATCTCAACGCGAAACATGCCCACTGGCATAGCCGCACAGCTAACACCAAAGGGCGTGGGCTCTACCGCCTCATCAGCGGAAACCCAAGCCTTGTCGCGCACGGCCCGAGAGGTCCTACGTTTCATCCAGCCCATGGCAGGCCGGATGTGCTCGACATCATGCTCACTAAAAACTTCCCATATCATCTAGACCTCTCGGCAGTCAACGAACTGGACTCCGACCACGACCCGGTCCTGGTGGACGCCAGCGTTGACATGCCAGCTCTGTTAAGCCCAGACTGGACATATGAGATCGACTGGGATGCAGCCGTCCTAAACCTGAGCCAGTCAGTAGACCCGCGTCCACGTATCAACTCCATCGATGCGCTGGAAGCGGCAGCCTCTGACTTCTCCAACCACATCGTAAATGTGGTACGTTCCCACACATACCGCATTCCCTCACACCACAACCCCATGACCATTCCAAACGAACTCCGGCAGCTGCTTAAAGCCAAAGCAACTGCCCGGAAGCTATGGCAGCGCTTCCGCCACCCTAGGCTACAGGCAGTCTACCAGAGGTTCAAATCCCTGGCCAGACGGCTGCTTCGTGCTCACCGCTCTGCGGCCTGGGAGGCAACAATGAAGCGGTAGACCTCGCGGAGAGGCACCCGTAGCGGATCATCCGTTCCTTACGGAAGGATAAAACCCAATACCAACACCCTCTTCATGGCACTCGAGGGCGACTCGCCTTTGAGCCCCCAAGAGAAAGCCACAAGTTTCGCAGACAATCTAGAGTCTCAATTCGAGCCACGGGAAGACCCGCAAGACGACGAGTTCACCGAACTCGTGGAGGAGGCGGTGGAATACCTCTACGAGGACCCCCCTCCCCCACGCGATGTGATCCACATTCCCATTGCCACCCCCAAACAGGTGGCAGCCCAAATCCGTAACCTCAAACCAAACAAATCACCGGGGCATGATGGTGTCACGGCACTCATGCTCCGAAACCTTCCCAAAAGAGCTGTGATCCACTTGACGCGGATTTACAATGCGTGCCTCTACCTCCGGCACTTCCCAACTTGTTGAAAAGAGGCGAGGGTGGTATGCATTTTAAAGCCCGGCAAGGACCCACCCTTCCCGTCAAGCTACCGGTCCATAAGCCTTCTCTCAGTCGTCTTAAAGGTTTTTGAGCGACTGCTCCTGGCCCGCCTGACTCCTCTCTTCGAGGAAAGGCACCTCCTACCGGATCACCAGTTCGGTTTCCGTCGGGGCCACTCCACGACCCTGCAGCTACTGCGATTGGTAGAAAAGGCTGCCCTGGGCTTCCAGGACAACCTCAAAACCGTCGCGGTGCTGCTGGACGTGGACAAGGCCTTCGCCACAACGTGGCACCAGCGACTGTTATACAAGCTCAAGGAAGCACAACTCCCCGCCCCATACCTCACCCTGATCAGTAGTTTCCTCCGGGACCGAACCTTCAGGCTGCGGGTCGAAGGCAATCTCTCCACCGTCAGACCCATAGCGGCGGGAGTCCCGGAAGGCAGTGTACTGTCGCCGTTACTCTTTGCTGCCTACATGTCTGACTTCCCCACAGAGCCTCGCACTGTTCTGTGCCAATATGCTGACGACGTCCTCATATTGGCCCAGAACAAAAATTTCCGCTACTGCCTCCCTCCGCTGCAACGATCACTCCAAGCCATCGGCACGTGGAGTGAAAGGTGGAGGATGGCCATCAGCCCGCAGAAGAGCTCTGCCCTTCTGCTGGGGAAGGTCCTCCGCTGGCGCCCGGTAGGAGACCTGCGGTTGAGGCAGAGAAGGATCCCTTGGGTCCGGACTGCCAAATACCTGGGTGTCCGACTGGACCGCGGCCTCACATTCACCCCACATGCCCGTGAAAAAATCGGCCTCAGCCATGCAGCGCTCAGGCAGTTATACCCCATATTCCGCTCGACCATGCCCATCCGCCTGAAACTGCGGGTGTACCGTGCGATCATCCCGCCCCTGATCCTGTATGGATGCGAGGTCTGGGGATCGGTGGCTCGTACCACCATCCGCAGACTGCAAGCCGTGCAGAACAGGGCGCTTAGGATGGTCTATGGTATAGTGGCCGCGCTGAAACCATCCCCAGGCGGTCGCCTTTGTACGGCAAAACAGTTCTCACCCCTAACCTCAATGTCATAAATTTCTTAGGTTACACTTACCGGGGCGGAGGGGTGAAGAATGTTAGGCTCGTGTTCATAGCTAAAACCATCCAGGGTTGCCGTTGTTCTAAGACGCATTTAGAAGGGGAAAAAATTCAAGCTGATTTCACTGTACGAACGTCATTTGGTTTACTTATTGACATTTTCAAATAAAATTTAAATCATTAATATATCCTAATTTTACAACGCTTTATAACATAACTCAAAAGAGATATATTGCCTATGTTGTTATGGTACTGGTACTTGCATTACCTACAAGAACTAAATGCGTGTTATTAACATAATATCCAGGAAAGCTTAGTAAAACATTCCGATACCTTGTTGTAGGACCATCATTACAATTTTAAAAGGGTTAAATTGCATGAGTGTACATGAATTTCTGAGGGATATGTACTTGCAAATTAAAGAAGCATTTTTGATTCTGGTAGTTAATAATAATTTGTAAGCAAAGAGTGCATGTTAGGGCTTTGTTTATTGCAATTGTAAGCCGATTTACCCTCAGATATTTTCCTATATTCTATGGCAGCTACAGACGGGGAATCAAATTTCAGTTGATTTAACAAAGCAGTAAATATCCCAAACGCAAAACAAAAAAAAAAAAACCGAATAAGGAATTAAAGAAAAACTAGTAAGGAAAATCTATTAGGATGTCTTCTAATTTTACAAGCTTGAATAAAGTTAAGCAGTAATTTTTTTTTTGGGGGGGGGGCTTCTGTTAAACACAATTTAAATAATCACCTACATTCCGCATAATAATTATGTCATAAACATTTTAAAACTCGAGAAAGGTTCGAAATACTGTTAGGTATATGCTACAAGTATAAATGTTAGCTTATCCAGGGAACTTACAAACGTGCGCTAGAAAGGTACACATTGTCAGACGACCGTCAGTTAATATTTAAAAGTAAAATATAAATGTATTATCCAACGGATATTTATTTACTAATAAAAGAATACTCTTTAGCTTGTTTGTTTTTCGGTAAACTTTTGTTTGGTACAAATAAATGCATAAGTTCTCCTGAGAATAATTATGTTCGTTTGAACATAGTGAAAAAAATAAATACACATTCTGTTTCTGTGGTAAACAGAGAATGTGGTGAAATCAAATTTGATGGGATATAAATAAAAGCAATGCTTTCGTCAAAACTCAACAAGTAAGAAAAGAAGCACCATTTTCAGCAGAATGATACAAATGAATGGTCCTTTTAAGAACGTAGTTTTGCTAGTAATTTTGATCAGAAAATCTTTCCACATGACAATGTTTTTAGTATGTAAAACGAACATAAGAAGTCATGTATTGTGATTTAGATGTAATGTCAGATTATTAGCTAGCAATGCAATTTCTCTTTATTTAAAACACAAATGTCTGAATTACGCAAAATAAAGCAAGCATAAAGAAAAAATTTAGCGCTTTCTGCAAAATTCATTCAACAAATTCTGAAAAAAAAAAAATTAAAAATTATACATTTGTGGTTAAAAATGCTTTGATCCTACCTTTATTCATCATTGTCACTGTCTCCTACATGAATCACGAATCTCTCCTGGTTGCTGTCTGCATCGTGACTTATATATTTTCCCTCGATTTTGGAGGTGCGCTGGACGCATGATGACCAAAGGTTGTAGTCAATTCTTTTTGTACCTTCACGCAAAAGCTCACACACGCTTGCACTTAGGGTAGGTGTCATATTGTGTTTCCTGACGAATCCTTTCAATTTAGCCCATATGAGTTCTATAGGGTTAAATATGCAGTGATAGGGTGGAAGACGCAAAACTTCATGGCCGCGAGAAACTGCAAGTTCATCAACCACATACTTTTTAATTATATTTGCAGACTTAATTGTATGTATAAGGACGGCTTTAATGGGAACAGGATTTGGTACTGGTATGTTATGTTCTTTCATGAATGAAATAATATCTTGTAATCTCGTTTTCATGGATGGGATTTTAAACAACTGCCGCGAATGGTAGCTTGCATTGTCCATTATTATCACACATTTTTTGTTGTTTGGCAAGTTCTCAAGCAGATTATTGGAAAACCACTTTTCAAATACCTCGGCTGTCATTTCATCATGACTATCAGCTTTGCAGTCCCCTATGTTTTTAGCTGATAAAAATAAACAGTTCGGCACCCACCCTTCATTACCCCCCGCATTAAGCACCATAATACGCTTCCCTCGTGACGGCGGAGATTTTAGCACACAGTTGCAGGTACCGTCGTCCCATCCCATCTTAGCAACGTCATGAGTGTCGAACCAAGTCTCATCTAGATACACGATCCTGAAACCTTGCGAACGCAGCTCTCGTAGTCTGTGCAAGAATTTATATCGCCAAGCTACTATTCTTGCTGATTCCATCACTGCATTTTTCTTTTTCAAACGGTGAAATCGAAAACCCAGCTTCTTTAGCAGCTCCCGAAGTGTAGTTTCCTCGTAAGGAAAATCTGCTACACTTTTCAGATGCTGCAAAAGTTCTCGGACCGTTGGCGACTGCCCTTTACCATAAAATCGATACACCGCGCGCCTTATAAAGTCACAGCCAAAATTATCTACTTTATTAAATTTGGCCCTTTTGTTACCTGGCTTTTTAGGAGTCACTGGGCCTCTCTGCGTAACATTCCGCACAGTTTTCCTGTCCAACTTCAGTATTCTTGCAGTTTCAGAAATCGAACCCTTGCCTAAATTATTGTTTTTCACATACTCATGAATATTGCACACGAAAATCTGGCATTGCTTGTTCAAGGTTTTTGTACGTCTTTTTTCCTTCTTCGGAGTTCTGGAACCACTGGTACTTGGCAAGGGGTAATTTTCCGGTGCAGCTGGAGGGAGAGAAACCTCGTTCGATTCCCACGGTCTCCACATCGTAATTAAACTACGCAAATACTAAACGCTAATAACTATTAAACACTAATAAATTTATAAAACTACACTAAGTAAAACACTATGTAACTTCTATAAATATAAGCTTAATTAACACACATAAGAACACACACCTGTTCACATGATGTTGATGATGAGTATAAGGGCGCTCAACTACAGAGGTCATCAGCGCCCTTTTTAAAGGAAACTGGTCATGGCAAAAGCCAGATATAAATTATTCTAAAACACCATAAATGTGTTAAAAAAAGACAAAAAATACATACACGTTGGGGAAAAAAAAATGTCATCCAAAAACCATAAATTCTATTTGCTAAATCCTAAAATCTAATCTCGAAAAGAACCTAAAAACCTTCTTCACTACTGCGTTATCGTCCGCTAATATTTCTGCAAAGCTGACCGGCAGCTGCAGAGACGTCCTAAGGTCTGCTAGGTGAAAACACTCTAGCAGCACGTGTCGTACAGACAACGCTTCATTACAAAACGGACATAGTGGAGAAGGCTCCTTTTTAAAAAGAAAACTATGAGTAAAAATGCAGTGCCCAATTCGTAACCGAGCCAAACTCACCTCCTCGCGACGAGATGACCGACAGGAGGTAACCCAGGGAATCGGAAGTTCTTTGACAGATCTAAGTTTATTATTGCGGAGAGCAGACCACTCTTCCTGCCAGCAGGTTTGCACAGCTCTCCGCAATTCGGCCCTAAAGTCTTCCGATGTCACAGATGGTATTCGAACCCTGGGCTTCATGATAGCCGTCTTGGCTGCTGAATCCGCCATTTCATTCCCCCGCAAGCCTACGTGACCAGGGATCCATGCACACACCACGTTAACGCCAGAAGCGTGTAAAACGTGGAGGGCATCCTGTATACGCTGCACAATAGGGTGGTAGTTGTACAGCTGCCGTAGGCTTTGAAGAGCACTGAGGGAATCACTCAGGATTAAGCAGTCCCCCAACTTTCGTCGGCGTACGTGTAAAATGGCCCGGTATATTGCATAAAGCTCTGCAGTAAAAATGGAAGTGCTAGTGTGGAATCCGAATGTATAGGGTTCGGTTCCACACACGTAAGCACAACCAACGCCATTTGAGTTCTTGGAGCCATCAGTATAAATTACAAAATGGTCCTCATATCGCGATAAAAATTCTAAAAAACATGTTCGGATACTAGACATAGACATGGTAGATTTATCATATTTAGTCATGCCCAGATCAACCGGGGACGCTCTGCACAACCAAGGAGGGTATGTCCTCTCCCCCCTAGGATACATCTTGGGCATGTCAGTATCAAGATGTCTAAGGAGCTCCCGGAAACGAAAACCAGGTGGCTTTGGTTTAATAGTAGTGTTCCTATAACGCACGTCCATGAAGGTATTAAAGAACGGCGTAAACGATGGATGTGTGGGCATGCAAGTAAGTCCACAGCCATAATTGACTAATAACATGTTGCGCCTGTAGTGCAGAGGAGGTTCTGCAGACTCAGCATACAGGCTTATAACTCGGCTCGTTGGAAATGCCCCAACAGCTATACGTATGCCACAGTTATGGACTGTGTCTAATCTCTTCAGCACAGATGGTCGTGCTGAGCCATAAACGATACTACCATAGTCTAATTTGGAACGGATGAGTGCCCGATAAAGTCGCAATAACACTGCACGATCCGCTCCCCACGATTTTCCACTTAGTACCCGCAAGATATTCAAAGATCGGTCACATCGTGCTTTCAGTTGTGCTATATGCGACGACCAACTAAGTTTTCTATCAAATATCAATCCAAGGAACCTCGTCTCATCTGCAAAAGGTAGTAGATCAGCGCCTAGCCGGAGCCTTGGAGGTAGTCGACTCTGCTGACGCCAGAAGTTTACACAGATGGTTTTCTCAGCGGAAAAACGGAAGCCGTTTTTTAAACTCCAACTCTTAAGGTTGTCCAAGGTGGTCTGAAGACGGCGCTCTAAAAACGGAGTGCGCTGAGATGTACAGTAGACGGCAAAGTCGTCTACAAATAGGCATGACGAGACACCTGGAGGTACACATTTCGAGATAGAATTAATCGCAATAGCAAACAACGTAACACTTAGTACCGACCCCTGTGGTACACCGTTCTCCTGAACAAAAAGGTTCGAAAAAACCGAGCCAACCCTTACTCGGAATACGCGGTCTTTCAGGAATTCCTGAAGGAAGAGTGGTAGGCGTCCACGTATATTCCAGGTGTGCAGAGTACGTAGCAACCCTGCCCGCCAACACGTATCATAAGCCTTTTCGAGGTCAAAAAATATTCCGACTGTTTGACAGTTCTTAAGAAATCCGTTCATAATCTGTGTCGACATGGACACAAGATGATCCACTGTTGAACGGCGTCGTCGGAAACCGCACTGGATGTTATTCAGTAGGTTGTGCGTTTCCAGCCACCATACCAACCGCCCATTTATCATGCGTTCCATCACCTTGCATACGTAACTGGTGAGGGAAATAGGGCGGTAGCTAGAAGGGAGGTGACGGTCCTTGCCAGCTTTCAAGATAGGTATAATGGTAGCTTCTCGCCACTTTTCAGGAAACGTGGCATCAACCCAAACACGGTTATACACCTCGAGCAGGAATGCCTTACCTTCAGGTGAGAGATATTGTAACATTTGAACGTGGATTCCGTCCGGTCCTGGTGCTGTCAGTCGTGATGACGAAAGAGCGTGTTCTAGCTCTGCCAAGATGAAGAGGCGGTTATAGTCTTCAAGGTTTCTGGAACTAAACACGAAACCTTGAGATTCTACCTGAGTCTTAATTGAGATAAACTCAGGAGCATAATTGCATGAGCTAGACACCTGAGCGAAAGCACAGCCGAAGGTGTTAGCCACAACAAACGGATCAACAACAACTCCTGCAGCTGTTTTCAGACCAGCGATTGGCAAGTGGGTTGATTTTCCGGCCACGCGCCTTAATTTATCCCATACAACAGATGAGGGTGTACATCTGTTAAAAGATGATACAAATTTGTTCCATGAGGTCTTTTTGCTATCCTTAATTATTTGCCTAGATTTTGCGCGCGCTTTCTTGTACTCAATTAGATTACTTAGCGTAGGGTGTCGTTGAAATACCCTTAGAGCACGTCTACGAGCACGAATAGCATTCCGGCAGTCGTTGGTCCACCATGGGACAGGAAATCGACCGGGTTGGGTAGCCGAACGTGGAATAGACTGTTCTGCAGCGGAAAGAATTTTCTCTGTGAGATGATCAACTAAATCATTCACAGAATCGTGCTCGTTGTATTCAAAGACAGCCAACTGGGTGTAAAGATTCCAGTTGGCACGATCAAAGCGCCATCTAGGGATACGTGAGGGAGACACATCTTGTGCTAAGAGACTAAGAAGACATGGAAAGTGGTCGCTGGAATGTAAATCAGAGATGACATTCCACTGTAATGAAACAGCTAACTGGGATGAACACACTGCCAAATCGATGTGCGAATAGGTGTTAAACGCGTCTGAGAGGAATGTGGGCTCTCCGGTGTTCAGGAGAACCAAGTTATTGCTCTCCAGGAATTTTGCAATGAGGTTGCCTCTCGAACATGCCCGATTTGAGCCCCAAAGTGGGTGATGGGCATTAAAGTCTCCAACTATTAGAAATGGTGTTGAAAGTTGGGAAACCAGATCTTCAAGGTCAACTAACGAGAGGTCATCTGATGGCGGGAGATATACAGTGCAAATGCAAAATTCTATTGATGGCAGCTTAATCCTTACAGCTACAGATTGTAAATCAGACTGTAGCTGTAACGGATCTACAAATATGTCATCCCTGAGGAGCATCATAGTACCCCCGTGTGCAGGAATGCCCTCTTCTGTTTCAACATCACACCTCAGTGGTGTGTAGCGTCTGATTTTAAAGTTGTCTTGTGGTCGTAGCTTAGTCTCTTGTAAGCATACCACTAAGGGGTGATGCTTACTGAGCAAAAGTTCCAATTCTGGTCGATGCGCTCTTAATCCTCGTATGTTCCATTGTAGGATAGCCATTGGAACTATGGGATATAAGATGTAAAGGTAGTCTACATTAAGACGACTTCATGGGTGGCCGAATCAATTTGCCCTTTTTCTTTGGTGTAGGGCTAGTTTCGGCAGGTTTATCCTGCCTCTTCTTTGCTGCAGATGTAGCAGCGTGGTCAGCTGTTTCATGCTCCATATCCTCTATGGAAGAGGACGGTTTTCCTTCTACAACCTTCGATTCGAGGGGCTCGAAGCGATTGGAAATTCCGACCGACGTAGATGACGGTCGCCGGTCGTAGTCCTCCCCAGAAGATGACTCCGACGATGATCTCGGAGACGCTCTAGGGCTGCGTTTCTTGGACTTTTCTGGAGCAGACTTTGTGCTTTCTTTCAGGAAGGCAGTTCTATCATACTGCGTCTTGAACGTGATCTCTGGTGCTTGGTATACAATGGGCAATTTCGTCCTGTTGTTAGACGTGGATGCTTTGTCAGGCGACTTCACTGACTTGTTATTTTCAGTAGTCTGTGTTCTCGGAGTTTTAGATGGTGTTACTGATGCTCTTGGTTGCGATCTAGGCACTAGAACTTTCTCGGATATTGTTGCCCCATTTATATCAGATGTTTGGGTACCAGCCTCCCGTTTCGGTGACGGAGTAGCCGCCACAGAGCTATAGGTACGGGAGGTGGTTGAAGAGGGCTTGAGGATACATAGAAGTTTCCGGGCTTCCGAAAAGGAAACCTTTTCCTTAACCCGGATCTCCTGAATAGCTCGCTCTTCAATATAACGGGGACATTCTCGTGAACTTGATGGATGTTCACCGCAACAATTTACGCATGCTGGAGGTGATGTACATGCATTTTCATGCATGCCGGCTCCGCAGCTGACACATGTAGGTGCGCCTTTACAGAATGCACTAGTGTGACCGAACCGCTGACATTGGTAGCATCTCAGAGGGTTAGGTATGTATGGTCTAACCTCAATCACTTCATATCCTGCCCTGATTCTTTGAGGGAGATCTACCCGATCAAAGGTCAGGAACAGGGTACGAGTGGGAACCATATCCCCTCGTTCTCTCCTTTGGACACGATAGACCGCAGTTACGCCTTGTTCCTGGAGGTTCTCCTGAATATCCTCGTTGGACATTCCATCCAACGCGCTAGTGTTTACAACACCGCGCGAGGTATTCAGGGTCCTATGCATCTCCACTTTGACTGGATAACTGCCCAGCATGTTGGCTTTCAGTATCTTTGCTGCTTGGGATGCTGTAGTTGCTTCCACCAGCAGCGTGCCATTTCTGGATTTTGTACATGATTTAACAGCACCAGCTATTTTGTCAAGACCTTTCTGTATAATAAACGGATTAACCGTAGAAAACGTTCTACCTTCCTCCGTTCGTTTAATAACTAAGTAGCGAGGACCACACTCAACTACTTGCTTATCACTGTTTTCAAATAAATCTTTTCCACGTTTATTGTGTTTTGGGGGGTGTTGTTTAGCCATAAATGTTGGTCTAAATTTCATCCCCCAGTGCTCCGCACCCACCACGGAGTCCAACAAGGGGTCATCCCACTGGGATGACAGGGCTACACAGGGGATATAGCGAGCTCGCCGTCCCACTCACCCTGGAGGTCGGTACAATACCTAGTCCTGGCCGATTGATTAGGGGTGGGTTACTCCCTAACCTCCCGTTTAGGCGAAGCAGAAGCCAAAGTAGTGTATTAGAAATGCGCACCCTCCCCGAATTCAGAAAAAATAACTGTTACGAGCTCAGATACGCATCCCTCAACTACCAGGACAAACCTTTCCACCGACACGGGTCTCCACGCACGGCCTACACGTGGGTGGGCCTGTTGACCATCTCCCTCAACCACGAAGAGGAGCCCACTCGAGGGAGACTGTTGGCTCGGGACCCCGGGTTCGCCAAACCCGTACCTACCGAAGTAGGCCCCTGGGGGGCACCTGTTCACAGTCTAAGCTAATAGCAGACACTGAACATCTAAGGTCACGAGAAAAATGTTGCAACAGCGCTTTTCTTTGGTGACAGATCACCCCACATGTTTTAGGATGAAGGACCCCTATAATTGCCTACTTATGGAATGTGCGGTCAGAGGTGGACGCTTCTGAAGCCGCCTGGGATTCAAAGAACGAGGCTGCTATACTGAACGTATGTTTCCCTCATACATTCTCCACACCCATTCTGGCATACCTTACATCGAGGACGCTCGCGCTCATTGTATGCCAGGATTACATTCCATCCCAACCACCTAGTGAACACACTAGGGCAGTATGGCCATCGCTTACCTAGGAGGAGAAAGAGCTACCGCCTCCCCAAGGACGCCCTTGGGTGGTGAGACCAGCCTCTCATCCCCTCAAGTTTACACTCTGTTCCGGCCACATTGAGGCCGGACCCGGCCCGCCGGCTGAACCCCGGCAGCCGGGTCCCCCGGTGTGACACCGATAAACACCTTAACATAGCGATCCCTAACTTACCCGACCTCTCGCTCCTGGCCCCGCCACGCTGGACGGACCCTGCAACGCAGACCGCCAACAGCTGGGCGGTTCAGGGCACTGGCCTCCTTGGAAGCTACCCCCGCCACCAGGAGCATTAGCAGAGGTCGAATCAGGTCCTTCAGTTGACAATGACATCCAAGCTTTGGAGAAACGACAAAATCTTTAAGACCGCACGGGTAAATCCGCACAGCGGATAGGTACCGTGGCGATCTACCCACCGTCCGGGAGCACCCGGACGACTTGTTCTCGCTCTTGGCTCTTGGCTCTCTTGGTGAAGTCAATCTGCACAGAGGATTTCTATATACAAGCTTGAAGCGAGTGTTGTGGTATACATCTGTAGAAGGTAACTTGATGAGCGGTCGAGATATATGTTGGAAGGTGCAGTGATGAGGTAATACGCCAGTATGTATTACACATATTCAGGAGAACACGAGATGTAGCCACAGATTAATACCAGATGCTCAACTCCGTGTTAAAAACTGAAGACGCATAGGGCGCTCTTTCCTAAATCTTTAGACCCCGGCGACCTTGGAAACTGCGGCCGGTAATGTAGTAGGCTTCTATTGCGACAGAGCTATGGTGCATTTACTTCCCCTTCCCTTCGGCTCCCATTTTCACTGTCTGATGGAATCCAACTTCTTTCGAAATCACTTCTCGTCACATGAATAGTTTAAGGCACATATCAACTATTTCATATTAGGATAATACGCGTCAAATACGCTGAGGAAATGTGCGATAAACTATTCATCAGTGTGCGAAATGTGACTTCGAAAGAAGTTGTCCAATTTGTAAAAAGAATTGGAAGAATCCACTTGAACTTTTCCTGTTAAATATGAATAATTGACTTCCACAAAGCATTATATCTTTATTCCTGTTGCAAATTGATAATTTTGTTTTTAAAAACAATTAGAATTTTAAAAACGAGAGAGTGAGATCACTTAAGATGCTGTTCAGATTATACAAGAAATCTGTATCCCCTTTCCCTCAAGCTTCTTAGTGTAATACTTAAAATAAAGATAACTTAACACTAAAATAATGATTCTGTAGATACAGGAAAACAGGTAAGGATACCATAACGTTATATGTAATGCAATTTCTTTGTACACAGAATGTTGAAAAATTACCTGGAATAACAGTGAGGAAAAAAAACCCTAAAGAAATATGTATATAAATTTGAAATGATAACAACAACTATGTACAAAAAAATAGCACTATTTCTTTAAAATGACACCAAAGCAGCTCTGTTAATGGTTATATCTAATAAGTATTTTAAAAGCTCAATAGTACATATATTATTTTCAGCACAAGTATACTAAAGTATATTCAAAGAAAAACCTGAAATTTGTGATCGATTCATATAAGATTAATAATGTCAAATTAGTACAGAAGTCAGTATTAGCAACTGGTGACATAAATTTCATAAATGGCACTATTTTATATACTTCTAATCACTTTGGTTGAATTAACATTCACAAGTGCAGAATAAATTATGAAAAATAATAATTACATTAAAGCTGTATCATTCATTTAAAATTGTCCTAAGCTTAACTCTGTCTTCACAACATAAGAATATTACAGCGTTGAATTTTTAAATGCTTCAATGGCATGCATATGCACGGTAATGAATGCTGAAGAAGAAAATGTGCAGTTTTAAAAATAAAATTTAATGCACAGTGTATCTTCCAATAAGAGATTATTTCATGTAGTTATCTGACTGTGAAATATAATTTGCTTAATGTGCAGAGCAATTGTTTGGATAAATGGCTTGCTTTAAATTGATAAGACTTTAAGCAATGTACTTTATGACTAAGATGGCAAATGGAGCCCTCTGCATAGTGTAAACCTCTCAGTCCATGACATACAACTGAATGTGTGTCAAATAAATAACGCAATGAAAGATTACACTATGTTATGCTGTTTGTAGTTTTAGTTAAGAAGTGAAAGAGATGGAACTGTGTGCTTGAGTAGTTAATAAAAAATAATTTATTAATGTAATTTATTTGCTCACACATCTAACCATTATTTCTTTTGACAGTCCATAATTCCCTTATGTGTTCACTACAAATAAACAAGAAGTGCATTATATAGCAAAATAATGTGCAGTTTTATCTACTTTTCAAAATTATTATGTGGCTTCACATCACTGCATGTAACGAATGGCTCATATATTAGGTTAAACATCTTTTTCCCATGCCAAAGATTGAGATTTTCATTCCAACTTAGAACAATGAGAGGATGTTTAACAGTGTAGTTTCATGTGACATGTAACATTTCTGTGGGTCACGCTAGAAACGTTATATCACCCTTAAAATGGTTAGCATTACAGAAATTGTGTACCAATATTACTCATAAATGGTGGCAAGTACATGCTGAGAACAGAAATACCACAGAATACATAAATGCTGTGCAAATATCACTTTAACTTGTTATTTTTCTGAACCCGTGTCTCTGTGTCTGTGTCCCTCTCTGTGTCTGTGTCTGTGTCCCTCTCTGTGTACGTGTGTCTGTGTCCCTCTGCGTGCGTCCGCGTAGCGTGGGTCCGCGCGTGTGTGCGCGTGTGCGCATGTGTGCGCATGTGTGCGCGCGCGCGTGTGTGTGTGTGAGTGTGTGAGTTTGTGTGTGTGTGTGTGTGCGTTAACAAGTAAGAGTATTTATAACTTATTATTTATTGTGAAGCTTTACTAATTTGAGATCAAGCCACACTGTGTGTAGGTCCTAGGTAGCTGGCATTGTGCATGTTTTAAGAATAACTGAAATATTAGAAATAAAATTAAAAGTGGCATATAATGATGATGACACAATGACATTTTAATCATTTCTTGCAATGCACAATTACACCTAAAAACTTGTAAAGCTTTTTCAAATAAATTCTAATCCCATCAGATCTCTTCAAAAATGGTTATTCAGGTAAATAATTTACTGTAGTGTGTACAATAATATTGCATAGTGACTACTGTATTAAACAATATAGAACAAATTAGGTTTATGGAATCTCAGATCATACTTTTAATTGCTGCTAAAAGCTGTGACATTCTTGATCAATGATGTAGATATACACTGATGAGTAAGGTTAAGAGAACTTAGTTCTTCAAAATCCTTATCATTGCAATTTAAAGAAAAAGTTTATAAAATTCATATCAAGCATCTCGTCCAAAAATTTTAATTTAAGCCACCTAGATTATACGTAAACACAGATGATGCTAATTTTGGTATATCTGAAAATTCACAGCTATTTTTTCAGTAATTTAAACTGCATATTACTTACCTTACATGGACTTATGTATTACATATATTTTAAATTTAAAACTACAAGTACAAACACAAAAACTAATACACCCAATAAACTGTCTAAAATAACTTCACTTTTCACTTTTCCTTGTTGGCCACGGTATTCCTCAAAGTTTTTGTTAAATTTTCCACTGATATGAAATGAAACTCAAACTTTCAGAAATATTTGATATGCCACATTAAATTGCTGTATACGGGGAAAGAATGCTTTGTGCTACATTACTAAAGCTCCTGAAGATCACTGCACATCACCAAAACAAGAAACATACACAATATCCAATAATCCTGCACTCTGCTTTCTGCCATCGTATTCCTGGTAGCCTGAGATGATGGATGACCCCTGAAAGACAAAAAACAGAATATCCCATTATTGCAGTAATAAAGTAACAAGGTTAATGAAACTAATGCTTTTGTATGTAAAACAACACACTTTTTCCATTATAAGGTGCTACATTAATCTAGAGAATTTAGCTGTGCATGAATATGTATTAAGGCACATTTCAGGTTATGTCATATTAATTGTCGGTATTTAGCTGCATGCTAAATCTTACTTACCAATAGGTCTTTGTGAAAATCTATTCTCGTTCTTCCTGCTGCCCATACGTCCTCGTAGTTCTTTCAAATTTTTACAATTTCACAAATCGATGAAAATTGTATTCAGAACTAATTTGGCTTGGCCTCCTTGCCGTTAAAGCTTTAATTCAAATATTTACAGGTTAGCCAATGTAGTGTCTTATTCATATCGTACATTGAGCTCAAATAAGTTCGATAATAGGCCAATAGTATTACGAAAATTACTTCATAAGTAGTAAAATAATACAATAGCTATTAAATTTTGAACTAAGCAGAAGTTATTATATATATTAGTTAGTATGCAACACGGCAGCCAAAATAATTATATTGGCGGCATTGAATCCGACGCCTGCAGCGCTCAAAACTGTATCTGTAGACTCCGGGTGTTTCGTGAACCTTAATGTGTCTCCTGGTTTCCTATCTGAGTTAACAGGCCCTATTAGCAACACTGTCGACAAGGCAGACAACTGCTATATCGGTATCACGGTTACTACTGTTTTCCGCTCACGTCGATTTTAGTTACAGCATTCCCACAAAGATGGCAGCAGGCCTATCATATAGAGTTATAGACATCATGGCGTGAATTGTTCAGTGGTGCCAACACGACATACTGTTTCTTGTGATAATGCTTTGTGTGAAAAGCAGTATATACGATTTCTTTTCCAGGACAAAAGCAGAAGTATTTGAATTTCACATACTTAACGTTTGCAAGGTAAGGAGCTAGCAGTAAATTATAATATATTAATAATTCAAATACTATGCTAGTAGTTTCAAACTGCAATCTGATTGGCCCTTGTTGGCCGTCTGGAGGTGGAGGGGAAGAGGTCCTTGTGCTCCTCGTTGTTATGTCTACTACACACGCTATTGTTCAAACAAGTATGAATTTTACTAAGTAGTTTTGAAATGCAGATCTTCTATAATATACAAAATGAATAATAGATCATTTTACTCAATATCTAATAGCCATGAAATATAAAACTGGAAGTACTTGTATCGGCTTTATAAGCATGAATAAATAAATAAAGTAGCGACGTGAACTGTCCATTGTTACTATTTTACCTGCGAAAAACTCTTAGGAGCTCAGTACTGAAAACAATGAGGAATTTTCGGATACCTATGTTACAAACTCCTTAGCAAAATAAAGGCTAAGTGCACTTGGAGTAGACTGATATAGTGAACCGGTGTCTTGTTGCACATGTCGTTTAATGTAATATAAAGAAAATTAATTGTTTATTTTCTGGATGGATGAGATCTACAAGAACCAATGTTGAAGTGGCCTACACTTTATTTCGGCTTACTTTTACATTTCCACTATTTTCCACACATTTTTTTTTTTTTTTTCAGAGAATACGGGAAATATAATTACAGTATATTTCATTAATTTGGAATTTGTTAATAATTTAACGATGTGGACTTTTGAAGAAAATCCCTAGTTCTCCATTTACATAAGCAAATTTTGACATTTTTAGTTTTCTCAAAACTAGCCCTAGAACTTTTTTTATTAAAATGCTAAATGCCTGTGAAGCCAAGAACGTGTTTTGCATAGCTTTGTATTTATTCAAAGTGTTGCCCATTTGTAACGGGTAAACAGAATTTGATGTACAACTACACGAAACATTAACCCAAAACCCATGGCGCGACAGCCCATAGAGGGCCACGGCCTGCCAACCCGACTGCCGGCCTCACGCCCACATACGCAAGGTAGAGGTGGGCAATCATTCAACCGATACGGGGAGGAGATGTGGTCAGCATCTCGCCACCTCCAACCGGAAAGCTGACTTTCTTGATCAGGGCCGCTTACCTATCGTAAGCTCCTCAATTTTCTCAAGATGTTGAGTGGGCACTGGTCCTATACCCGTGTCTTAAATTCCGGGGTGGGATCGAACCCATGCCGCATTCCGTGGCATGGAACCAAGGTCCACTACGCCACGGTGCAGGACACACGAAACATTATTAGTTCAAATATGTTTTTGTGGCATAGCCATTTCCTAGATATTCGCTGTTATTGGTTTTGAGAAATTTTGTACTGTTTTAAAGCATTGTTGCCTGCCCTTGCTCGCAATATCACGGGAGAAGTGCATAATTTTAACGCTACGTATTGCGATGCGTTTTAAAACAGTTGACTATCACTCCTTGTTTTTATAATGGAATGTGTAATTTCTGCAAACATTTTTGTCGATTAATATAAGTAGGTAGAAAAAGGGGGTAATTTTGCTTGCTCTCATTCATTCAAATGTCATACTGAAGAATTATACAGAACGCCAACGACTAAAGGAGAATACTGTTCTTATTTTCGTAGAATTTTGTAACGTAATCCGAGTTATGAACTCAACATGTGGCGCCGAACGAAGAAACCTTCAGACTATTCGATTACCCGAGTTCAGCATATAATGTGACTGCTGAGAAATCTAAATTTAAAATGTAACATCTACATGAGAATGCCACTCTGGCCACTTCTAACTAAATCTATATTCAACACTGGCAAGAACAAATATCAGTAGAAAATATAATAATATAATTAGAGAAATTCAGTTCAGAAGTACGTGAAACAGATTATTGCATATGTATTTTTCACTTTTACAGTTAGGTGCTTATATTAAAATATACATACATCGAAGTATAAAAATTGATTTTAAGGTCTCTATTGCGAAAAAAATAATAAGTTTTTCTGCATCCCGATGGATGCTTCACATACTACTAAGAAAGAAAAACTTACCGGGTACCTACATGAATAAAACGTAGTAAATAATTTACAAGGACTCAATATTTGCATTAGAATATGCCTTTGACATTTCGAATTGTTACTTCGCGATAATCGAGTGAAAACAAAGGCATATTACATTTTATTCCAAGTAATATTCACATGGATGGCCATGATGTGGCAACTTGGAGAAGTGCTAAACAAAGACAACGAAACAAACTACAATTGGATCCTGATAATAACAGTACGATATACACACGTGATATTCATTTCTTTGATTGGCATTTTATCTATACTGCATATTTTGTGGAGAAAAGTATCAAAAGCTCTGAATAACTACTACTCTAATTCTACAGAAATACATGATGAAGTTTGTGTGTGTCAAAAACCTTTAATAACCCTTAAATAATTTCCTCGTTAAGCTGTAATCCATTTCATTATAAATAAAAATTAAAAATTGTGACAAATGAAATTTCTCAAAGTATATATTTTATAATTAAGAACTCAAAAAAATCTCGATGATTATTACAGATAACTTATCAAGCACAAAATGTTCAAGCTTCAGGCTTGGGAAAACGATTATGAGATCTTCGTAACTGCCCGTTTTGCTGGATTTTGATATCAGAAGATAATTTTTCCGTAGTGTTAAAGCACTGGAGTCTTTACAACATTACATAACTAGGGGAGCAAAGATAATGCAAAAAGTGCTAAAATATATTCTATATACTATGTATTCACCTAAAAGACGTGTAAACTTCCACATCTATTGCCATTAAATAAGTAAAACATTTCTTCACAAATGAAACATCAAGTTAATAGGTTTTCAGTCTTCGACCTCGTTGTATGTCCTTAAGAAGAGAAGTGCTTCTTCCATAGCACGGAACCTTCTCTCCAAGGTTAGCTGTGGCAGTGAAGGGTCCAGGAAACGTTAGGGCTACGCTGCGCTGCACCTGCCGGTATCAGATCTGGAAGCCTTCCTACTCTTTCCCACGTGCCATCTTCCTGGAAGTTTGGTAACCATTAATAAGGTAGGCCTTGAGATAGTGTTGAGATCTTCCTCTTATAACCTCTAACCTGCAACCACAGCATCTTAATGCCCATTTGGATTATTCTTTTGCCACTGAAAGTTCCAAGCTGTATACACCTGTATTTCCAGATTTTGAAATATTATCTGAGGTAGCTGACGAATTTCAGAAACACAACTTTCACCGATGTTTCCCATTTCTGTGGCGATTTCACTTGCTGAACTGTAGATTTGTTAATTTTGGCTTTTGTTACTTTTTGCTCTTAAACACACTCACATGCATCTCCGGACTGCACAGTACAGGGAATTGCTCTGATTGATTAAAACTTTTGCATCCAGGTGGCATCAAACCTAGAATCTTTGAATTGAGAAGACAATGCTGGCTATTCGACCGCATAGGCAGTCTTTATTGTATTATTAAGAACGCCCTAAGGTTTTGGAACATTACATTCCAAGGGATCAAATGTATTCTAAACGGCTATGTAACAATTTCAGAGGAGTTTTTTGTATTTGTATTTATTCATCCTCTCATCATTATACATGATGTGGGATACGTTAATGGAAAGAACAAAAGGATAAAATAAGTAAGAAAAACACAATAAGTGAATAATACTAATTAAAGGATACCATATAATTAAAAATCCATCCTTCCAAACATTGAGAAAACTACAGAAGTTCAATTATAGGGCAATCAAGAAATAAAATTATTTGATAAATAAAATAAAAAATATGCCTCTAAAGAAGCGGTACGTAAATAAATAATTTATTAATCCAATTAATAGTCAGTATAGGACATGTCAAAATTAAATACCTTACAAAGTCAACAAACAACAAAAATACTCAATATGGATTTACAAGAAATAAAATACAGAAATAGAATATGTACCTATGTAAAAGCAGACTATTTACACTCATTAGCTGAGTAAAAGTAGTGGTTAATTAAATGTGCTCTTAGAGAAAGTTTGAACCTATTTTCTTACTGTATGTCCCTTAAAAATTTTGGAATTCGAGCGTGAAACGTGGGTAGGCAGCTTAGCTATAATACAAAGATTGCATATTAATTTAATGCTTACGTTCATTTGTTTACAAAGTTCACCGTTCATTTGTTTGGAGCGTCTTTTGTCTATAAATCACCTAACAGTTTTACTTGTAAAACTTCGGAAAATGTGTACATTACATGTTTTACTTAATACAAAGCTTTCCTCAGCAAGAAATGTTTGCTCATTAGTAATCTAGGCATTTCTCGGAATCTTTTGCTTGCTCTGATGGAAGTCTTTCTCTTAGAATAAACAACATTAATGGCTGTTCCTTTGCTCGGGCGTTCAGTTTTATTACGTGTTCGCTCCTCCAAATACAGCCTTTAACGCCTTACAAAGCAATAAAAGCAGGCGTGTTTTTCCTTGAATTCCCATCCAAACTACTTGTAAATATCCGGTTCGAAACATCTTTACTGCTAGAGTCTGAAAAATGGAGATTAAGACAGAATAGTTGTGGACATTTCTAGCATAAAATATATTAAAATTCAAATAACGTTTCAAGATTATCTGTACTTCAGAACATCAAACCGGGAATATAGAGTGTCATTTTTCTTGTATATGAATATTCCTTTCATACTCATTCCTTTTTTCAGGTTTACCATTAGAAGTTATTGCTTACGAAATTTACATTGGTATCCATTAAAATACCACAGGCATCAGTGGCGAGGCGAGGGAAGCTCCAAGTAATAATGGTCATTAAAATAAGAGAGAATAATGACTCAAAAAATAAAGCTACTCTTTAGTACTCTTATGCCCGATTTCACCAACAGATGTTAAGACTTAACATGAGTTTAGCAATAGTTAAAAAAAAATTGCATTTCACCAACAAGTGTTAGCGTATCTCTTGTTAAACTAAGAAGCCAAATTTCTGATGTTAAGTCCTTAACAATTGTAAATACTCAAGATGGCGAGCACGAACTCAGCTGTTGATGTCGATTTGGTATATTTAAGACCGTGTAAATGGCATTCGTAATAGAGTACGGCCTATGAGAAGAAATGATTTTGAGGAGCTATCCGAAGAAAAGATTTTACGGAGGTATAGACTGTCGAAACATGTTGCTATGAAGGTTACTGCGGTAGTACAAGGGAGGTTAGCACATGTATCGAAAGGAATATGGCGATCTCGCTTTTGCTTCAAGTATTCATAACTTGCGATTTTATAATTTACTGAATTATGTGGATAATACACTGTCCGCCTTCCGTCTTGAAACGTTCAAGTCACTTGTCCTCCTTCACTCCTCGTTTTCAATTTACGTAATACTGAATTAGAACATGCGTCGAAAGGAATATGCCGATCTCGTCTTTGCTTCAAGTATTAATAACTTTGCGATTTTATAATTCACTGAATTATGTGGATAATACACTGTCCACCTTCCGTCTTGAAACGTTCAAGTCACTTGTCCTTCTTCACTCCTCGTTTTAAATTTACGTAATACTGAATTAGAACATGCTTCGAAAGGAATATGCCCATCTCGTCTTTGCTTCAAGTATTAATAACTTTGCGATTTTATAATTTACTGAATTATGTGGATAATACACTGTCCACCTGCCGTCATGGAACGTTCAAGTCACTTGTCCTTCGCACCTCGTTTTAAATTTACGTAATACTGACAAGTTGTTTGGTGCTTGTAGTAGTGACATGCATTTGAATTAAATTCGTTTCCAATATTTTCCCCATGACATCTTTCTCTTTTCCTCTTATTTTCCACGATATCCTTACACTTCGTCACCAATTCATTTAACAATTCTTTCTCCATCGATGAGAAATTTGTCTCACGGCTTTAGTTATGATTTTGTTCATCTGCCATTTTTCAACTTGTGCAGACAAAAATGAAAACAAAAGCGCATCGCAGTACGTTCAGAAAATAATACGACTAATCCATAGTGTTCTAAAGCTGTGATATGTACAAGTTTTTTGGCGTTAACACAGGTTTGTTAACATTTTCAGAAAACAGGTTGGTGAAATGCAAGAAATTTAACATTAGTGCTAGCGCTGTGACAATTGTTACGTTACATTTGTTAACGTCGAGTTTAACATCTGTTGGTGAAATCGGGCATTAGAGTAGCCCTACTTCATAAAATCCCTGAAAATGGCGACGATTCCAGGATGCGAGCCGTCCAGCCGTCACGTACGTAAACCTGTATTCGCGAAAGTCAGTGTCTTGTTGGTTAGACAAGTAAAGTACTGTGCCGGGCCAAGTTCTATGTGATTGCGGGATGGGAAGTCAGGTTAAGGGGAAGGGGGATAAGCTGGTGACGTGAGACAATGCTTGCATAAAAGAAATTATCACGTGAGATTGTTATTGCTTCTTACACGAGCGAAGCAGACGAAGATTTGGGTAACATCACAGAACTTCCCCAATTCCCTTAGCCTCATACCACTCTCCTCATACACCTCATACACTCCCAATGAGCTGGATGGGACTCCCTTCTAAGCTTAGCTATTTTAAATGTAAGGACTTTATGGCGGTACGGCTACTCTACTATTGTACAGTCACGCGTAGGCCCTTCTTGCATTGCAAGATTGGTCACATTAGAAGCAGACATATTCCTACTCTCCCTCTCCACTCAGACGTTCCAATTTTTCCTAGAGCTGACCCACACCATGTGAACTGTTAGCCTAAAATGGAGAAAGTATGCAATCTTACACTTTTGAAAATAACTTAAAACTTCATAAGAGTTTCCTGTTTGTCAGCACTATATACCAGTTTACCGTAATTACTATTGCTAATGCTATTGCAACATATTTACATTTGAATTTAAAAGCGCCACATAAAAGAAAAAATAAACTTTTCTTCGCACTCTATAGAGGCTTCGTGTGACAAAATCTCTCAAATTGTATGAATGCAGTTGTCGAATTGTTCGGATATTCGTGAATAAATTTTGAAAATGTATCCAGAGCAAAGAAAATATTCTTTGGCGTCAATTTTTTGTTTTTCTTCTTTTCTTCCCGAAATTCTTGGGGAAGCGGCGCTGCACGCTTCGCCACTGACAGGCACGATATATATATATATAAAGGGCGGTCAACTACGGCGGTCATAAGCGCCCTTTAAAAAACTAGTCATGGCAAAAGCCAGATATAAAACTTTCTAAAAACTATACAAGTGTAACAAAACCTATTAAAAATACACGTACATAAAAACATCAATCAAAACCTACTAAAAATTTCGTTCACTAAATCCTAACTGTAAACTAGACAAGAATCTAAAAACCTTCTCCACGGGTCTCCACGCGCTGCCTACACGAGGGTAGGCACGTTTAAGACTTTTTCATGACTAATAAGACACGCAACCATCTTGAACGTTTTGTGAATAGCATGTAAAGTTTTATTCTGAATGTATCTTGTAGAAAGTTACATAATTCTCAAATCATAATTGTGTAGATGAAATCTTACTAAAATATGTTATATCAAGTGTTGCATTCACATGATTCTTTCTAAAGTCATCTACCTTACATTAATCAGGATAAGTATATCTTTAAATTTTATTCCATATCTCGTAGGTATAATGGGAAAAGAAAATAGATTAGACTTAATCAATCATCAAAACGTTAAGAGCTAGTCGCTATGTTACTTTTAATTCCGTTCTCTTTGCATAATCAGAAGAAAAAATCTTATGTGTTTGTGTGTGTGTGTGTGTGTGTGTGTGTGTGTGTGTGTGTGTGTGTGTGTGTGTGTGTGTGTGTGTGTGTGTGTGTGTGTGTGTGTGTGTATACATATAAACTTTTCCTTCTCACTCTTTTGCAGAACATACACATTGTAACTTTGTGGGTCCGTAGAATTAAAAGTCCTATAAGACCTGAAGCTTTCCTGGCGACGAATGCGCTCACTTTCTTCTCGGACAGCCAGCCAGGTGAAAAGATGATTAGATATCGACGTTTCGGGAGTGTTCATCAGGATATTTATAAAATGTTATAACCACATATGATACACTGGATATAACACAACTATAAACAAAGACAAAACACTATAAAAATTCGCATTACTGAACAAAAGACTGTTTTCAGTAAATTAAATGCCAGGTCAGGAGATGGCGTGAGTATAGAAAATTGTGTCAAAGAAACGTAACTACTTAACTTGATTATCAACCTGTATTGATCTTTGCTTCTTAAATCGACGGATTTCCATTTTAAGGCCGGTTTCCAGCTGAAAATCTCCTCTTGGAAAGGAAAGGAAAGGAAAGGAAATGATGGAGAAGCTTTACGATGCCTTAGAGGGGTTTAGTTTTAAATAAATAAATGGAACACCATCGTCAGTGACCGCCCGACAGGAATCGAGCTTAAATTTTCGAATGCGAACTACCCTCTCGCTCGATAATCTAGAAGACTGCTTGCAACCCAAGGAAATTGCTGTAGTAAGGCCCTAGCCCACTGGCTTGTTCCTTTTATTCATCGTTTTCCACATACACAATTACATTTTCAGGTAGAAAAACTTTTCACGAAGCTGAATGACACATCTCGTTTTTGTTTGGTACAAATATGTGCTAATGGACATCCCCAGCTATGATGAAAAGAAAATCCTTATGCAAGGAAACACATTGTGCCCAAATCAGGGAAGTCATTGTTAACTGGTAAACAAAAGAATAACGGTATGGAATTCCATCCAGTGAAGACTATTATCTACCTGCAGTTTGAAACCTGTCTCCGAAGCTGCAAATCTGGATGACATTTGAATAACATTTGTGCATATAGTTTTACGTTTTATGAAGCAAATATGAATGAAAGATGAAAAATAGCCTAATCAATGTGCACTGTTTAGCTGCTGCATGGATGTAATTGTGATGGTAATGACTGTTATATATGGCGTTATTTAGCCACTATTTAACCACACTGTTCCTTTATGTTCAGTCACACATCATTTAGTCATTACACTGATGTATTTTTTACTATCTTCTTGGTCATTATATAATCATTTTTAATCACATTGTTCATGTAATAACTTTCTGATAGTGTTAGTGTGAATTATATGAAACAGATTTCAAGCTGGCAGGTTTATAATAGCAAGAAATCCAAGCAAAAATGTGCAAATCAGACTTTCTTAAAAAGTAAATGCATTACAACTGTTTAATCTGCATTTCCGCCCTCCCAGAAAAAAGAAACCGCACATGCGCACAAGCGAGGGTGTGTGCGTGTAACTTTGAGCATTATGACAAAAGGTAAGCAAGCATACATCGTGTTTAAATACGCATCTTTCAACATTCGCAATTGGGATTTTCATTACATTTCCCAGAAATATTTCCGTTGTCTTTTATTTTATCAAAAAGACCTTTAAATTTTATTGAAACGTCGTCAGTGTGTTTGACATCTTGTCGTGACAAATAAAATGCACCAAATATCTTTAATTTTATTCGAATAACTGCCTATGAAATCCTCTTCAATGAGAATTAATTTTATATGGTTTTTAAACTGTAAGACATATACTTTACAACATGTTGATTGGTGATATTCCGCGATTCAAGACAAATAAAATGCTGGTAACATTGACATTCTCCGAATTTTGGTTGCTGTTTTTAATTTCCCAAAGTTTAATAATAGGATTTTGTAAATGTTAAATCACCACTCTCCCCCACCCCCCATTCATACCCCGCCTTTGACTGCAATAGTCATATCGGTGGCCGTTCTCCTTTGAAATATATCGATGGTGTTAACTCGTATTCGTTGGGTTTTAATCATTAGATCAAGCATACATTCACACTCTCATTCATACTTCCAGACTCTGGGGAAGATGGGGAATCATCTTGGTTGGAGTAAAATCTCCATCCCCAGCCGGGAATCGAACCCGGGACCCCTAGCACGGCAGGCAGTCCATTCTTTTGTTTCTCATAATGGCATGCAAACAGCGGAAGATCTATAAACATTTGACTTTCCGAATTATTCGTTGCTATTTTTAATTTTACAAAATTTTACAATTTTCAATTTTTTTTTAAATGTTAAATCACATTTGTTTCTAGTGATGACAGGCCTAGAGCGGAAGGTTTATAAAGATTTGTTTCTCGCTTGATACAGGTCATATAATAACGTTTTATCTGTTATATGCAATAGTAAAGCCTGCACTCAATAAAATGGATTTAAATATATCGTCTTCTTCTTCTTCTTCTTCTTCTTCTTCTTCTTCTTCTTCTTCTTCTTCTTCTTCTTCTTCTTCTTCTTCTTCTTCTTCACTCCAAGGGCTAGGCAATGCTGCCTGTTCCGGCTTAAAACATGACTGACCATCGTTTTCGTGGTCTTCCCGGATGTCTCTTTCCTTTAGGTTTATAGTTAATAACTCTTCTTGGGATCCTATCTCTCGACGTTCTCTCAATATCCTCTCTCCATTCATTTCTATAATTTATTATTTTTTTTCTTCTAAAGAACTTATTTCTAAATCTTCTCTTATTTTTTCATTTGGGATTTTATCTAAAAGAGTACATCCCTTTACTGCTCTTAAAAATCTCATTTCGGCAGCCTGTATCTTGTTTTTGTCTGCTTTTGTTAATGTCCATGTTTCAGAACCAAAAAGAAAAGCAGGCACAGCCATTACTTTATAAAATTTCATCCATGTTTCTTTTCTGGTTTTAGTTTTTAGGCTTCTATTTATTGTGCCGCATATTTGTTGAAACATTGGTAATTTATTTTTAAAATCATTTTCGTATTTATAACTGACATGTGTTCCCAAATATTTAATACCCGTAAATTGCTCTAAGATAATATCATCAATTACTATTTTGGTTCTAACAGTGTCTTTACCTCGAAACGCCATTGTTTTTGTTTTATTTGTGGAAATTTTGAAATTATAATTCTTACATAACTTCTGTAAAATATATACTGCTCTTTGCAGCTCGTCTTCAGTTTTACATATATATAAATTAATATCTTCAAAAAAACGTAATTTGCAATATGGTTAATATTTTATCTGTATTTAAAATGGGAGTTTTATGACCATTAATTTGCTACTAGTATTTTTAATATGGAGACGAGTGTTTTTAAAGCCATTTTTAAAATTTACGTCTTCCATCTTTAAGTCATATTGGATGATCAATGCAATGGGTGAAATGATGCTCAAATAAAACCACGGTCCATAAAGCTTAGAGTTACCTAATATCTTCATCTTTCAGGATAAGGGAAACCGTGGAAAAAAGACATTCAAATAACTCACCCTGATCGAGATTCGAACTTGGGGCCTGTTGAACGTGAGGCAGACACGCCACCACCTATGCTACACAGTCGTTGTGCTATTTTGTAACACTGACAAAAGGTTTTCTGCAGGGTGCTGGTGAACTTTGACCAAGTAAAAGCAAGCATATAGCTGACTATATGAAATACTTCCAGCAGTTATTTGCCTCTGTATTTGGTTTCCTTGGAAACCAAACACGGAGCAGCGAGTGGAAAGTTAACTTCCCCAAAAAGGCTTGCACTCTATTGTACAAGTGTCACAGCAATGTACTGCCTGTCACGGCACAGTGATTGTCGCCTCCAGATCTGTTACAGACAACGCGGTTCCTTATTTGGCACAACCCTAGCGTCCAAAGTTCGAGTCCGGAAACGGAAGCTACCACACCGTTATTATATAACGGTTAGCACAATTTCGAATGTGTAAGGAAACATGCTGGTGATTAGATTAGATTAGATTGATTTGCGTTCAGTAGGTTCACTTGTAGCCAGAAAAGGCTGTGAACATTGAACATGTCCAGAGGTATAAAGTTTAATAGCATATATATGTTCTTGAAAAGTTAACATAAGACACATATTATAGTGTACAGGCAATATGAACAACATTATGGAAAACAAAGCAGGGATAATTATTTATGATACAAAATCAAACACTTTTTAATTCAGCTTTCACTTGGCTTATGCCACTACGGCTCAACCTTTTTGCAATGTTTCTTGTTATTTCTTAAATACATATACATTAAAAATAAACTTTCAACTTGCATCAAATATTTATTAGTAATGATTTGCCATTGGAATAGTTAGATACTACTTACAGAGCTACAGAAGCATTATCAGGATAATTTGTCATTCAGATAATCTTGCACAGAATAAAAAGATTTTGAGCAAAGGTACTCTCTAACAGCATTTTTAAAAGCACCGAAATTATCAATTTTTTCTTTAAGAACATTAGGAAGTGCGCCAAATATTTTGATAGTTTCATAATGCACACCTTTCTGGAAGCAAGATAGTTTAGCACTGGGATAATGGATATTAAACTTTTGTCTAGTGTTTATTCTGTGAATTGCATAATTTGTTGCAAATAAGGCACGATTGCACACAAAGAATTTTAGGATCGAGAATATATACATGCAAGGAAGCGTTAATATCTTCAATCTTCTAAAAAGATCTTTACAGGAGCATCTATTGTGGGTGTTAGTAATGATTCTTACAACCTTCTTTTGCATAAATTTTTTTTTTTTCACTTTCTACTGAGTTGCCCCAAAATAATACTCCGTATTCCATAATAGAGTTAAAGTATGCATCATATACTAATTTAAGTGTGTCAATAGAACTCACATTAACCAGCTCTCGGATAGCATAACAGGCAGAGCTGAGTTTAGGTAAGATATAATTTATGTGAGCTTTCCAATCTAAACATCTGTCCAGTTGAAGGCCCAGAAATTTTATGCTGTCAATTTCTTCTAATAACATATCATTAATACCAATTTCTATTTGAGTATGTGACGTACAACAGGTTATAAATTTGACCACTTTTGTTTTGTCTAGATTCACAGATAATTTGTTCGCTTTAAACCAGCATGACATACAGTTCAAAACATAATTCATTTTAATTATACACTCGTTTAAATTTGTACTCGTCACCAGGACACTAGTATCATCGGCGAAAAGAACTGTACTTGCAATGTCCTTTATATAAAGTGAGCGGTCATTTATATAGATCAGAAATAATAAAGGCCCTAACACGGAACCTTGGGGTACTCCATGAGTTACTACTTTCCAGTTCGTAGTTTGTTTTTCATAACCAATGTCACTGATGGCTACTTCAATGCTCTGTTTTCTTTCATTTAGATATGATACAAACCACCTTAAATTTTCATTTTTAGCCCATAGAATTCCAATTTTGCTATAAGAATGTCATGATTAACACAATCAAAAGCCTTTGCTAGATCACAAAAAATTCCACCTACATGTCTTTTGTCATTTAAATCAGTCAACACTTCATGTGTAAGTTTGTAAGTTGCATTATTAGTCGATATTCCCTTTCTGAATCCAAACTGATAACTGACAAGTATGTAGTTATATTCAATGTGTTTATACACTCTGGTGAGCATTACTTTTTCAAGAACTTTTGAAAAAATTGGCAAGATAGATATTGGTCTATAATTTGAAACATTATTGCGTTCGCCTGTTTTGAAAAGATGTTTAACAATTGAGTATTTCATTCCGTCAGGGAAAATACCAGTCTTTAGAGACTCATCACATAAATAACTAAGGGAAATGCTAATTTGTGAGGAGCAAGATTTTGAGTTTTTTGTAGTTATTTCATAATAACCGGAAGAATTCTTCATTTTTAGAGAGTCAATAATTTTATTTATTTCGGTAGGTGTAGTTAAACTGACTTTAAATGTAAGTACAGAGTTTGTGAAACTTGATCTCAGAAATTCTAATGCTGCATCTTTACTTTCATAATTAATATTTAATTTTTTGTTATGTTCAAAAAGAACTTATTACACAATTCTGCAACTTCAAGAGGTTTGGCAATTTCATGATTGTCAACATTGAGTGTTATTGGGTAATTTTCTGATGCGTGTTTACGTGTCACATTTTTTATTATATTCCAAGTGGTTTTTATTTTATTGTCTGAGTTCTGAATTAGTTTATTATAATGCAATACTCTAGCTGCTATTATTACCTTCTTTGGAAGTTTACAATATTTTTGTAGTAGTTTTTTAAATACAAGTTGTTGCTGATATAGTTCTCTTTTACGCCTGCATGAGGTTCTAATTCCTAAAGTGATCCAGGAATTATCTTTTTTGAAGTTAAATGTTTGTTTATACTTAGATTGGAAGCAAAATTCAAAGTGAGTTTTAAAGCATTGAAGAAAGCTCTTATATTTATTGTTGGTTCCATTAATCTCGTAAGTTTGTTTCCAAGATTCAAGTTTAAGGTTCTTACTAAATTCATTTTCGTTTATTTCCCTATATTTCTTATATGTGTATTTAGGTTTGAGTTTTAAATGTGATTCTGCGAAATGGAAAGATTGAATTAGCGACATCCCTATCCTCTCAGAAAGGCCTCTCCCGTCGTTAATCTTTGCAATTATCCTTAACTGAAGAAACAAGGAAATGTTTGTGTAACATATTAGATGCTACATTTATGCCAGATTTCAGCAACAAAGGTTAATAATTAAAACGGCTGTTGGTCTATTTAGCAATAGTTATAACAAAAATTGCATTGCACCAACATGTGTTAACTTAACACTCGTGTTAAATATTGTGTTAAACTAACAAGCCGTTAACAATTGCAAAGTCGTTAACAATTGTAGAATTGTCAAGATGGCGGGCGTGAACGGAGCTGTTGATGCCGATTTGCTATATTTAAGACGGTCTAAATGGCATTCGTAATGGAGAACGGTCTATGAGGAGAAATGAATTTGAGGAGATATTTGAAAAGTATTTTATACTGTCGAAACAAACTGTTATGAAGGTTACTGAGTAAGTACAAGAGAGGTTAGAACATGCATCGAATAGGAATATGCCGATCTCTCCTTTGCTTCAAGTATTAATAACTTCCTGATTTTTTAATTCACAGAATTCTATGGATAATGCACTGTCCATCTTCCGTCTTGAAACTTTCAAGTCTCTCGTCACTTTTGTACTTCGCACCTCGTTTTAAATTGACGTAATATTGACGAAGTTGTTTCGTACTTCTGGTTGTGACGTTTGTATTCAAATTAACCTCATTTATAATTTTTTTCTCACGTCACATCTTTCTCTATTATATTTACCGCATCTGTCCTGTTATTTTCCACAATATCCTTATATCTAGTTAACAATTACTTCTCGATTGATGAGACATTTGTACCACGGCTTCTCTTCTGATTCTGTTCATTCACAATTTTTTCAGCCTTGTGTAACGACAATAAAAACAAAGGCGCATCGCAGTACATTCATAAAATAATACGATTCATCTACAGCCTTCTATATCTGTAATATTTACAAGTTTCTCTGCGTTAACACGTGTACATTATCATTTTTAGAAAAGAAGCTCCTGAAATGCAATGATTTTAGCAGTTTTGTTAACGCTGTTCAATTGTTACGTTATATTTGTTACTATATTTTTTTACGTCTGTTGGTGAAATCGGGCGTTATAATTCAAAAGTTAACAAGAGATGTTACCTCAAAACAATCCAGCTACCGAGCAGAGTACCTGTTGAGGTGAACAATTATTGTTTTGTCCTTATGTTCAAATCCTCACATATAAAACTCAGATGCGGCTCTGGACGAATTGACTAGGTGACTCGGAAAATTGGCTAACCTAAATTCGCAAAATCAACATCGCAAAAACGGATTTTATACTGGAATAATGGTTTTGAATTTCGATGGTGCTTCGTATATGAATCCAAAAGTTCCTTAAAATTACCTTTATTTAAAGAGTCCTCGCTTTTATTATGCCCACGAAATGCCATTTCTTGTCTCCTTCCCTAATGGAATATTACATGAAAAGACTGTTAAGCTTAACGTTCTTATTGTATTTTACAATATATAGACGTGAGCTTTCCCAAAGATCGTCTGCAATTTTGTTAGTGTTTCGTCCCAGCTCCTTCAATCCCACATAATGATGTTCCTCATACCAACGAGTCTTGAATTTCCTGGTGTATTTTGAAGATGCTCCGCCGCAAAGTTTTTCTAAACATAGCACTGGCTTTGGCCTACCGACTTTTACCACGACGCGTTTGTCATAATTTTTACCATAAAGAAAAGTGTGTTTGGAGAATAGAACACAACAAGCCGTGTGTTCCATTCATTGTAAATCCCTTAAATATGAACAATTAAACACTTCATATATCAGACAATAGTCACTGATCACTTACAAAATGTACGATTTTACAGAGGATGTAAATTGATAATAAACAGTAGCACATGACACGCGGGGCTCGCTTCAAGCCGGTTACCACTTCTACCAACAAATCTCTCTTCAAATAAACGAAAAAGTAGGAAGAAGTTCCTGTATTGTGTTAGCAACACGAGTTGGTACGAAATATACGGCTTCTATGAATCAAATCCGTAGCCATGGTAACCAGCAATGCATTCTGCCCCTCCAACCGCAAGTGTTAACGGTCACCTTGGCCCTATAACAACGAATCACTAGTCGAGAAGTAAGCTAGCTGCATTATCGACAAGTGAGCGCCAAGAGAGGAGTTCCATTACAAAATGTAACTTGGAGAACTTTTATAAACGAACGTTAAATGCTAAAACATAAAACTTAACCATGTAAGTTATTAAAAAAACAAATGGGTGATTCGGCGAATCAAACGCATCAAGGAAGAACCACCCCTGATAAAACTGCATAAATGGGCCAATCGGAACAAAATTTTGTTCACTTACTCTGAAGGAATTTTCCTGAGCCCTGGCGTAGTTGGTTGGAGCGTTATACTCTGATTCCCTGAGAATGAGGATGGAATATGCGTTGTACAAAACCAAAAGACCAAAATCCCCACAGTTAAGAACATTGTCATTTGAGAAAACGCGACGATATCAGCTGAAACTGGGGTATAAATGGAACAACAAAAATGTCAGAAATGAAACCATTTCTACAAATTTTTATCTTGATCAACAGGAAAAGGATAAGAAAATTTGTAAGAATAATTTGGTAAGAAGAATTTATATATTGTCACCCGAACGTTGGAACACCCTATAGAACCAGCTGAGAGCGGGCAAGCAGGGGACGGTCGGCAGTCGCCACGCCCCCCCCCCCTCGTTTGTCTTATAGTGGTGACAAGGGGTGGCGGGGAGAAAAAACATCACTGCGCCGTCTCTTTCTGTTCCACCTGTGTTCTCGAACTTACGGGATATTTCATCTAATCCAGAACATTCTCGATCCCCCAGCTGACCCTATATAAGCAACACGCCGGGCAGTAAGTGAGTCAGTCAGTTAGTCAGAGTTCTTGGCGAGCAGTGTAAGAGTGCAGTTTACGACGAGAAGACTGTGTACGTGCATCGGAGTATTGTATGTAATTACGAATGCAAGAGAAATTGTAACTGACGAACTGGTGAATCGTAATTGTGTGCATTACGTAATTTTGTGTAATTTGCAAGTGTCCAACTGTAAGTCGGTGGAAATAAAGAACATTTTTGAGTGGTGTAATTGGACTTTTCATTTCACGAACCCACAAAGTCACAATATATAAAGCTAAACCATATATTTCTATACAGTTTTCGAATCAAAACTTCTATTTGTACACAAGATGGGTGATCAGCACGATGCCTGATACGAGAGTGAGAGAAGTACACTGACAGAATAAGGGCGAAATAGATTAAAGAGAAGTATATACTGGAACAATTGATGAAATGATGGCATTGGAAACCGGAGATCCCGGAGAAAACCCGTGTCGTATTGTCTACTACAAATTTCACAAGCGGTCATCTGGGATCGAACTCGGACCAACTTGGTAAGAATCAAGTTGTCTAACCACTCGGCCACGACGCGGCCTTTAAATTGGAAAACAATTAGGTAAATTATACAGAGTTGGTTGTTTTGTATTTCCTTTGTGTTATTGTTGGTAAATTGTAAGATATTCCGCTTTATTTGGTATGTACACGACCTCTCGTGGGCCCATATGCAGATGCATTACAATAGGTAATCACGAACACTTAGAAGAACAATGAAAGTCATGTAACACAGCCATAAATTTAAGAAGCAACGAGTACTATTGTTTTAGTGTCCCGTTTTGACGGACACTAATAATAATTATCAAATCACCTCAAGTCTCAGATAACAATAACAGAGGTCATGAACTTCCCACGCCTCGCCTCGAGGATTCTCCAAGACGAAAGTCGAGCTGCTATAAAGCAATTTCTCTTTTTAAACCTCAATTACGTTCAATCAAGATGAAGTCTGGCTGCACGTGGTCAAATGACTCACAAAGACAGCGGGGCCTGTTGGCAGAAATAATTTTATTTGGGCACGCAATCAACTGCCTGCTTTTGTATGCTGAGAAATAAGGTGACACCTTAGTAGCTTTGTACTAGATGACCATGGGAAAGTCAAGTTGCTGCCATGTGCCTTTTGAAGAAGCGTTTTACTGCATCCAGAAATTCAATATCAAAAATATGTGTTTCTAGCTTCACAGAATTAAAAAACAAAGCAATATTGGGAAAAGGTGTATGTGTATGCATGAAAGGTTCGACGGAAGGACTTAGCACCTCGACCTGAAGATCTTTTGTACCTAGTTGGGAGGTCCGGGTTCGATTCCTCTGGCCGACCTACCTGAACCATGTTTTTCTTTTTTTCGGGAGTTCTCCTGGGTCGCTAGGTGAATGCTGCGTAGGTTAATTGCATCCCCCAAATGTCCTGTCCCTCCATTTCGTCTTCATTATAATTTCACATCATCTCTCATCAGGTTAGAAGTGTCAGGGGGGTCTCGGCGCTGCATGGCAGGATGATAAGCTCTGTTCTTGATAAAACTTCCTCCTTCCTCCTTCAGTAGGATGGTCTCCGGTCTGTGGGCCGGCCTATTGGGCCATTTAAGAACCGCAGTGGGTGGGATGTCGGTTCTGCTGGCCTGCCGGGGAGTTTCCAATTGGTCAGTTACAGGGACTCTGTTCTCTACAGGCCGCGCCGTGGCTCAGTGGTTAGACCGCTTGGCTCTCACCAAGGCGGCCCGAGTTCGATCCCAGGCGACCGCAAAGTGAGATTTGTGATGGACAACACGGCGCTGGGGCGGGTTTTCTCCGGGACCTCCGGTTTCCCCCGCCATCTCATGCCACCGGTGCTCCATCTTCATCTCATGTATCATCAGTGTCACCGCCTGCGGTGCCGTATGTAGTAAAAGCGGGCGTTAAACACTACACATTTCATTTCATTTCATTTCATTTCTGTCCTCTACTCACTTGATCGGTGCTCTCTTCTGCTCTCGCCTCATCCTTCCTCACCAGTGACGTACAAACGTCCAACCTCCCCTTGCGATGTTACTCATCCCCTGGGAGATCCGGGACCCGGATAGCACCCCTGATCTAGAGGATGAGGAATTACAGAGCAAAATCCTTGTCATCTTGGCCGAAAATCCCACCAACACTTAAAACCCTGAAATATCCCTACAGAGTGAAAAGCGAAATAAAATGAGAAGTGAAGGGGCAGGCAATTCGGGAGGATATTATTCTTCCCGGCATTCACCTAGCGACCAGGGAAACCCCGAAAAACCCTTGGGCCAGGAACATCGGTCACGGGAATAGAACCCACAAACTTCTGCTATATATATTTGGTAGTTTACGTCCTCCAACGTTAAGTCATATCAGACTCCATAGAGCTTAGAGTTACCCGACATTCGTCTTTTAGGATAAGGGAAAACCCCGGAAAAACCTTATCCAGGTAACTTACCCTGACCGAGATTCGAACTCGGGACCTCTTGAACGTGAGGCAGATATGCCTGCTATATATATGCTATCGCTTGAGCCATGCATGTGGACAGCATAACTTAAGAACAACAATTTGGTTAAACATCACACTTGATATTCAGATTCAGCATCTTCCAAGCATTCGACAACACGTTTTTCAAGAAAATTCCTAACCCAAAATAAAAGTAGCACTAATGACTGATTAAACTGCTACTTTTAAAAAATCTGCATGTAAATATCACAATATACATTCTGTATTTGTGAACAGTCTTTGAAGCCCAATTTAGTTGAATAAATTTCGTGTTGGCATATATTTGTTGATATCAGTTTGATTTTTTTGAAATACTTGATACTTTTTAAAGGGTACGGTTGTTTCTTCGATGCCATGTAAGGAACGAAATTTCAAAAACAGGAAATAACGACCTGTTTTTGAAAGATTTTATTTAAGTTTCAATTTCTTGTATCTCAACGAAATGGGTAACAAAATGCTTCTATAAAAGATCTCGATTAACAAGAAATACTTAGGAAAATTCTCTTTTGTGGGTAAAGTGTCTACAAGGCTTATAAAAGTAAGCAAAAATGAGTAGACGAAGTCTTATAAATATAAATCATGAAATGAATGTCCTATAAAAGAAAGGTTTCTCGGGTTGGCAAATTCCTCTAAAACTCTTGCCTTATTGAAATATGTCCTTTTCTTTTCTTTCTTTTTTTTTTTTTTAATTTTACGTCCTCCAACGTTAAGTCATATCGGACGGCGAATGAAATGGGTGAAATGATGCTCAAATGACTCCGGGGTCCATGGAGCTTAGAGCTATCGAACATTCGTCTTTATGGATAAGGGAAAACCCCGGAAAAACCTTATCCAGGTAACTCATTCTGACCGAGATTCGAACTCGGGACTTAAACATCAACCTATTGCTTCATTACTGAATTATAATATTTCATCTGCTTACTTAAGTTAAGCAGTATTGATTAAAATCTCTTTATTCAGGAGTCCTCAAAATATGTATTTCTCGTGAAATACCAACATGAAATTTTTAGGTGGAAATGAAATGAAATATGTATTGTTTAACTACCGCTTTTACTACATACGGCACCGCAGGCGGTGACACTGATGATACATGAGATGAAGATGGAGCACCGGTGGAATGAGATGGCGGGGGAAACCGGAGGTCCTGGAGAAAACCCGCCCCAGCGCCGTGTTGTCCACCACAATCTCACTTTGCGGTCACCTGGGATCGAACCTGGGCCGCCTTGGTGAGAGCCAAGTGGTCTAACCACTGAGCCACGGCGTGGCCTTTTAGGTGGATTAACTAAGTGCATGAACTAGAAGTGACGTGGTAAAACTTTTACAATTATTATTATAATTTTTGTTTGTATTAATAGCAAAATTGAACAGAAGAATTGCTTCAAAACACATCTAAATGCCCAAATTTTGAAAGAGTTCCATAAAGTATTTTTTATAATATCATATTTACTTATAAACCCACCTGCAGCAAATTAGAGCACATGAAATAAAAAGGACTTTTTTGTCTAAATGAACAAAACAGTATTGGAAAATGTTATTCCGATCACAGGATGTCATTACTATAGTAGTGAATTCTTTTGCACCTTGTTTGATTCGACTCGTATTTTCTTACGTTATCGACATTCTTCGAACCCACCATCTGCAGTATCTTTGCTTCAGGTGTTCCTTTGACATTACTCAGTATAAATTAGATAACACAAAGGGCAACATGGAATGTTTAGCTTATACAAGACAACTTACCGTTAATACTAACATGCTTTTGCCATTTAAGAGGAAAAATGGATGGTATCAAACGATTATTAATGATAAGAGGAGAAACTCTGAGATAGGATATCTTACAGGATGCAGCATGACGAACAATGTAATCAAGGGCAAATGCGCTCAATGTTTACAAATGCTTGAGTGTTGAAGTATAGTGCGATCCATATAAACCTGAACTATTTTAATAGGCCATTACTTTTTAAGCAATAATAGGACACACGTGCAAGTGTGGGAGAATATAATACACAATTGAAAGATTACATTACACTATTTATATCTCAGAGAATGTTGGAATTGTCCTCCACGAGCTTCTATACATGTTTGCACTCGTCTCACCATATTCTCTGAAGTTTTATGGAGAGTATCCTCGCCAATGTTTCTTATTTCGGTTCGAATGGATTCCTTGAGAACATCAATTGTCCGTGGCCTATTCTTGTACACTCACCTCCTGTGAGGTTAGGTCAGGAGGTCTGGGGGGCCACAGATGTTTTGAGATTATTCGATTATCAAAGAAACTGGTTACAAGTTCCATGGTGGCATTAGATGTTTGGCACGTTGCTCCATTTTCTTCTTCTTCTTCTTCTTCTTCTTCTTCTTCTTCTTCTTCTTCTTCTTCTTCTTCTTCTTCTTCTTCTTCTTCTTCTTCTTCTTCTTCTTCTTCTTCTTCTTCTTCTTCTTCTTCTTCTTCTTCTTCTTCTTCTTCTTCTTCTTCTTCTTCTTCTTCTTCTTCTTCTTCTTCTTCTTCTTCTTCTTCTTCTTCTTCTTCTTCTTCTTCTTCTTCTTCTTCTTCTTCTTCTTCTTCTTCTTCTTCTTCTTCTTCTTCTTCTTCTTCTTCTTCTTCTTCTTCTTCTTCTTCTTCTTCTTCTTCTTCTTCTTCTTCACTTCATGGCATAGGCAATCAAGTGCCTGTTCCGCCTTCGAAGTCCTCCAGCCATCGTTTCCTGGGTCTGCCCACCGATCTCCTACCTTTGGGATGATACTATAATATTTGTTTTGTAAGTCTATTGTCTGGCATTCCTTCAACATGTTCCTTCCATTTTTGTTTGCGATCTTTTAATCTATCATTCATACTAAAAAAAATCCAGCTCCTCTCTTATATTTTCATTTTTTTATTAAGTCCCTCTTCGTGCATCCTTTTACACTTCTCAAGAATTTCATTTCTGAAGCCTGTATTTTACTCTGTTGGTTTTTAGTTAACGTCCAAGTCTCACTTCCGTATGTCAGTATAGGTACAGCCTTAACTTTGTAGAACTTTAATTTTGTTTCTTTACGTATTTTGTTTCTAAATGTTCTCTTTCACTCTTTAAAATTTGCATATTTTATTGTAGACATCATATTCCTTGTCATAACTAACATCAGTTCCCAAGTAGTTAAAATGGCTTACCTGTTCAACGCAACGATTATGTATAACTATTTTTGTTCTAATTGGCTCTTTCCCTATGAATGCCATTACCTTTGATTTTATAAAAGAAATTTTCATATTATATTGCTTACAAAGTTCACTAAGTTTAAAAATAGATTTTTGCTCCATCTTGCTGGAAATAACCTTCTCTCAATTCGATATCATCCAGCTGCTCCACAAATGTCTTGAAGATACCCATATAAACTTCAACGATCAGTTGACTGAAAAGAGGCCGTAATTGAAACGTAAAAAAGTGCTCTTTCACCAGGATAATGCATCACTACATACATCAGCCATCGCAATGGCGAAAATGTATGAGTTGGGCTTTGAATTGGTTGCTCAGCCACCTTATTCACCAGACTTAGCACCAAGTGACTTCTTCCTGTTCCCAAACTTGAAAATTTGGCTTGGTGGTAAAAAATTTTCATCAAATAAAGATGTGATAGTCACCGTCAACGAGTATTTTTGCAGATCTTGACAGAACCTATTTTTCCGACGGGTTGTTTTTTTTTTCCCCATACTTGTCAAACGACCCTTGTATTAGGTACAGGTGAAGAACGGCTGTACATCAAGTAATGTTCACCTCGGTTGCGTGGTTGGTAGCGTGTCTGCCTCACGTTCAAGAGGTCCTGAGCTTGAATCTTGGTTAGGGTGATAAGGATACCAGGATAAGGTTTTTCCGAGGTTTTCCCTTATCATGATAGAGAATGTCTGGTAATTCTAAGTTCTATGGACCTCGGACTAATTTGAGCATCATTTCACCCATTTCATTTTCATTCATCATCGCCCGCCTCGGTAGCGTGGTGGTAGCGAGTCTGCCTCACGTTCAACAGGTCCCGAGTTCGAATCTCGGTCAGGGTGAGTTACCTGGCTTTTTTGGGGGTTTTCCCTTATCCTGAAAGACGAATGTTTGGTAACTCTAAGCTCTATGGGCTCATTTGAGCATCATTTCACCCATTCCATTCATCGTCCGATATGACTTAACGTTGGAGGACGCTCTGTAACTAATAAATGCGACGTCCAGTCGCATTTAGGTAGCCAAAGTCATTCTCCTTTCCGATACGGGGGCTTAATCACTTAAGGAAGGATAGGTGGTAGAAGAATGAGGCATTGTGTCACGTGGATCCTGGAAACAAGTCCGTAGGAAGGAGCATCATGCAAGCACCAAGGAGATATTTTTAGACGTACAAATTACTGTCGCCCATTCCTCAACCCTGGAACATGTGAAGGTGAGATAGATGTCGACACGAAAACTACGCATAACCCTAAGGGCGAGGTGGTCCAACGGAATTCGAACCTGGGAGCTCCCGAATGGAGCCTTCTGAGCTCGGTTCTAATGCGTAGAATTTCTGAACATGGATTTATAAACAAAATATGTTCACATGATACACATCTACTAGCGACCTTACCTTTTGTGCTTCTTTAGAGTTGTACGTATCAGTTGAAACATAGTCTCTGTGCAAAAAGCATGGCTTTGATGTTGTTTCCTGACCTGTCTCCAGCCATGCATAGCGATGTTATCATGCGAAAACAACGGTTGAACGCTTTCGGTGACCAACAGCTCATCTGTTTGAGTGCATCCTGACCAGGCGTACGCTCTGATGAGCAGGCCATACGGACCCATTCGTAGTATACGTGTTTATTTAGCTTCTGCATACGCACAGCACTAGCAAACGAGAGGCAGGTAATTTTATATCGTGGGTGTAACTGGGCTTAATGTGCAAAAAATCCATGTGCTTACAGAAATACGATGAACATTAATCTCCTCTTCGCACGTGCGCGTATGGCTGTGTGTGTGTGTGTGTGTGTGTGTGTGTGTGTGTGTGTGTGTGTGTGTGTGTGTGTGTGTGTGTGTGTGTGTGTGTGTTTGCAGAAGCACTGTATATAAATTTAATAGTGTCATATTTAAATAATTATCATGGCCAATAATGATATCGACATATTATTTGTCCGCCTCGGTAGCGTAGATGGTAGCGTGTCTGCCTCACCTTCAAGAGGTCCCGAGTTAGAATTTTCCGGTGTTTTCCCTTATCCTGAAAGACGAATGTCGGGTAACTGTAAGCTCCATGTACTCCGGACTCATTTGAGCACCATTTCACTCATCATCCGATATGACTAAACCTTGGAGGACGTAAACTACACACACACACAAAAAAAAAAAAAAAAAACATATTATTTAGACAGACAGAGAATTTAATTTGTAAAGTAAAAACTGATGTGTTTATAAAGAGGTTCAATACAAAAATTGATAATTTCCTATTTTAACATTTTTTCTCCGTCAGAGCAAAGACAATTTTCATGGCTGTTTCAGTAGTTAACCGAAATTTGTTCTTCTAAATACAGCAGAAATTAGATATTAGAGTATTCATATGGAAACAAACAGATTCTTCCATACACATTCCGCAGTTCACGATACATTTTTACAAGAAGTGACTGCAAATTAAACCTTTTTTTTATGTACGTATAACATAAGGAAATAGTATTAAAATACTTAATCATGGAGGAATAAATTACAAAACTGCGAAAATGAGTTCTTGAACAAAATTAAAAAATAAGAATTGCAAATATTTTCAGAAAATGTAAGGTTACAACAGAATATTTTGAAAAAGGCACATTCTGACACACATACTGCATACTTTGTTTATTTCCTATGTTTCCTAGTTACATAAAATTATTCAAATTTTTATCGGAATGAATAAGGTTTCATAGATTGTTTAAAAATATAATATTAATAATAGTGTTATTGCTTTTGAGAAAATAAAATGATGATGATGATGATGATGATAATAATAGTTGGCACTACAGGCCATATAGGCCCTTGGCCTTCCTAACCACCCTCTTCCATTCTACTCGGTCCTCTGCTTTTCTTCTCCAGCCTTTAACCCCCAACTTCCTCAAGTCGTCTTCTACATCATCTACCCATCTTTCCTGGGTCTTCCTCTTCTCCTTCTGTCATCCAGCTTTCCTATGAATATCTTCTTAACTACACTGGTTTCCGGCATTCTCTGCACATGGCCAATCCACCTTATTCTTCCTTGTTTAATTTTCACTACTATATTTGATTGTCCAAATAGACACTGTAACTCCAAGTTAGTCCTCATTCTCCATCCGTTCAAGTCCTTTATCACTCCAAATATATTTCTCAAAATATTCCTTTCCCACCGTAATAACCACTGTTCTTCTCTGGTTGTCAGCACCCAGCTTTCTGAACCATACATTATTATTGGTCTCAATACAGTTGTATATATTTTAATTTTAGTATTCCTACTGACGTTCCTTTATTTAAACATATTTTGCAAGGCATAGAAACATCTGTTACTACTTGCTATTCTTTCTTGAATTTCCACTGATGTTTTATTATCTACTGTTACTATAGATCCCAGGTATTTAAATTTTCCCACTCTTTGGTATTCTTTCTCATGTAATTTAACTGTAGGTTCTCTTCTTCTTGCACCGCAATCACCTCCCATCTTCATATATTTGGTTTTACTAACGTTCACTACCAATCCTAGATCTTGTGCTTTCTCTTCCAACACTAGATAACTTTCCTCAAGAGCTCTTATATTCTTTGCGAGAATTGCCACATCGTCAGCATATGCCACTATTTGTACTGATATGGAAAGTATGGTTCCTCCAGGGTTTATGGGTAATTGTCGGATTACTTTTGAGAAAATAAAATAATTAAAGGGTATTTGGGCAGTGGAGATTTCGTCAAAACTTCGAATATATACTTTAATGTTCCTGGATTGCATCAGAATTTTTTTTTTTCAAGCTATGCTGTTCACGCGTACACTTCAAAACGTGTACGTTTTGGATTTTATTTTGCATTGCCTCAATACTTTACTTATTATAGATAAGAAATTATATAAATCCCTGTATAACCACTACGAAATAGTAACAGGTAGAAAACGCTACGTAACTGTTACATCCTGATGTGTTTCTTTAAAATCGAGGTTAAATTATCTCAAGATAGTGGGATTAAGATAAGTTTGCTATCAGGCAGATAGATTTCCATTGAAATGCTACGAACGTCACTACGTATATATGTGGGAGGGTGTCCTCCCTTATTGTGGTTTTGCACAAGACCGGAAAGTGTGGGGGGGACCCTCCCAAACGTGAGAGAATGCGGATACTAAAATATTTTACGAGCCTTCTTTTTACGGTTGCAACTCTGTGACCGTTTTTAATGGACATCCAATTTGGAGCTTAGGTGCCCAAGGTCCTTTGTCAAACTTGCGAGTTTCTACGTGAAGGGAAAGTTTTAAGCAGTGGCGGCCCAGGGAAGTTCACAGGGGTATGTGTTCAATAATGTCATATGTAAAATATACTTTAGGTTCCTTTTTGGAGAGTTTCCAACGCATTGGGTATGATTTATTTATTTCAAAAATTCGAGATCGAGATTTCACATGAAATACATGTTTTGAAGTTCCTTGAAGCTAAAATAAACACTTTAGATAAAGATTCGAGTGGCAAACGATATATAGTAGTTAAATTATGAAAAAAAAAAAAAAAAAAAGCGTTAAAGCACGACTTTGACATTTTCCCTCTCACTATGGGGTAATTCACTAGAATCTGGTGATATTTGAGTTGTTAGTTTCCATTCATAACCAGCAATTCTTCGTCAGATATGTTTACGAAGGTTATTTTACTGTACCTATTAAGTTGGCACCCTTTTTATATAGTCGCAGTAGTTCAGATGTTGCACTTCGATCGTTTGGTCACTAAAGCTTTGACTTTCCTATCTCTATAGAGCTGATATAATGGTCTCAATTTTCCATAAAGCATGACTTTGACATTTTCCCCTCTAGCTATGGGATAATTCACTACAATCTGGTGATATTTGAGTTGTTAGTTTCCATTCATAACCAGCAATTCTTCCTCAGATATGTTTACGAAGATTAGTTTTACTGTACCTGTTAAGCTGGCACCCTTTTGATATAGTCGCAGTAGTTCAGATGTTGTATTTCGATTGCTTGATCACGAAAGCTTTAACTCTCCTAACTCTATAGAGCTGCTATAATGTGTCTCTATTTTCCATATCAGTTATAGGTGGAGGACAGTGAAAATTCTGCAAAGGCATGCAACATAAATCACGATCTTCACTGTTTCAGGGATATTTTTCTTCCCGAGAAATAGACACGGCCAATAGAGTTTCAGAACCGCACAACCGAACTATCTTTGTAAACGGTTTAGAGTTCTATGTACGCAAAGTTCTTCAAATCGGGAGTAAGTTCCCTTTTTTGACTGCAACTTATCATATAGTGAACGTGATTGATCATGTTTATCAAATATACGTTTAATCACTTTCGGAATCACCTAGAATTTGAATATTCAGCAGCAAGGGTCACAGAAATAGACTTCTGGGAGGAAGGGATGAAATGTCTGCGGCCTACGTTTCTCTGATTTCTCTGGTCAAGTACCTTATTTACTCAGCCATTTTGTCCTTCTATCAGAATAATATCATGGAGTCTAGAAGTAGGAGTATGGACGCCAAAATAAGTGTTTAATGTTAAAAGTGATAAACATTAAGAGACTTTATAGTTTAGCGAACAAATACGTCAACAGTCATTTTTCAAGTCAAAGGCCTCATATGACCAAAGAAGTCAAAGGAGGCTATGCTAGTGAAACATTAAAATGAAGTTAAAATGTTGGCCACCATACATATGGTACTGAACCATACGTATTTACCATAACTTGGTACTGAAATATGACATGTTACTAGGATACATCACCAAGATTTAGAAGAAAATTACGCCAAACTATGATTTATGTGGAAGATTTTTAGTTATTCTCAAGTTGTTCTCGGGAAGCAAGCGAGGTGAAAAGACGATTAGATATTGACGTTTCGGGAGTGTGCATCTCTCCCATCATCAAGATATTTATTAAATGTTATAACCACAAATGAAATACTGGATATAACACAAATATAAACAAAGACAAAACACTATCAAAATTCGCATTACTGAACAAAAGACTATTGTGAGATGGCGTGCGTATAGAAAATTAATTGGGTCAAAGAACCGTAACTACTTAACTTGATTATCAAGCTGTATTGATCTGTGCTTCTTAAGTCAACGGATTTCCATTTTAAGGTCGGTTTCAAAGAGGAGCTGAACTGAAATCCAGTATCACGATTAGGCGTGCTCCTCTTGGAGGAAATGGCCAAAGCCTCCTTAATTCTCCGCTCTCAGTAACTGTTGCATATTGCCAAGATGGTCATCTCACGAAAATTGGCTCTATGGTCGTTATCAAAACAATGCTCTGCCAGTCCAGACTTCTCAGGTTGCATTAAACGAATGCTCCGTTCATGTTCGATTATTCTGGTAGCGATGGTCCTTCCGGTTTGTCCTGTATACGGTGTCCCACATACACAGGGAATGCGATACACTCCCGGAACTTGGAAGTCCACTTTGTCTTTCATTGGTCTCAACAGATGTTTAATCTTCGGAGGTGGCTTATGGATGGTCCCGATGTTGTATTTGGCGAGAATTCTGCTGATTCTGCCGGATAGATTGCCGGTAAACGGGATGCAGGTTGTAGCGGTAGGCTTATCTGACGCTTGCTGTATTACAGGTTTCCCTTTCCTAGCTTTGGTGATCGAGGCTTCAGCGTCATATTCGGAGTAGCTACAGTCTTTTGTTCAGTAATGCGAATTTTGATAGTGCTTTGTCTTTGTTTATATTTGTGTTATATCCACTATTTCATTTGTGGTTATAACATTTAATAAATATCCTGATGATGGAGAGATGCACACTCCCGAAACGTCGTTTCTAATCGTCTTTTCACCTGGCTTGCTTCCCGAGAATAACTTGAGCATATTCGTCGCCAGGAAAGCTTCAGGTCTTATTTTTAGTTATCTTTGCTTCTCCCAAAATTGTCTGTACGTATTTTCACTAATGTTTGATTACTGTTTATTTCCAAGACTAATACAATTTTCGTGTTAATTTTCTGTATTCTCAGTCCGTACGAATTTTGTATAGCTTTAATGGACTAGGAAACAATAACAGATGAATGGACATAAATTATTTCAGGAAAAATCACATTAACCATTTTTGTAATTTTTTTTTTTTTTTTTTCCCTTCCCATGGCGTTAAACTCTTCCAAATGTTTCATTATGTATGTTTCAGAAATAAAGACATCGTCTGACGGAAGATGCTTTTACTACGACTTGTATTCTTCGATAAACATTTGAAGGTTGTTTCCAAATACTGTATGTAAATAAGTGTTTAATTAGTGATTTTAAATAACATATACCAGACCTGTATTTTGAATACTTAATGAGAATAGAGCAATCATATTTATGAATGTTATTATAAATTAAGATATTAACAAATTATAATGGGTATGAAAAGTTATATGATTGTGCCACATCAAACAATGTTTGTGCAGCGTGACAAGCCTGTGCCATCTTCCAAGAATGCAACACAATTTTTTTTAAGAAAATCCCCCCTTATGATTTTTCGAAAAGTTTAATTTCTAAAAAAAAATTGCTCCAGTTATTTTAATGAAAATACCATGTTTTAGATATTTTCATCAGAAATTGAATGTATAAATGTCTTGAATTTTCTGTAAATTTTCTCTGTAAACAGTAGAAAGCTGACAAAGGTATTAGAGCTCGATGTTTGCATATTTGCATGTTTCATTCTTTGACAGTTAAACATATGCAAGTAAATAATAAATGTATTCCTCATTTTAGGGAGTTTATTAGGAACGTTTTACAGTGCATATAAATGCACGTTTATGGAGTTAGTGCAAATTTAACTAATTTGTGCATATCTGTGCATATATTTTACTTTTTCAGCAATGTTTCGTACAGAGATTTCATCCCGATACTACAAGAAGAAGAGAAGAATACAACAGAATTTCTCTTTTACTGCTCTATTTATGTGGGACTTAGATATTATGTTTCTAAATCCATAAAAGGTCGTGAAAAATGAGAACGTAGCTATCACAATGAGCACCTCTTGATATAAAAGTATGCCGCTCAACAAGTTAAACTAAACAGCGTTCAACAATCACGCGGTAGATCTTTGAAAGTTTGGTGCGGCCCTTACATCATAAAGCGATGTGGTATGTGCAAACAAAGCCGTCTGCCACAACCATTAACTTCTCCAAGAATTAAAAAGTGCCAGTTTCACTTAACTTGTACTAATGTGCTGCTAATCGTAGTTTTTGAAGTGTGAGATGGACATATAGCAAGTACAAGTTTTATTTTTCTATTTGCAGAATATTTAAAAAATCAATGCTATTTTCGAGTTAGTAGTTGTTGGTTTTCTTTACCTAATATGAACCCATGTAATTTTTATACCATAATTATAGGTGCCCTACAACAAAATATTATAAATTACACAACTACAAACACTGCCCATAGAATTATAGAAACATTTTGAAAATGACAGAATAAAATCGTTTCTTGCAGAAAACGTTGAAAAATATTTATTTGTTTATTGCAATAAACACGACTAATACTAAAATAGACTGAAATAGAGACTAATAAATATTAATTAATTAGTGGCTGTGTTTTAGATTTTACTATAGTATTACTTCAAAATCAATAACTGTGAAAAAGTAGAAATAATGTACTTTATTTGAAATGCATATTGTAACTTTGTGGGTTCTTAGAATTAAAAGCCTTGTTTGAAGAAATTTAAAATGCTCTTTATTTCAGTAAAAACACACAGGCTAAAAATTACGGTATCTGAAAAGACATCTATCTGTCTCTTTCTTTCTCTCTTTCGGCAAGCGTTCAGCGCTCGCACAGCTCTCTCTTTCTTTTTCCAATTATCTCTCTCTCTCTCTCTATCTCTCTCTCTCTATCGGCGTTCGCCTACGCATCAGCCGGCAGCAGCAAAACAATGCCTGGCGACAATATTATAAAGGTTGTAGAACATATTTAGCAGATTTTTTTACTGCATATATTCATACGCTATAGTGCATTTTAACCGCAGTATCAGGCAGCGATTAGGAGGCGGCGAATTAATCGAAATCAGATAATTATAAAAGAAGATAATTTAATATAATTGTTTTGCTAAACTAATAGAAAAAATCTTGTTATAATAATATGAAATTAGAATGGATAGAGTAATGATTAAAATGGCAGTTGACTTAAAGGGAAGAATATAATTTAATATAACATATATACTAGCATCCAGGCAAGGAAGAGAAAATATTCTTGTAAAAATCTGTACACGTCGGAGAGACAGGAAGGAAGGACCGTTATCTTCTTTGTGCTAGTAAAAGTTCAATGTCTAAGAACTATAGAATATTTCCAGCCAGGAATGTGTTGGGACAAAGGGGCTTTCAAAATACAGCTGAGCATGAACGCTAAAGGGATTTACTTCGCTGATTTGATAACGATGTATACCGTTACAAATAACTCAGGGTAGGTGTTCCCCAACTCAGGGTGGGCTAGTTAGATGAGTTCTGCAAACCAATACGAAATTCGAAATAAATGAGAAACCAATAATAATGTAACATTTGAGAAGGGTGAACTAGTTTGGTCATGTGATAAAGTTAGAGAGGGGATCAGAATAAGGTTCGAACTGAATCGTGTAGTAAAAAAAAAAAAAAATACTTAAAAGGTGATACTACAACAGGAAGGACGTGTTCATGCACATTAAGAAGGGAAGCGAAGATTTATAAGTCTGAGATGTGGGGCAGTTAAGAATAGTGCATCAGGCGTAAGTGAAAGCAGCATTAGAAATTTATTAGAGCAAAGTAGTTGCCGTATAAAGAAGAAATAGAAACCGCGCGAAAATAACTTTAAACAAGTAATCCAGGGTTTCAAATGAAATTGAATTTATGTTAGGAATTTTACTAACAGGTGGTCACCGATCCAAGTCGATAAGCAAACTTAGTAGGAATTAAACCAAATTATTCTGCAACAAAGTGTTATTAATACGACTGAGTGGCCAACAACCACCAAGACCGCCTTGGTAGCGTGGTGGTAGCATGTCTACCTCACGTTCAAGAGGTCCCGAGTTCGAATCTCGGTCAGGGTGAGTTACCTGGATAAGGTTTTTTCAGGGGTTTTCCCTTATCCTGTAAGACGAATGTCGGGTAACTCTAAGCTCCATGGACACCGGACTCATTTGAGCATCACTTCATCCATTCCATTCATCGTCCGATATGACTTAACGTTGGAGGACGTAAATTACACCCAAAAAAAATCCATTTTCTACAACCATTCACCTGAGGATAAGAGAACTCATAGCTCCAATTAGAACCCAATCACTGTAACGCTGGTATGCGGGTTTGCCGCAGCATATAAATCCCAGCTCTGCTTATTGCACAAAAATGCAGGTCCTCTTAAAACACACACGTCTAAAATACATTTCCTAGCATTTGTTATTGCTCAAGTATTCTGGTCATTTGAATTTGTCCAATATTGCCTCAAATGGGACTGAACTGGAGTGGACTGAACTATGCTACGGAGGGGATTTAGCACGGAGGTCCAAACTTGGTCTTTGTACTTACGCCCTCAAGTGAGGCACCCCCAGGAGGATGGAAGGCGAGAGGAGAAGGCGGCCGTTCCAAAGAGCCACGACAGTGCAGAAGGTAGGGTGCCTACAATAGACTAGAAGAAAACTCCCCGGCAGGCCAGTACAACTGGCATTTCACAATACTATAGTCCGGAAATGGCCCCTTCAGACCGGGTTCGGAGACCGGAGGAGGAATCGTTTACCAGGAGCATATCAGCCTGCCGTGCAGCGCCGAGACTCGTCGACACTTCTACCCTGTAAGAGACCACCAGGTGAGAGATGATAATGGGGATGAAATGTAGGGGCAGGAAATTCTGGGGTTGTAATTAACCTAACAAGCCTGGCGATCCAGGAAAACCCCCGCAAAAAACCCATGGGTGAGGTACATAGGTCGAACGCGGTCCTCCTGAACTCGGTTTCTCAAATGGGAAGTTGTTGCCCCCCCCCCCCCCCCCCCCCCCCCCCCGCCTTCTCCTGGACATGCAAAGAAACAGAATTTCAAAGCCCAAACACAGAGATCAGCTCTTAAAAACTGACAATCCTTTAACTCTACTGATACTGCATTCCCCTATTTGTATCTACAAGATATGGAATAATAATACCATTTAACACGAAGTAAACAGAAGAATGCATTTTTGAAGAATGGATAACAGAACATTTATCTTATACTTTGTACAGTAACCGCCACTGACTTAAGACGGCATTCTTCAGGTGAGGGTGGAGGGAAACACCATAGCTGATGTCACAGCTGACCGAACGTTAATTCGCTCCAATGAGTTCTTACTACGAAGCACCACGCTAGCTTATGTTCGTAAAGCGGAACGAATCAACAGCACGGTGGGGACCATTCTCCCGGCTTGAAACTTATTTATGGTATTTAACTTGATGAAGGAGATTTATTAATGCATACTCAAGGCTTTTGTGTGTTGCTAGGGTCCATCGCGTGTGAGAATCCACAGGAAAAACAATCTTCCATTCATAACTTCATCCGACGTCGTACGGTTAGCTTCTCAAACTGGAGTGACGAATTAATTTCGTTTACTTACCCCAGATCGTTATTAAATAGATGTACAATAATCTAAAGGATTTTTATGATGTTTTCTCTTCTTTAGCCCTTATAACTGTAATTTCGTATACTTTTTTTAAAAATTTACTTCCGCTCCAACGTTGTTATATCGGACGGTGAATGAATTTGGTGAAATGATGCTCAAATGAGCCCAGGGTCCATGGAGCTTAGAGTTACCCTACATTCGTTCTGAAGAATAAGGGAAAACCCCGGAAAAACCCTTATCTAGGTAACTCACCCTGACTGAAATTCGAACTCGGGACCTCTTGTACGTGAGGCAGACATGCTACCATCTACGCTACCGAAGCGGGCTTCGTATAGCTTCGTCTATTTCTAATAACATATAAAATCCGTTATTCACACAAAAGAATGTAAAACATTGGCAGAATGCGACTTTCTTAGCTTCCTCCCAATTGCCGATTTCGCCAACAGATGTTAAAATCGACGTTAACAGATGAAACGTAACAATTGTCACAGCGCTATCACTACTGTTAAATTTCTTGCATTTCACCAACCTGTTTTCTGAAAATGTTAACAAACACGTGTTAACGCCAAGAAACTTGTAAATATTACAGCTGTAGAAGGCTATGGATGAGTCGTATTTTCTGAACGTACTGCGATGCGCTTTTGTTTTCATTTTCGTCTGCACACAGCTGAAAAAATGGCGATTGAAGAAAATCCCAAATAAAAGCCGTGAGACAGATTTCTCATCGATGGAAAAAGAATTGTTAATTGAATTGGCGACGAAGTGTAAGGATACCGTGGAAAATAAGAGGACGGATGCAGTGAATGTGAAAGAGAAAGATGTCACGTGGGAAAATATTGGGAACGAATTTAATTCAAATGCATGTCACTAATACAAGCACGAAACAACTTCGTCAATATTACGTAAATTTAAAACGAGGTGCAAAGAAGAATAGGTGACTGGAACGTTTCAAGACGGGATGTGACATAATTCAGTGAATTATAAGATCGAAAAGCAAAGGTGAGATCGGCATATTCCTTTTAAATGCATATTCTAACTCAGTATTACGTAAATGTAAAACGAGGAGCGAAGGACAAGTGACTT
>CM060955.1:104646023-105029906 GCA_030765055.1 Mantis religiosa | reverse complement strand
GAAGAAGAAGAAGAAGAAGAAGAAGAAGAAGAAGAAGAAGAAGAAGAAGAAGAAGAAGAAGAAGAAGAAGAAGAAGAAGAAGAAGAAGAAGAAGAAGAAGAAGAAGAAGAAGAAGAAGAAGAAGAAGAAGAAGAAGAAGAAGAAGAAGAATTGGGGTACTGTTCCCCAGGCCTGGCGTAGACGTACCTTTTGGCGGTGAAACAATGACATCGGAATGGTTGAATTAGAATAAAGTTAGAATTTAAATAATATTCACACACACACACACACACACACACACACACACACACACACACACACACACACACACACCGCCTCGGTAGCGTAGATGGTAGCGTGTCTGCCTCACGTTCAAGAGGTCCCGAGTTCGAATCTCGATCAGGGTGAGTTACCGGGATAAGGTTTTTTCCGGGGGTTTCCGTTATCCTTCAAGACAAATGTCGGATAACTATAAGCTCCATGGGCCCTGGACTCATCTGAGCTTCATTTCACCCAATTTATTCACCGTCCGATATGACTTAACGTTGGAAGACGTAAAAAAAAAAAAACAAAAAAAAAAAACGAGAGAGATGGACCCACGGTAACGAGTAACCCTCGTATTCGCGAGTCCCAGGTTCGATTCCCATCGATCATTGTGACCTTAGGTATTTAATGCTTTTCCCTACTGGGAAACACGCTGGGGATGGCTTTTCATATACCAAAATTTCCTTTCCCTCACTTCTCTTTAATAGCGTGTCCTGGTTTTTTTAATTTTTTTTTTAAATATAAAAGTTTGATGGCCCATGTCTGTTGGACAAGCAGCTGGATGCTTGTTCAATGGAAACAGTACTCGCTATGGACACAGAGCAAAGCAGCTGCTGCGGTGGAACTATTCTTCGATCCTGGAACTCAAACGCGTAAATGTGGCCTTTAGACTTCTATAGCTCCTTCACTTCATCGCTTCCTCCTAAAGGGTCTTAACCGCAGTAGGTATATTCGCAGTAAGTGAGATTTCCCCCTTCAGTATGTGCCTTATATCTGGATAAGGTTTCTTCCGGGGGTTTTCTTATCCTAAAAGACGAACGTCGGGTAACTCTAAGCTCTATGAATGCTGGGCTCATTTGAGTATCATTTTACACATTTAATTCATCGTCCGATATGACTTCACTTTGGAGGACGTAAATTAAATTAAAAGCTACTATATTGTGATGTATTAACTATACTGTAATGTGTTGAACTAAAGATGCAACATGGTGCGCGGTTTTCCTATTATTTTATATCAGGTAGAATTGTTTTGTACCTAGTTTCCGGGCGAATTTAAAACAGGAAGAGCATCATATGCAGTTTCCGGTATAACTCAAAGCAGTTGTCGTAATTTACGTCCTCGAACGTCATATCGGACGGTGAATAAATTGGATGAAATGATGCTCAAATGAGTCCAGGGTCCATTGAGCTTACAGTTACCCGACATTCGTCTTGAAGGATAAGGGAAAAACCCGGGAAAACCCTTATCCAGGTAACTCACCCTGACCAAGATTCGAGCTCGGGACCTCTTGAACGTGAGGCAGACACGCTACCATCTACGCTACCGAGGTGGGCACAACTCAAAGCAGGAAGAATACTTTTAATGTATTTGCAGATAAACGAAAACCAGGTAGGACATTTGGATTTGCAGTTTTTAGGTAAACTAAAGTACAAAAATTAATTTATTATGCAGTTTCTGGATATTTTTAAAATAGGAATACGATTTTGATGTGTTTCTCTGTGACTTTAAAGCAGGAAGAACAGTTTGAAATAGAGTTCTGGAATAACGAAAGAATGAACGTTTTGGAGTACAGTTTCTGGGTGAACACATACTTTGGTGTGTAGTTTTTCGAAGAACTAAAGAAGAACAATATTTCATATGTAGTTTATGAATGAATTTAAGCTGGATGTACTTTGAGCTGCAATCTCTCTGTGAATCTACTAAAGAAATATTTTGTGTGCACTTTTGGGTTGATCGAAAGCAAAATGGTAATTTTGATGTGGATTTAGGGAACTTCAAAAATGTATTTCCAGTGAAATTTTGGTGTCGTATTTGTTGATAAAGTGCAATAATTTTCTACTTTACGTATGCGATAGAAAACGTAAAAAATAACTTTTAATAAGGCGCCTGTGTGAATGTGCGTGTGTGTGAACAGTGTAAATATATATTAAGGACTGGACGACACCAGTTTTTCTGGATAGTCGAAACCTATACAAGATATTTTCCACGATACTTCAATACCCGATACCGTAATTTCAACTTCTTTTCAATACAAAATAGAATGTTGGGACAACTGTGTAATGCCAATGAAATTAATTAGCTGCATATATTTAATGAACAAAATTTAAAACCATCAGTGTACTAATTTTTAAACTCTACATTAGATTTTTAGTTAATTGGAAATTAATCATTCCTTCATACTAGCCGTATATAGGCTATGGTTTTTGGTAGTTTTAAGGTTTTTACCGGGGAAATATACGAGTCAAATGGAGAATTTAATGTCAGGACGGCACGTTGGCCATGGTAGCTCAATGGGTTAGAGCGACTGGACGGAAACCAGGAGATCCGTGGTTCAAATCCCAGCTTTGGCATTGAATTTTTCATGTTGACTCTATCTATCTACATTAGATATTTAAAAGCAATATGCGTTTTGAAACAGTTCACTTTTACAAGTTTCTGTTCAAAAATACTGACATTCTCGCTCTCTCGAGATCAAGTCTCCTTTTTCTGTCACATATAAGTCTTGCTGTGCTAAATACTCTTTCAGAGAAAACTGTTGCAAGTGGAATACACAGATATTCAGCGACAACTTCGTTTTTCGGAAATTTTTAATTTGTTTTTCAGTAATGCAGTGCACTAAAAAGAGGTGACAAATCGTCGTTGAGATATGTAGTGGGTACTGTTAAATGGCAGTGAATCTAATACACGATTATTCTCTTGCAAAGTGGCTACACAGATACCAGATTCCTAGCAATTTCTCGGACTTAACATTGTTCTACTTGCGAAAATAATATCTTGTGATTTTAAAATAAAATGAAAATTTCAGAATCACCGGAAAAGTATGGAAAAAATACCGAACGACATATATTAGACGACTTTTGCATAACTAGTAAACAATAAGAGATAGGTACACAAAATTATAGATGCCACTGAAGTACACTATTGTGTGAAATATTTTGTGGAGAGAATCATTTTCGATATATTGCTTAGTTTTGTTTGAACTTTCAAGTAAGTAAGTAATCTTTATTTCCATTAATTTACAAATTATTATACATTTACATAGTTATTACTACACTGAGTTGCTGCTTACTCTTGGGCCAATAGACTCAAGCTCTGAGGTTGTCCAGCTAATGGGTCCCTATTGGCAACTCATCTTCGTTTTCGTCATATGTACTTATCTTCCTCAACCATTTGACTCTTACTTTGCCCAAAAAGTTCCCAGTTTTAATTAAATTTTTACACTCATTAACTTCATTGTTTGAATTTCCTATGGTAGCCTTGCCCATTCCTTTTTTACCAATCTTCTCCCTAAGCAGCCTAGTTTTTTCACATCATAAAAGTAAATGCTATTGTTTATCCCTTTGATGACAGAATGGGCATTTCTCCAGGTCCCTCCCTCTTCCCAAACCCTTCAGTTTCATCACCCTTGTTCTGGCCCATGCAAAGACATCTCTTGCTGCTTTATCACAAATATCAATGTATTTTTCCCTGTTCCAGATCACTTTCATCTCTCTATAAACTCCCAATGAGCTTTTCAAATTGAAACTTCCTATCATTTCTTGCCTTTCAATAACTTCCGTTCTTAACCTAAGTTCTTTCCAAAATCCACTTTGCAGTAGTTCCCTGTTTTCCCATATGACACAAAACCCTACTTTCAACATAATTTTCTTTATCTTATATATCCATGTATCTCTCTGATTCAGTCGTTCCTGTACTATCAAACATTGACGTAGAAAACTTCTTTACTCATCTAAATTCCTAATTCTCGCCCAATATGTTGACACCTTTTCCACCATTATTCCTCTAGTTCTCAGTCTTCCCAATTCTGCTTGTGCCACTCCATTTGGTGAAGCTCGTGGTAAGCCCAAAAGTCTATTTATCACATCCATATTTCCACCCTCATCCTCCAAACCCCATACAGCACTTTTGCTTCTACTACGGCTGTGTAAATTCTCTCCATCTGTTTTATTTGCATTCCTGGTAATTTATCTAGGCATGCTTTATTAGCTTTTAATGCAATTTTACCTTTAGCCATTGCCATTCTCTTCTGCTCTTTCCAACCCCCCTTATTGCTTAATCTTACTCCTAGATAATTAAATGTATTGACCACCTCAATTCTTTTCCTTGCCAGTATCATTTCTCCTCTTTTCTTAACTTGTTACCTTTCTTAAGTACCATAATTTTAGTTTTGCTTGCTTTAATTCCAAGGTTCCATTCCTTACCAAATTTATTTGTTACTCCAATTATTCTATCTGTTCCCACTTTGGATATAGCTCTAGCTACTTTGAACTTTCAAATACGTACAGTTCTTTATTCAAATAGAAAGTAATATTTGTTGATTTATATCCTAGTGATGTAAACAGAATGCAATTCCAAAGCCTTCACATAGTGGCCAGCTCTTAAAATATCTGACTAGCGCTTAAAAGCTACTACATTCTTCTAGTCCCATTATTCCTATAAGGAAATGTATAATACTACCATTTCTACAATTTTTTATCTCGATTAACATGAAGTGGAAATAAGAATTCGTGTTCTATGAGTGGAAGAGTGAATAGAAAACTGCACACTTTGTGAACGCACACTTTGTTTTCAGGTTTCTGGCGGTAACATGAGTGTGAGAACGCGAATCAAAGAAGGCCATGAAATGCGCTCTGCATGAAGATGAAATAATTCCTGAAGCGGTTCAGGAGTAACTCTTGAGTTCATTAAGATGCAAATTACAGAGCATATTCTGTGGACCGGATTAGGGCGTTAAACGATGCGTTCAGATAAAAAGCTGGTTTCATAACGACTATTTTCGTCCAAGTGTGAACCTGGTTTTTCTGCTCACTCTGTAGAAACTCATATAAGAGACTTTAAGAAATTTATTTAGCTTAAGGGTACATCAGTTCAGGTTAGTCGGTGTAACGGTGTGATGCCTACGAAATTCATTGCCAAGAGAGGGAGGGTGGGCAAGAATGTATTCCTATTTGAGAAAAGCGTAAGATTTGGAAAATTCAAACAATTAACAAGGAATACTTCACAAATGGTCACTACAAAAACAATGTGTTTGACATAATTTCTGTTTTAAGCAGATATACCTACAATTTTTGTGTGGAAAAATTTTGTTCACGTCTTAGGTTTGAGTTGACTTAACTTTTATTATAAAGGAGGAGCCGGGTTCTGAAACCTAAAGGCTTACTGTATTATCTCCTCACTTTACAGTTTTATCAAATAGTCCTGTGCCTACAATGAGAAACAGTTGGCTATTAACTAAATTAATTTAAGAAAGATAATGTTCTGGGTTTATTAAGCTCAGTAATTCAAACCTTTTCCTACCCAAAGCTTCACATTTGAAGATTATATGAAAGTCTCTTTCTTACTCTTCATTACATATTGGTTCTTTGAAGATTCTCATTGTACTGTCTGCGCACCACAAGAAGGCAAGCGGAGCCTGAAGAGAGAGAGAGGGGGGGGGGACTTGAATTGTTATCTGCTCTAGTAATGGATTAATGTACTACGAAATGAGTGTATAAGAGTGCAAATGAGTCACCAATGCTGCCACATCTAATGCTCGTTTCAGTACAATCCTGCTTATCAAAGCGTTATTATACCACGACTTTATCTTTGCTTATAGAAACGTCTCAGATGCACTGATTATTCTTGTAAGAGTGAGAGGGGAACTGCCGCAGTTCTCGGATCTGTACTAAGTACCAATGAACACATCACTTCAGCCAATGGAACTCGCAGGAATCACAAATGACAGACGTTCACTCCACATGGAGTAATCAGTGCGTTATCTGATAGGTATCTATTAACAAAGACAACTCCATGGTAACCTTTTGAGAAGCAGGATTATACAACCATGGTGCTCAAAAGATTACCTACCCTGGATTTATCTTTGGTAATAGATACCTCTCAGATAACGTACTGATTACTCCACGTGGACAAACATGTCATTTTTTATTCCTGCACATTCCATTGGCTGTACTGATGCATTCATTGGTGCTTATCACACGTTCTCACTGTTCCGAGAATAATGATGAGATGAGTTTCTCGACCTCGTCGTAATACCATATGCACATGTTGCATGTCAAAGTGTATTTTGCTCTTCTTAAGTAAGCTTATTTTTGCATCTACCTACATTTAATCAAAATAAATACCTTTTTAAGACAGTTGTTAATAAAGGCGGGCCTTTTATTAGTTCACGACTGTGTTAAAAGCAGAAAATTCTTACACTCAGTGTTCAAAAACTTTCAACACGCTGGTTTCTTGCGGAATGTGACAATCGCATCATTCAAGAAGGTCGTGAATCTGAGTTAAATAATAATACATTTGAATGTGCATATGCACTTTACTGAACCTGTTGATATCAGAATTGTAACAGAAAAACAAATCAAGGAACCAATACGACATTGATACAAGTTCCTGGAATGGTGCAAGGTAAAGAACATACAAAATAATTTTACTGCAAATGTGTTCTTTGAAGAAAAGGTTTAAAATATGTGCATCTTCAACATTGTGGGCAAATTACTATGTCTTAATGTAAATAAGAACCACGACATTAGTAAACACTCCAAACTTACAGCATTTTTGAAACGATATATGTCTGGATATGTGTCCAAAAGGAATTATAACTGAAACTCAGTTAATAACTTAAATAGTTGTGCTTCTGCCCAATGAATAACTATTTCAAATTGTAATCAATATTTCAGTTTTCTTAAGAGATGAATAAGCTTGGAAAAAATCGTAATACATTAATTAAATGTTTATTACGTTATTTTCATCGTTTTATTATTTATGTAGCATGTTGTGGTTTTCTAAGTCACGTTGTCAATACTGATGCTACGCGAGGCAAATGAACATCGCAACCCGATGAATATCGTGAGCATGAGAAAGGTAAAACAGTACCATATATTTATATATAATCTATAAATGTTCAGAACTGTCTAAACTGTATGATGCACGAATTAAAAGGATTTTATTTTGTTTGTAGGTTTCGTCAACTCGGTCTGAGGCCTCTTCCTTTTAATTCTTTTAACTCTTTTAATAACTTTTGGAGCACATTACACATTTCATTACAGATACAAAAAGAAAAGCGATAGTCAAATGTTTTAGAAATGGATCCTATACGCTGGCCTTAATATCGGATGATAACCAGAGAAACAATTGAAAATCGACTTTAAAAAGGATGAGTAAGTATTGAATACTGAGCCATTAATAATGGTTATTTTGGAAATGGCTGATGCTACAAACAAATAAATTGTTTTAAAGATATTCACATTTTTTTTTTGTGTGTTGCGTCCACCACTTAACGTTTGTGAGTTATGCAAGATGATATAAATTTCTGTTGAAATGAAGAGGATTTTACAAGTATTGTTTTTTTAATTTCAAGATCTAAGTTTGACTTGTTCGTAATCTAGGGGACATTGATCAAAAACTTTGAAGTCTGTTTTTTTTTTTCGAAAATAAAACATGAACAAAACGTGTTCTCTAAATAACGAAGACTATTTTACAATTTAAATTCAAGTATAAATTTGATGTTACAAATATGCATTTGTAACCTTTTTTTAAGAAAATAAAACATGAACAAAACATGTCTTCTAAACAATGAAAATGATTTTACAATTTTTTTAAAAAAATGCAATATGTAAATGTTATTTGTCACTAATATGTATTTAATCTATGCAATTTTAATCAAAATCGGTAAAGTCTTTTTTCGAAAATAAAACATTTCGGTAAATATTGTATGTAAAGTGTTGGATTTTCCTTGTAAGTCTCGTGATCTTTAGAAGATGAATTTATACATTTCTATTTGAGTGAGACGTTCACATTTTTTAAAATAACTTTTTGGTGATTCGTAGATATTTAAAACACTTACCTACCTACTGTAAGTGGTAGAGGAAGGAAAAAAAAACACATTTTGTCATAATTTAATGTTATCTTTTTTTTTTTGTACTTATTGCACATTTTTAAAAGTTCAATGTGTAAGAAGTTCCTCCGCCGGTACCACTTAGCCACGAACAGCGAGCGTTAAGAAGCGCTACGCGAACAAAAACTTGAACTACTTGCTGTGACGTCACGAAAGCAAGTCATGACAAGGGACGCTGGCAGCAGGCAGTGTAAAGGTTTGGTTCGCCTTTGCCAGTCAGTCGTCAGATTGGGAATGCGGGAGCTGGTGCGCCAGCACAAAGTAACATAGCAACAGAACCGTGAATCCACAAGCTCTTCTTTCTTTTTCTTGCTCTCATGAAGATTGCTGCTGCTGATGACGTCACACCACGATGGAATGTTATTGTGCCAGCAGGCTGAGAAGGGAGAATTCCTCAGGTTTGCAATAGTGTTAGAAAGTGTCCGAAGTCCATGACCGGCTTTTTTTAAAAAAGGGAAGTTCTTTTATCGCGTACTACCTGCCCAGACAGTTGAAACGCGGTAACGTTTGTGATGAACACAAATTGTTTTACATGTGAAACAAATGAAACACCGTAAGTTTTGAGAGTGAAGCTTGTGACGTGTGGAGAAACAAACCTGTGGCATTTATTCTTATCACGACTGTCAAATTACAAGCCCATCGCGGCATCGTGTGTGGAGGCGTGAGCAGAACTGCAGATTGAGACGTACACCTGGAAAGGAAACAAACACCTCACGTGTCACATATCATAGGTAAATTATCTCTATATTTTCAGGTTTTGATATTGCCACGGTTGCTATACAGCCAGGGAAAAACTAGCCGCATTGAGATTTAAAATTGCCTTTAACTGCTAGCTTTTGTTTTATTTGCAGATAGTTCGTACTTGCTTCTTTTAACCAAATTGTGTAAACACAACGACATACTCTTATTTTAATTTATTTTGTGGGATTCTTGCCAATAAATGAGAGAGCTTGGGACATTTTTGTTTCGTAAATAAATGGTCCTACATAATGACTAGTCATTAGTTTATTAAAACCTTATTACGTGGTCATTAAAACCTTCATGATTGCATGACCTTACATCTTTCTGTTTTTCATGAACTTATTATTAGGAATGGGTCCTCGATACTTTTTCGATTCTTCAGTGGTGATTCTGCAATTTCTATTTTATTTCAAAATCACAAAATATCAGCGCAAATGGAATGTGGTACTTGTACAACAGGAAAATTATACAGGAAAATAATTGTGTGAAATAAAGTGCCAGTTACTATTTCTCAAGAAGCCACTGCATGTCTCAACGACGATTTGTCACCACCTCTTTCTGGATTACTAGAAAGCAAATGCAAAAATTTTCAGAAAGAAAATTGCGCTAAATATTTGTGTATCCCACTTGGAATAGTTTTCCTGTAAGACTATTTAGTACAGCTGGACACATGTGACAGAAAAAGAAATAGACTTGACCCCGAAAGAGTAAAAATGCTAGTATTTTTAGTACAAACTTATAAAGGTGGACTGTTTTGATTTTAAATGTTTACTGTAGAGTTTAAAAATAAGAACACTGATGGTTTTAAGATTTGTCTCATTAAATATGTGCGCATATTTAACATTGTCATTTCACAGCTCTCCCAACATTATATTTTGTATTAAACTAGAAATAGAATTGGCGGTATCGAAGTATCGGTTATCGAGAAATACAGGTATCGGACTCATCCCTTATCATCATCATCATCATCATCATCATCATCATCATCATCATCATCATCATCATCATCATCATCATCATCATGACATTAAAAGATGCTCCCTAAATTGTATCCACGTGATATATTGCTGACCAACGCTTAAATTTAAACATAAATTAAAGAGAAATAATAATATTAGAAATAATAATAATTAATTAATATTATTAATTAAACAAAACATTCCTACTTCACCAGTTTCACCTTCGATCAGGGAGGTTTATTGAATTTTAGTGAGGTTGTGGAAGTGGAATTAAAAAATTGGAACACTTGTAAATGAGACACATCCAAAATACGCAGGTATATTTATTTACACAGTTTACCAGAAACGTTATTTCAAACAATTAGTATAGTCCTGAGTTCAAGGTAAATACAGATGTATTCTCAATATCTAATTGTTTTGGTGTGGATAAAGCTATTTCTGCATAAGTAATAGGAACTGACCAAATGGTTCTTGAGCACAACATAAATAACCACTAATGTCATCTTTCAAATTTCCCATCTTGTCAGATTGTCTTACGGAAATTTTGCTTTGAAAAGATAGATATTCTTTGTGAAGAAATATGTGGGAGATATATACTTTAGTTATTGTTTTTTATTATTTTCCTATATAAAGTTATTTTAATTTCTGTTGCACCAAGAGTTTTTTTTTTTTTTTTTTTTTTTTTTTTGAGTGGCTAAACTATTGTACCTACGTCAGTTTGTAAAAGTGGATAGAGTTGAGATATTGTGTTATAAATGCGTGTTATAATTGATGGCAGGAGTAAATATGTTACTCTGATAACACAGGACTCATATATGTACACATTAACCTGGGCGTCCTAGCCTAAGCGATACGGTCATCTGCGAATAGGACAAACCTTGAAGTAAACTATAATGTTTTATCCAAACTGCTCGAGAATTTATAGCCTCAAAGTGCCAGAGAGCTAATTATTTTTCACTCTTGTCTAAACATTGCTAATGCATTTAAATCAAGTTAATTAAACTATTTGGAATTCGAATACAACACACAAACTGAGTTCTTAACTTACTATTCGCCGGTGGGATTCAGTTCTTGTTGGGAGACTTTTAATTTATTTCTTTATCCTGAAAAAGTAGTTATGCAATTGCCAAGCAAGATATGTCATTAAAACTGTAAGTTTGTGCCCGACCTTGAAACATTCCTCACTGTCATTCTGGAGTCTCGATGTCCTAGCTGTAGGCCTTAACTCGCCAGTGGCTATTGAGTCAAGGCTGTGAAATTATACCGCAAAATTAAATTAATGTCCAATTTCTGGAGGCAAAGGTTTGATTTCCGCCCGACATTCCGCATTCCGGTATTCACACATTCCGTAGAAGTAAGCGATGTAACAGTCACTTAAAAAGGTATTAATCTCCACCTTAAAAATACGTGTTTATTTTCTGTACCGCTTAGGTAAAAGGTACAGTGTTGCATACCTCACAAAATTCCATATGAGATATCAAGGGAAATATATTTTTGATGTGCCCATTAATAATGATGATAAATATAAGCGTCAATAATTTAAGTTCAAAATAATCGAGGAATACGACACGAAGATTGCAAGAAAATTCCCTCTACCCAACTACCCTTTTCTTGCAATATTTTTAATTATTTTGTGTTTTTTAACAATGACAAACGATTTCAATTAAATTGCACATGCTTATGATATCTATATAACAAAATGTATATTTTGAATGTCATGGTAATAGAGAAATCATCAGGCTATTTTCATGAATGACTAGTGTAACTGGTAAATCGTAAGAAATATAATCATTACTGCACCAAAAATGCGTATAGAATACGTCAAAGCACATAATTTCATTTTGTATTAATTTTGAAATACAAATGCATTCCAAATGATAAGCCGCTTTTTTTTTTCTTGTGGGGCTCATACAGAGCATTGAATGTCAATCACAAAGTGACCTGCATACACATAACGTAATGTCTAAAAGTAATAACAAATGAAAGAGTAAGAGTAAATGCAGAACGTCAGATTTTTCGAAGCACTGTCTCGTGCAGTTGTTTCTTGTGATGTATTGGAAAGATGAGGCATTTAAAGACCAGGATATGGCAACCCGCTTTTAAACCATTTATTGCATCGTTTTGACTTCTATATCTCTTTTATTTGCAACAAAATGTGTATTGGAAGTATTGGTGTAATCTTTTATCTCGATTAACCTGAAGTAGATAGAATAAATCGGTTTTTTGTAAGAGTAATTTACAGAATCTATAGAAAAATAAGAGATAATGTGTGGAAAAATCATGTGAAAGTGTGCCCATTCTTTTCTTAACACAAATTGCAAATTTAAGCAGATAAAAATGTTACTGTCGTAAGTTTTGCAATTTTGTTAAGTGGAGTAAGCGAAGTCTGTACAAAAGGTTGTTTTAGATGCAGTGATTTTCCTGAAAATATTAACTCTGTACCCTTAAAATGTGCATGACTTAATATAAAATTAAGATATTTATTTGACGTTTCATGATTAAGTTATTTTCTCACGTTGTATATATTTATAAAGTTTTGGTTTGTTTCTAGTCTAAAGGAATGTTTCCTATAGTGTAAGTTAGAAAATGATAAACGAAGAAATAAGGAATTCCTCACTTGGAGCTTCCTAAATTCCCAGCCAGGTGGAGTTGGAAATTTTTCATGAAATAGGATTATTCTCTACCTTCCATAGAGTCTGAATGTGTCTTGAAAATAAGTAGATGAAATCCTTCGGTGATCTAGCCTAAAACTTAAGAGTTCAACGCATCTGAAATGTTCATACCATTGCATTTAAAGGGAACTACAAGAATGTATGAAAAAGAAGAAAACAAGTTCAGTACTAAATTTGCAAATGATTTTAGATCTTTAGGGAAACCTATGGCATGAAAACGTGTCTGAATTGGCAATTCTATGCTGTACACTTTGTTTCATACATGTCGCCCCGACTGCTTAAGGTAGCATTTTACCGGGGCGTACATAGTAGTGTGTGAAGCATTTTGCTTTGTTGTTCGACCAAGCAATGGAGTACCAGAGACTCGAGGACTGATTTTTTTTTTGACTGACAGTGATAAAATATTCATCCTTTTAATTATGTAGGTATTCTATAGGCATTTGTAAATCACTTTAGCCCAAGAATTTTCCCTCCGCCATTTTTAAAACCCCAGCCAAATGTTTGTCACTCGTGGGTTCCTTTTAATTCCACTGGACCCGCCCACTTCCTCTTTCTGTATATATGTGTGCTTTTGTTTTTTCCTTCCATTTCGCATTTTTTTTCAATTGTAAATTATTCTTTACATTTCCGTTTTGGTCAGATTTATATGTAAATTTATATACGTAAACTCAAACTTATCTAAATTATCAAATACACACTTTACTATTGCTTTCTTCATTAGCTCACAAAGAAAAAGGGATATCTTTAACGGGGGGATGGGAAATTTTAACACCAGTGTAAAGAAAATCAAAAATTAATTATCTGCAAGTAAAAATATTAACTTCAGTTTCTTCCACGTACGAGGGCTGTTCAATAAAGAATGATCATAGTTTTTTTACGGAAAATTTTTCGTACTAAAACTCAATCTTATTATATTCTGTTAGCTTAATGTGAAACAAACACGCCGTAGGTTGTTGGTACTCCTGGTTGTCGCCTGTGAGAACCAGGCAAGTTCAGATATTCAGTATCGCCTACCGCTGCAATGGAGGTAACATGCAGTTAAAGTTGATGTTAGAGGAAGATCCGGAGTTTCTATCAAACGTAATCACTGCTGATGAAACTTGGCTACATCATTTTGATCCTGAGAGGAAACAGCAAAGCTCAGTGTGCAAATCTCCTTCATCAGCAACCCCCCAAAAAGCAAAAGTGGTTGCTTCTGCTGGGAAAGTTATGGTCATCTCATTCTTTGATATTCATGCAGTGGTTTATCAGCCTGTTGTACCTGCGCACACATCAGTAACTGGACTATACTATAGGGATGTCCTGAAAACATGGCAAGTCCATATCAGGCGCAAAAGACCACATTTCCGTGAAGCAGGCTGGATACTGCACCACGATAATGCGCGGCCGCATATTACCAATGTTGTTGCGGAATATCTTGCAAAAATCAACCTGAAGTGCATCCCTCACCCTCCCTACAGTCCGGATTTAGACTTATGTGACTTTTTTCTATTCCCTAACTTGAAGAAACGCCTTCGTGGGAGGCATTATCAATCATCAGAAGCAGTGGTGAAGGCTGCGGAGGCGATTTTGAAGGATCTCTCAAAAATGGTTTCCAGCATGTCTTTGAAGACTGGCAGAAACGCTGGGATAAGTGCATCGCATTCAGGGGAGACTATTTTGAGGACCATCAAAATTATGAGGATGAGTAAAGGTACGTTGTCAAAAAAAATTGTGATAATTCTTTATTGAACTTTATATTCACTTTACTAAAGAATTGAAAAATGTCACTAAAATGTGACTACGCGCAGAAGTTCAAACGATTGCTTTTTATAATTAAAAATTTGATTGTATTATTTGAGAAATTATTTGAGCTAAAACGTTGAGCTTTTGCACAATTAATTTATTTACTTATATTTCTAAATGCGTCAATTTCAAGTAAATGCGTCAAATTCAGTATCAGTGTCCCTTAACTATAGCTGACGTAACAACTATTGCGGAGGTGCAACTGAGAACAAGTGAGAATATGTGGGAAGTCAATTTGCCATTTGAAGACATTGCTGAAAGTTATATTTTCAAATGTGAATAGTCAAGAACAGTGCATGTAAAATATGGCGCCACTGGGGCGCGAAAACGTAAACAGATACGTACACCTTTTCGTTGCTATGCATAGAAACCTGTGAACGCAAGTAAAATGTCTCCTGAACCTGCGGTGACAGTATAATTGGAAGTGGATGTACTTCTGCAGATGCTACTTCCCATTGGTAGGTAAATACACATTTCGACGTCAAATAAAGGGTTCTTTGATAATGCTTAAATCAGACGCAGTTTAATATGCAGACGAAAGATATTAAGCAAATTTTCCACCCCAACCGAAAAATGATAGTAATTATTTATATTAAAATATGCAGTTTAGTTATCAATAGGACAAATGCATTGTATACTCCTATAATAGCTTGTCGGTTAACTATTCATTTTTCATGGTTTTTACACAATTGTAAAACCATGACAGATATTTCTGGAATGTTTATTGTTCGTTTAAAAGTTCCAGTTGTTTCAGCAGTTCTGCGCAAAGCTTATGTAATATCAAGCAGGAGTGCAGAAAACAGCTGACTGTCATTCAGCTCATCTGTTGCGGAAGAACTATGAAATAGTGTACCAATTTTAAGAAACGTTTATCGTGATTAACAAGAGATGGTGGAAGAAAAGAGGTGGAATAGTTGTGGAAATAAATACTAGTTGTTGGAAACACTTGTCAAATGGAAATAATGAATGGATTAGTAAGTTCTTGTAATAAGCATGACACCAAAAGTTATGAATATATGTATTGTTCCAATCACTTTTCAAAATCAAAACATCTGCAACTTCATTAGAGTTACGCCTAACAGTTAACAGGTGATAGAGTAGGAAGTAAAATTGGCGTGAAAGGAGATAATTAAGAAGAAAAAGTGAAGCAAGAGAGGAATGTTTACTCCTCCCACAAACACACACGTCGTACACATAAATCTGCCATAAACAGCTCGTAATGATGGAGGCTTTCCATTAGCTCTGATACTGTGACCCATATGTCGATCACTATGTTTATATACATCAAGTGAATGAAGAACACGTGTCGGAAGAAGGGTTTTCAACATCAGCAATTAGTCGTAGCGAACAAACAAAAGAAGACAACACAATAAAATCAACACCCTCGTATACAAACAATAAGCAGCTGGTGGAAGGAGGGAGTTTCCCAAACCGTGGGTCGCGACACCCCTATGTAACGCTTTTGGGGGGACACTGCAGTCCCCATGTTAAATTGAAGTGATATTTAATGTATCTTTGTTATGTCGGAGAGAATTGTCGCCATAAACCTGAAATTTGGCTGTCATAGAGAACATTATATTTTGTCCTTACAGATATCTTGCAGTTCTATGGATTAACATTATTTTTAATGCCACTGATTTTTATAAATACAAGTTGTTTGTTATTTTCAAATTGTTGCAACTCTTTTGTTAGTCAACCTATTTTATTGAAACCAAGCCTTATGATCTTTTTTTGCCATTGCTGACACATCAACTGGCAGCACATTTTGTAACCACCCGGTATTTGTAAGTGCCGCTTACAGCATATCGCTTGTGATTTGTCTTTCAAGGTTCTTGATTTTTGTTGATAGAACTTTTCTGTTTCCATTCCCAATAGATGAAGTAACAGGCACGATCTGAACTGCCAATACATCGACCTGAGAAATCGTGCCCGCCTCGGTAGCGTGGTGGTAGCGAGTCTGCCTCACGTTCAAGAGGTCCCGAGTTCGAAACTCGGTCAGGGTGAGTTACCCGGATAAGGTTTGTCCCGGGGTTTTCCCTTATCCAGAAATACGAATGTCGGGTAACTGTAAGCTCTATGGACCCTGGAATCATTTGAGCATCATTTTATCCATTCACCCATTCCATTCATCGTCCGATATGACTTAACGTTGGAGGACGTAAAATTACACACACACACACAAAAAAAAAAAAGACCTGAGAAATCGCCATTTAATCACTTCCAAACGTATTTACGAAATGTGGGGCGCAAAATCCTGCATAAAGTGAGGTTGCGCTATGCCCTATTGAACAATTAATAGCCACATCGTTTGTAGGTACCTTTCCACATTCATTGTTGCGCGGATAAAGAATGGAGCGACATTAGAAGGCGCGATTCCACACTATACCCTCCGCCTTTTGAACACAAATGCTATTCTCACTCGCTCAATAATGACAGATCTGTTCACAAAATCGCCGACGTGAAGCACATTCTTATCTGACCACAACACATTGTCAAACGCTTCTGGCCAATCATTATGATATTCCAAAAAAGAATTCAACGAACTCCATCCTGTGGTCATGTCCTCAAAGAGAAACCCTTTTTTTAAAAATGTATGTAATCGCATGAACTGTTGTACCACTTTGGTGAACCTCTGGTAAGGATTTCACCAGTGGTAGCAATATTGGTAGCTGTTGTACAGGTTGATGGTTTTTTTGATCTCTCCTGTTGTTCTGAGCTTACAATTTTCATTCCGTTTTTACTCCGACTTTACCGTCAGCGGCCATATCAGCGACTTTTCCGTATTACCTATAGCCAGTGATGTTATTCTCGTATACAGTGAGTTTTGGATCTTTGGAATCGAACTTGCACAGTAAGAGGTGCCCTTTCAGCTGAGTAGCGGGACCAGCCCAAATTGTAATTGTTTTAAACCCAACATCACAGTAATAACAAGTTTACTCCAAATTTTAAGTCGTATCGCATGTTCAGAAACCTCATATCGTTTCTGAGTAGGTAGCGAATTATCAAACATCCTATAGATGGCACACCTGCGCGCGCAGCTGCTACAAAACTTATTCCTAAATGCTGTAAATCACATTTAGCCTACATTGAAAGAACAAACTATATTCGGTTTACGTGTTCATGCATTTTCAAGGTGTTTTTTTTTTTTTTTTTTTTTTTTTTTTTGCCCTAAGTGGAGTTAATGAAATCAATTTATCAAGTAACTTTCATTTGACTTAGGAAAAAATGTGAAATTCCAGGAATTATCAAGTGTTTTACCAGCTTTCTTATTAGACCTTTAATGTCCACGTTTTACGGATTTGTTTACGCTCTTCTCTTTAAATCGAATACCGTTGACATTTTCAGTATGATTGAAACACGAAGGCTTTCACTTCGAAGCAAGATGCAATACGTGCGATTTCCGGTCCTGTAGGTCGGGGTCCATTGCACTTTCTTGTAATAACTTCATAAGTTTGGTTCACAGCTGCGGTGAACATCTACATTGGCGGGACATTCACCCAGCAGTACCGGCTTTACGACAGTTTTTATTTTTGCCGTGGCTCTGTTGGAACGTGGTTCGCTAAATTGCTTAGTTGAAATTAGATTTGCATTGGATCACGGCTGTTACAATGCAGGAAATTGTACATTTATTTTAAAATACAGTGAAGTTATTAGAATACAAAGCGCCTGAGAAATGGTTTGAATTATCCAACGTACGGATTTAAGAAATGACATAGGCATTATGCAATTATTTTTTTATTTTGTAATTTACGTCCTCCAACGTTGTCATATCGGACGATGAAGGAAACGGGTGAAATGATGTTCATATAAGTCCGGGGTAGAGTTACCTGGCATTCGTCTATCAGGATAAGGAAAACCCCGGAAAAAACCTTATCCTAACCGAGATTCGAACTCGGCAGCTCTTGAACGTGAGGCAGCCACGCTACCATCTACGCTACCGAGCCGGGCCATTGTGCGATGTACCTATACAATAAGAGTATATTATCCCTATACAAAATAAATAATAAGTAAATATTCATTAGTAACAAGGGTACACAGTGATTACCATTTCTGTCTCTGTAGCGTTCCAAGTTCGAATCTCTGTCAGGGTTGATAAGGCTTTTTTAGGGGTTTTCACTTATCCTCGAAGATGAATGTCGGGTAATCGGGTAATCTAAGCTCTGTGGATATTGATCTCATTTGAGCATCATTTCACCCATCTCATTCATAATCATAGATCACTTAATGTTGGAGGAACAAAATTAGGCGATTGCCAAAATGACGTCATGAATCTAACATAGTTTGTCGTGAGTACATCGTATGCAAGGGTTTATGCTACTTAAATTGTGTGTTTTAACGAGATCTAATTTTTTGTATCACTTATAATTTACCAGTTAAATACTATTTAATTACGAAGGAAGACCAGGCCATTCGTAAACATTTTGTGTTGTATCATGGAAGTTGAACCAGGTTTGGATTTTTTGCCCGCTTCGGTAGCATAGATGGTAGCATGTCTGCCTCACGTTCAAGAGGCTCCGAGTTCGTATCTCGGTCAGGGTGAGTTACCTGGATAAGGTTTTTTCCGGGGGTTTCCCTTATCATTCAAGACGAATGTAGGATAACTCTAAGCTCCATGGACCCTAGACTCATTTGAGCATCCTTTCAACCACCTCATTCACCGTCCGATATGACTTAACGTTGGAGGATGTAATTTAAAAAAAAAAGAAGAAGAAGAAGAGGTTTGGATTTATCACACCTTGAGTTATACTGTCCACATACAAGAGCAATGTCTTTCTAAAATATTTTAACGGAACCTCAAAACTGTATTTGCTATGAAATAATACATTTCGCGAGGGATTTTAACTCTTATTTATTTATAAATCATTACAACCCATGGTTTGCCTAAAATAAGTATATTTCCAATATGTAACAGTGTTTTCGTTCTTTTTTTTTTTCAAATAGGTACTTCACTCAGTTTTCATTGTACTTAATCTAGTTCATCTTTCTCCAAGAGTTCACTTAGCTCACTCTCACTTCAGTAATGCGAACTGACTTCCCTTACTTCACTTTCTTCTGTGACATAGCGACCTAACAAAATATACGCCGAAAGTTCTAATTCTCTGGCCATAGTGCTTGTGTTTACGTTGGTCAAGCACGCGGCTTATCCTGTTTACTGTTCCAACTACCCGACGCCGACCTTCCGATAGCCTTGGACATAGCTCCTTCGCCACAATACGTATAATTGAACAATCATATGAGTAAGTGTATCAAAGATGTATTTTAAGAGGCTTGTAACGTGGCCATGTTGGTATTGTATTTAAGCACCTAATTGATGCAAGACTTCTAAATTCTTCAAGTCTTTATCTGTAAAACATTGAACTTTCCTTATGTGATATGTGTTTGTATAGGACAAGATATCGGGGAGTATTGTTAATTTATTAGAAGTAAAATCTGAAATTTCATGATTCGTTCAGAAGTGCTTAAACTGGGTGTTTTAGGCAATGAGTACGGATAAAGGTACCTTAATATTGTGACAGAAATGCAAAAGTTCACCTTGAACTGCTTTACTTGTCACTAAAACCTTAGCTCAATGCTCACGCATAATCAGCCTTTCTTTTAGACAAACTTAACCCTCATAACCGTCTGTACAATGTTCCTTTAAGTCTCTGTAGCACCCTTTGTGCTGCCAATTATCTGAGCTACACACACGTTCACCTCTTAACACGGAGCTACATACCAATTCTGAACGCAACTCCGATATTCACACGTAAACTGCTTGGCTGCCGGTTCCACAGCTCGGCGATTCCTCATCCAGAGCTGCATTTGCCGACTCGTGAACTACTTCCCGCAAGGTTCCACAGCCTGCCAACTGGAACTTGGTACGTAACACACTGAGCTCGAAGCACCACACTGCTCATACTACTACTGTATGCCCACGACAAGAAGGCTAAAGGGGTATAAAGGGCAGAGGAAGTTGAACTGTTTATCTGCTCCGGCTGGCTGGCCGGCCCCGTAGCTCAGTCGGTAGAGCACCTGCCTGCCGTGCTAGAGTTCCCTGGTTCGATTCCCGGCGGGGGGGATTTTTCTCCGACCAAGATAATTCCCCATCTTCCCCAGAGTCTGGAAGTATAAATGATTGTAAATGTGTGCGTGATCTAATGATCAAAATCCAACGAATACGAGTTAACATCATCAGTATGTTCCAAAGGAGAGCGGCCGCCGATATGACCATTGAAGTTAAAGGAACAAGTTAAAAAAAAAAAAAAAAATGTGTATTTGAAACGAACCTTTCATCCTTGTCATACTCGAAAGGGGAGAATATACACCGTGCGGCCAGCCACACATTCCTCTAGCTTGCCTTCTTGTTCTGGGCAAACAGTACTCATTCTAGTACTCTACACACCAGTCGACTGCCTCTTGGCCTTCCGACGGCTATGATATACCCACCGGGGGCAGTAGATCGTTCTAGGAGTGGATCCTTAAGGTATTTTGCGTAGTAGCATCACAGTTCCGCCCGGGTGCTTTGATTCCAGCTCGTGACTTGCTTTGAAGATGTGCCACTCTTGTCTTCCCAGCCAATAAGCAACAAGGCGATTCCCGCTTCTACGCGAAGGCGGCTAGGTTACCCAACTCTACTCTTCCCCTCCAAAACATCTTTGGGTTTGACAATGTGACAAATATACCCACTTCGCCGTGTTAGTTGTTTTATCTCTTCGTCTAACCGTTTTCCCATAAACACATAGCTACTTGGTGTGTTCTGCAGTCGTAACAGCGCCAAGAATGAACAACACCTGTCAGTATAGATCATGGTTTTGCTTCAACGTGTTCACACTTCCAATATTAGACTTACAGGTAGTCCGCGGTCATTAGGCTTGCAGAAAGCACTCAAACTCAATTATACTGTAATATAAGCAATGTGGATAAGCATTACATCCACATTTTGACTATTTAAACTTAATTTTTCATTTCTGTCTGTGAAAATGTATCACAAGGCCTTCCCGCTCTGCTTTAACCCTCAGAAAACTGTCCCGCATCTCGGGGAAAATAACACATTCTTGAGTGTACCACGCGTATTTGGAGCTACTAACCAACCTGAAGACGCACATACTACTCTTTTTAACTAAAATAGTCCTCTGTAATTGAAGTATTGCCCTAAGTTAACAACACAAATATCTGCATTTATTCCCTAACACCCTGTATAGTTTTGTCAGGTGAGGTAGTCTATCGAAAATAGTTTGTGTGTGCTGCAAGTTCCGAGTTAATATATTTGAATTTAAAATTGTACAACGTTTTTTCAGCAGCTGCTTTCCCCTGCTCGATGGACTTTTTTGTACTCTTTTGGCTGTCCGATATCTTGGGACTGTTTCGGTTAGTGAGTCCTTTCATTTCCCTGTTGTCCAAATATGTCTTATGATCCAATCTGAAGGTGTCTGAGGTGTTTCCGCAGTTGTACTATCTGCTTTCTAGCAGCTATTGGTTATCTGATGTACTTAGCCGCTATCTTCCTCCAGATACCGTAGACAAGTGGCAAAGTAAAAAGGGCTTAATTTAAAGGATGCTTCCTTGTATTTTTAATACATCTGGATATAAAGCCGCAGCACTTTGCACAGCCCTGTCTTTTCACCTGCGGAGCAGACTTGAAGGAATTTAATTTATAAGGAAACCATCAGGTTAACGAAAACCGGTATATCCCAGGTTGTGCATAGGTTTTGAAAACGCTACCATATTTGGGTAAGTGCGTGGCCTGTCCAGATCGTAAATCTGTCTCCCCTAGCTGAGTCAGTCGTCAGCGTCTCTGGTTTTGTTTTGGAATTCCGATGACGTGTCCAACTGGTGAAAACTCTATTGGGACGTTCAGGAGAGTTTTGTAAAGTCCCGAACGGGATTAGGATCACAGTTAATAGGGAGAGGGGAAATGGAGACATGTCGTGTGGAGTATTCTGCAGATGTCGATACATCTGTGGACCCTTGTAGAAAGAGATCAGTGAAAGGCTACATCGTGCGAAGTACGATTTTCTGTAGATTGGAAACTGAAACGTGCGACGAAATGAGGAAAACAATCACAATAGGCTCACAAAACAAATTTTGGAATTTTACGAAAATAGAAGTAAATCACAAGTAGACACTATGAAATGGATTGGTGAAGTAAAAACTGATTGGTAACAATCGCCCAAGACGACATCTTAGACAGGGACGTCTTTAGAATGAAGGTGAATAAGTGGTAAGTTGACCAAGAGAACAAACCGAAGACAAGGCTGGAATAACGTGGACAGACGAGAGAGAGAGAGAGAGAGAGAGAGAGAGAGAGAGAGAGAGAGAGAGAGAGAGAGAGAGAGAGAGAGAGAGAGAGAGAGAGAGAGAGCGCGCCCACATCCAAAGAATGAGAGAACTTCAGATCCATAGAAGAGATAAGAAACGTCTAAGTACTTTGACTACGTATAGGCTCATAAAAACAAAGCCAGAACAATGTAAGTAATCTAGAAAACAAAGAATTTCCGAAATATTTTACAAAATGATAAATATCGCTTCAAAACCGTAATATATTACGGGTTTGAAGCAATTTTTTATCGAATTAAAGCGAATAAAATGTACTTTTTGGTATTAATACGTGTAACACCAGTAATGTAATTTCGACGGGAGTTCAACAAATTATCATGAAATTTTTATTGAAAAAAAGAAAGAAGCTCGTGTTACTTGATTTTAACCGCTCTTTTTAAAATTCTTACAACTTTACTTTTATCTACATCTTGTTAACCAAGCTGAACATTTTAGTATTACTTATTTCCTTACAAAGCACGCTGAATAGATATCTAAAACGCGGGTGGCTTAAATAATGACTTTGATATTCCAGGCTCTTTCATGATTTTTTTTTTAAACCTGCAATGTCGTTTTATCTGTTAAAGAAGCCCAGATGAACGCCATTGGTTTTTCCTTTGTGTCTTATCTCTTTTACCCGCTTTCATCTTTCAGATGTTTTTGTATACCTTACACATCTGGAAGTCTGGCTTTTGTCATGCTGTTATTAGTTTACCTCTCCAGCTACGTTTTTCATTACTTGTGTATCAATTCTCTGTGTACGTCTATTTCTGCGCGTTCGATTCGAGAACACGACAAAAACCTTTGTTTTAATACAGAAGTATCTATTGCTTACACTTCAGTCATTAAAGCTGGAGTAAAAACTAATTCGCAGTCCCATAGAATAGACTTCTGGCTAAATGATACGCTTGAATATGTTCGGTGTGTTTGTTTTTGATCAAGCAGGTTGATTTCTCTAAAATATGATTATTTATATTATAATACGTTTGTAATTAAAGGCCAGAAAAGTCTTTTAGTGTCAGATGTTAAGTTTGTGTATACGAATAATCCATGTGTTTTAGCATATGTCTGCCAAATTTAACTTATCCACAATAACTGACTTACAAAAATATTTTATTATGAATCATTACATATGTTTCTGAGAAATCAAGCTCCTTGTTCAAAACTTAGTCAAATTTTCATTCTTTGGAACTTGTTTTGGGTCCAGTAAAGTTATATAAATAAAATGTAATTTAACACTTATAAAGGTGTATTATTTTGAAGTAATAAGTATTTTTGAAACTTTCTTAAGTAGAGCAAACCAGTGTAGTGTTCCATAGGCCTTTGTACTTTAAAGGGGTGTATATATTGTTTGGAATGTCTTTGTCTATCTTGTATCGTTTGTCATAAAAATATAATATTCCTTTGAATGTAGATTACGTAACTGGCGATTGATTGAAGATACAAATTTTATCTATCATTTAAATGTCCTATGTGTTACTTATGTCTTATGTAATAATACTGTATATCTTATAAAATCTATTGACCTATTAAAAACATTTTCCGGTAAAAGGTAGTTTGTGGGTATGTGGCCGATCAATCTATATTTTGTAAAAATATAAGGTACTTATTTTGTTAAATAGGAAACCGCTTTGTTTACAAAACAATGAAGTTGGCGCCAATGACCTTCATTTTTTTTCCTTCAGTTGATTCATTTGCGTTGCTCAATCTAGGTCATTACGCAATAATCAGTGGGTAGACCGGATTATTGTGCAAGATATGCTGAGAGTAGAGTCTATAATTATGACGCATATCCTTTATCTTTAAGCAACATGATTGGAATAGGTAAATCAATCAATTATTGCTAAGAGCCATTTTTGGAAATCGTATTTTCGTTTTTTTTTTTTTTCCGGCCAAATAATTTCCCTGATGCAGGGAAGATAGTTAAAATAGCTTATTTATTAGGCCCATGGAATCTTTTTCGATATTACATTGGTGCATGATATTCTTTTTATGTTTTTCACAAATTGTTAACTTTCACTGATTGATAGAGTCAACATGAAAAACCTTAGCCCAAATATGGCTAGTGTGAAGAAATGATTAATTTCCATCAATTTCACTGATTGGTTTCATAAAGATTACAAGAAACTATCACAATTTGAGAACTATAGACTAATGGGGTTCGTATTTCCCAAAGAGTTGCGCTTATAAATTTGTACTTTTCTATCACATTGGGTTTTCTAGCACATCGTACCCAAAATACACGTTTTGAGCTTCCCTCAAAGGATTTTTAGAATAAAATTCGTGTGCATCTGTCTCGTTTGAAGTTAAGAGTTTCTTTAATGTTTTAATTAGAGGTAAATGATATGGCTTTATTTAAAGGTGTATATGTAAACAGCATAAACAAGAAAATTCACATGGCTTTCTCTGCTAGTTCAATAAAATATTGTTACAAAACCTTGTTCTTCTATCCACTTCACGTAAATAGCTAAATGTTAATTGTAAAAATTGTTTAATTAGATGCAGTAGGCTTTAAGCGTTAATCAAATCTTTTAAGAGTTGGTCGCTTTGTGATGGCTTTCATATTGCGTTCACTTTGTACAAGAAGAGGAGAAAAAATTATGGACATATATCGTGTGCTTCTAACAAGGTATAAATCTTTTTGTGGAGTAATATTTTGTTTTTCTTACAGTACATATTTCGTTTTATCAAAAACTGCGAGATTTCGTCAGAAATTCATGTTTTGAGGTCTCTAAATACAAAGGTATTTTAATTTTAATATCTTCCTAAGATGGACCATGAAGATTTTCAACAAAGTGCTCTCACTTTGCAATACCATTTACTTGGAACATTTTTCGACATTTTTTTTAAATGGCTATAACGATTTTGGTTAAAATGTAATGTTACAGATGTTTATCCGCCACCATAAGAAAAAAAAAAAAAAAACACATCACAATTTTTTATATAAAATACGTGCTTTAACTTTTTAAGCCATATCGGACGATGAATGGAATGGGTGAAATTATGCTCAAATGGGCCAAGAGTCCACGGAGCTTAGAGTTACCCGACATTCGTCTTTTAGGATAAGGGAAAACTCCAGAAGAAACCTTATCCAGGTAACTCACGCTGGCCGAGAATCGAACTCGTGAGCTCTTGAACGTGAGACAGACATGCTAGCGAGGTGGGCACAATACTTTTGTTACTAAAAAATAGGCCATTAACTGTTGCACATGAATAATCTTTGCAAAGAGTCGAATTATTCTATTGGAGTTAATATACCGGGTCAAGCAGAAGGATAAATTAAAATTAGCGGGACAAATCCATATTATAATCTCTTTGACTACAGATTACCTCGTAGAAGGTTTAGTCCGATGTTCAATTTTTCTTTGGTTACCTGAAAAACAAGAAACATGCGATATCTACAATGTACATAATTCAAGTAATGTACATATTATAACTCAAGTTGATTTTTTCGTAGGTAACGATAAAATTACATATGGAACTATCGAGATTTGAAGTTTATCATGCTCTTGAAGTTTAAGTCCTGGGCGCTAACGCCTTGCGCATTAAATTTTTTCATTCGGTAATAAACTAGTAAGACCCATAAATAAAGCAAATAGTATGTAAAGTTCGGAATTCGGTAGAATTTTATATAATCTTGAATAACTGTTAAACGTTAAGCGGCAAACGTAATATAGTAATATAATTATAAATGTACTAATATAATTTTAATTTAAAATTTATATACTTTTAAAAAATTCATAATGTGTTACGTTATAAGGAGATTATTAATGAAAGTCTGATTCTTTGTTGAGTAATTATCGGTTATTAAACGTATTTTCCTCCCGCGATTCCTCCCCTGACGGTTCATATGGCTCCTCTTACGAGATGTTTTGGCGACCCCTGCTTTACTTTAACTAAAAGATGCAGTAGTCGTAGGCGTCATCTCCAGAAGTGCAAAGGAAGAAACAGTTGATTGCTTTAACCTTAATGTACTTTGTTACAAAGAGGACCATGACGTCACGTGGCTGGTTCATGCGAAAAATTCTCACCACTCTCACTTAACCTTGTATTAAACCCAACAAGTGAACGTTAATTTTGGCCTTCTGACTCTCCGCACCGCCTGAGGGTACCGAAACAGTCCTCCTAAGCTGTTATCAGCAACACAAAATCACATAGAAAACGGTGCGTAGGAAAGGTTTGGTAGGGAATTGTCTTAAAATGTTACATGTGGATCACACTCCAAAAATAGTTTCTTAGTAATGTGTAAGCTGTTTGTTTCTCTTTTACTGGTAACAAGTGAACTGTCACATTTGATAAGGTATCTTGGCATATATAATAAATTAATAAGCCAAAAAGATGCAGTTTTTAATTTGTGTCCTCCAACGTAAGTCATATCGCACGATGAATGAAATGGGTGAAGTGATGCTCAAATGAGTCCGGGGTCCATGGAGCTTAGAGCTACCCGACATTCGTCTATCAGTATAAGGGAAAACCCCGAAAAAACCTTATCTAGGGAACACCCTAACCGAGATTCGAACGGCCGCGCCGTGGCTCAGTGGTTAGACCGCTTGGCTCTCACCAAGGCGGCCCGGGTTCAATCCCAGGCGACCGCAAAGTGAGATTTGTGGTGGACAACACGGCACTGGGGAGGGTTTTCTCCGGGATCTCCGGTTTCCCCCGCCATCTCATTCCACCGGTGCTCCATCTTCATCTCATATATCATCAGTGTCATCGCCTGCGGTGCCGTATGTAGTAAAAGCGGGCGTTAAACACTACACATTTCATTTCGAGATTCGAACTTGGGACTTCTTGAACGTGAGGCAGACACGCTACCATCTACGCTACCGAGGCTGGCAATGGAATGGGTGAAATGATGCTCATATGAGCCCAAGGTCTATAGAGCTTTGAGTTACCCGACATTCATCTGTCAGGATAAGGGAAACCCTAGAAAAAGCCTTATCTAGATAACTCGCCGTGACCCCTTGAATGTGTGGTAGACACGCTACCATTTACGTACAGAGGCGAGCAAAGTATTGAATTGTTATATATGTAATTCTAATTATAAGTCTGTAGTGCGTAAGCATTTAAAGACTTTTAAATGTAATTTCTGTATTAATTTTTATTATATTCTATTTCAAAAATGTATTCGATTGTATTACACCCGTTGTTGAGCCATACTGTACAGCATTTGTCCTGTAAATGTGTATAAAGATTTTTCTCTTCTGTTTTTAAAACTGTGTTTTTTTTTTTTTATTTATTTCACAGTTGATAACACAGCCGACTTTTTTACATTTAGCTTAGAGGTTTATTTGAAAGGTTTAGTTTCTGGTAATAATGATGCTATCGGTGCAACAGTCGAAGTTACACTATTCTTCACGTAGAAGAATTTGCTGTGGTTGAAGATATTAAGACATACGAGGGGAAAAAATGGAACAGCCTGTTAAAATACCTCATGACCGTCTACCGTACCAAGCTTTAGTTTATCCTTCTAAGAGAAGACGAGATGTGGCACGAGATAGGTATAAACATTTCCTTGATGGCGGAACGGGCTATAAAAAGCCTAATGCTTGAATTTGGAAGGAGAAGAGGAAGGATAAGAATTTCGTTCATTCTATTTGGTGGCGCGTGACCCAGTGGTTATACAGATTACCTCTCACCAAAGCGGCCAGGATTTGTTCCCAGGGGAGACCGTTCTTTTCCTCCGGTTTCTCTGGTTTTCTGTGCCATTCATTCTACCAGTTGCTCCATCGCCTTTCCTTGCATCCATTTCGCCCTCATTTCAAATCTTCTGCTTCCTCAATCACATACCAGGCCTGAGTCGTCCTTCATGGTCTAGTCTCTAGGGTAACATGCAAGCCTCTCATACCCGAGGTCGCGAGCCTTCAATCCTATACAACCAAATGATGGCATATAAAAGTAATATTTTTAATTATAAGAACGAAACGGTACTTTGTTGAAATTAGCACAATTTTGATCCTGAGACAATTGAAAACTACCAAATAACAAAGTAATATTTACTATATAGTGACAATATCACAAGAATACTTCATATTAAACGAATATACACGCTTCCATTAAGAATTTGATACATTAAATTTTCGGTAGACGCTCTTGCCTTCTGTCAATACGATTCATAGCTGAAGATTAAAATTCACATATATAGTTCGAACTAAACATTGCAAACATAGATGCGGCCTTGATTTGTGAAATCTCCTGTAGAAATCTAGCAAACTTCCTCTGTTTCTGTAACTGTCAGCTAACTCAGTGTCAGATTTCAAGGTGATTCCTGTTGTGCCTTTTATTGGCACCAGATCTAGCATTGCTTCCACAACTTCCAAATGTTCATTTACTCCACGAATGAAAGTACATAAATGAGCCATACTTGATAAGTCAGTGCTCTCATCAATGGCAATAGAGAATGCAACAAATTCTCTTGCTCTTTCATTAAGTTGTGCGTGAATGTTGTCCGCCAGATCTTGAATTCTGCGTGAAATAGTATAAGGTGGCAGACTGACACTCTCGAATTGGTGGACATTGATAGGGGTGAATTTACTTGCGGCTATAAGCATACGTCGTATAAGTGTACCATCAGAAAAACTATTAGATCTTGCAATTTCTAGTGTTATTTCGTAACTCACATAAACTGATTTTTCTGCCATTCCGCCATCCCCTTTTTCCTGTTCCTCTTCCTGCGACATGATATTTTCTTTGAACTTTTGTATCTCTGCAGTGTGTTCTTCTTTTTCTAGGGCCGAATAATCATTAGCATGCAATGTATTAAAATGTCACTGAAGATTAAACCGTTTCAGCACCTGCAATTTTTTTCTGACAAATTAAACAAATAACACCATCGCTACATTCCATGAAGAAGTACTCAGCTTCCCATGCGGGATTAAAATGTGTCGGCTTGAGCACCCTTCGCTCAAACTGACACTGAAGTACGGACCGCCACTGTTGCGGAAGACAAACCGTGCGAAGCACCCACTGAGGCAACACGGTGCTTGTAGCCCAGCACATGCACCGCGGCAAGCGATGCAAGCCTCTCATGCCTGAGGTGGCGAGTTGAAATTCGGCGGAGAGCGATGGAGCTTTTCGTTCGTATAGGTTTTGCCAAACAAATTTACATCTGAAATTTTCAAATAGCACACTAATGAACGAGTCATTTACTCTTGTGATATTTCCAATCCACCTCACACTCTGGCTCTTGGTTCTGCTGCAGCAGTATAAGTAAACTCAATGTGTGCAGATCCTGGCAGCGCTTCCGTCATCCCAGGATAGGAGCAGTTTACCAGCGGTTCAAATCCCTGGCAAGGCGGCTGCTCCGTGCCCACCGTAAGGTGGCCTGGGAGAACACATTCAGAAACGTCGACCTCCAGGAAAAGCACCCCTGGAAGATCATCAAGTCCCTCAGGAGGGACAAAACTCTGTACCAGCATCCGCTGCATGGCACTCGAGGGAGACTCGCTTACGAGCCCCAAGATAAGGCCACAGCTTTCGCAGATCATTTGGAAAGTCAATTTGAGCCGAGGGAGGACCCCCAGGACGAAGACTTCACTGACCTCGTGGAGGCTGCTGTGGAAGACCTCTATGAGGAGCCACAGCAGCGCCATGAGGCGATCCATATCCCAATAGTCACCCCAAAGGCGGTGACTGATGAAATCCGAAAAATGAAACCTAACAAATCCCCTGGACATGACGGCGTCAGCGCACTCATGCTCCAGCACCTTCCCAAGAGGGCCGTTATCCATTTGACGCGGATCTTCAATGCGTGCCTCCACCTCCGCCACTTCCCAGCCAGCTGGAAAGAGGCGAGAGTGGTGTGCATTCTGAAGCCCGGCAAGGATCCGGTCTTTCCGTCTAGCTACCGATCCATAAGTCTTCTCCCAACCGTCTCAAAACTATTTGAGCGGTTGCTCCTATCCCGCCTGACCCCTCTCTTCGAGGAAAGGCAGCTCCTACCCGATCACCAGTTTGGTTTTCGTCATGGACACTCCACGACCCTACAGCTACTGCGCCTGGCCGAGAGGACAGCCCTGGGTTTCCAGGAAAACCTCAAGACAGTCGCGGTGCTGCTAGACGTAGAGAAAGCCTTTGCCACAACCTGGCACCAAGACCTACTGTACAAACTCAGGGAGGCCAACCTACCTCCTCCCTATCTTGCCCTGATTAGTAGTTTCCTCAGAAACCGCACTTTCAGGGTGAGAGTGGAAGGAAGGATGTCATCTATCAGACCAATAGCCGCGGGAGTCCCGGAGGGCAGTGTACTGTCTCCGATACTCTTTGCGGCCTACATGTCTGACTTACCCCTGGAACCACAGACTGTTACGTGCCAATATGCTGACGACGTCCTCATAATGGCACGTAACAAAAACTTACGATATTGTCATCCTCCGCTGCAGCGCCAACTCCGAGCCATTGGCCGTTGGAGTGAGATGTGGAGAATGGCCATTAGCCCCGAGAAGAGCTCTGCACTTCTCCTGGCTAAGGTCCGAGCTAGGCGACCAGACTGGTCCTTGAGGTTGAGGCAGAGGCAAATCCCTTGGGTTCCCACTGCCAAATACCTTGGCGTCCACCTGGATCGCGGACTCACCTACGCACCTCATATCCGGGTCAAAGCCGGACAAGGGCATGCAGCGTTAACTCAGCTATACTCCATTTTTAAGTCCACCATGCCTACTCACCTCAAACTACGCCTGTATCGGGCGATCATACCGCCCCTGATTCTGTACGGCTGCGAAGTCTGGGGATCAGCGGCTCCAACCAATATTCGCAGACTCCAGTACGTCCAGAACAGGGCTTTGCGCATGATCTACGATACCGGGCGGAGATTTCCGTCCCACATCCTACATACTCACTCTGGGGTCCCGTATATCGTAGACGTAGTGCGGGAGAGATCCCGCACCATCTACGATAAGCTGGACTCCCACCCCAACATACTGGTGAATACCCTAGGTCGTTACGACCATAGGGTTCCTCGCCGGAGACCAAGCTATCGGCTACCCAAAGATGCCTTGGGTACCTAGCACTGAACAGGGCCACATTCCCCTGACTCCAACTTCCTAAGCCCAGTAATGGGCTAGGGAAACCTTATACAGTAACAAGGATCCTTTCCCTCTAGCCTGTTTAGCGGACTGTGCTCAGAAGCCTCCCAGCAGGCGGAAGAGCGGAGCCAGCATTGGCGCATCCCCCCCTCACGGGGCGACGGCGCTCACCAAGGCTAGACATACCCACTGCCCAAAACAATCGCCTGTGACATTAAAAATTCTTCTATACTGCCCAGATAAAGACGCTAGAAGCGGCTAGGTGCTGGGCAGCATACACTCCGTCCAGGAAAACCTGGACGACTCGACTCTTCTGCTGGTCTGCTAGATCCTCTGACACTGCTACACACCAGGCTATATCACTATCAGTTTTATATTACTGCAGTCTTATAAAGACTCTATGTCCATCATTTCACCACCAACAATAAACAGGCATTCATATAAAACGTTTCTCTTCACTTCAAACCGAAAACTTCTGTAAAACAAACACATGCTAGTTTCGCTATTTGCAATAAGTAAATGAGTATCCTCTCTGACCGGAAGGTTAACTAATTACATGTTTCTTTTGCTTAATGCAGGGTGAGAAGTGTGAAGTCCAAGATTATATTTACAACCCTTACTGCTATAGGCTCGTCCACTGGTTCCAAAGAATTTTTCACGTGCCAAATTGTTTGGCGATAACTTAGCATGACTTCCTTCTGAAGGGAGGTAAAGCTGGTGATCCCGTGTTTGATTTAGGCATGTAAAATAACCTGAAGCCTGATAAAGAGGCCTCTGAGCAAAATTAGATGGCATCTCACGCCCAATATAGGTAGAATGAGACATAGGACCTCAACAATTAAAGAGCGTCTGTAAATAAAAATTCAGTGTCAGTTTGTCCAGAGTTTGTCTCCTCGCCAGGCATCATTTATATGTCCCTTGGGGGGGGGGGGGGGGTGGCGCCTTGGTCCTCTCTAGGAGGAGGGGAAATAGAGAAACAAGGGAGAGAAACAAGACTTACCCGAATTATTACTTTATATTCTCCCATTTTTAGTTTACTTTTGACAACCGCAGCAAATTCAATATTGTGAAAATTAGTTCAAAATGTAATTGCGAAGATTCGAGTTGTAATGAAGACAGTGGTAAGAAGAGAAAGGTGGTACTCGGGAATTAATACGAAATGAAATTTCGATGCCCCACCCCTGCAAGTGTAGACTCTCGGAACGTCAATTTGTCTAGGTTCCGGTATGATTCACACCGGCGAGCCGTTTAACATCAGTCATGGATTTCTCAACGTAGTCCATCGTTAAAAGCCACTTAAAGTAAACCTCTTCAAGACTTTCTTTAAAAGTAAATGTACGCTTTTATGTTTGGTGTTGTAATGAAGACACTGGTAAGAAGAAAAAGATGGCACTCGGGAATTAATACGAAATAAATTTCGATATGCATAGCTTTCAAACCCCACCCCTGCAAGTGTAGACTCCCGGAACTTTAATTTGCCTAGGTTCTAGTATGATTCACACCGGCGAGCCGTTTAACATCAGTCATCGATTTCTCAAGATACATCGTTAAAAGCTGCTTAAAGTTAACCTCTTCAAGACTTACTTTGAAATTAAAAGTAAATGTACGCTTTTATGTTAAACCGTGGATGCTTTGTTTAATTCAAATAAGTATCAATAAAAAATACGGCATATAGTAAACAATTTTACATGCAGAACAGTTACATTTAGTATAAACTGTATTTAATCGCCCAGCCATCAGTACGAGAGTGCTACTGTTTTTCGGTTTGTCGCGTTTCAATAGCAAATGTGAACACAAGATAAGCCATTATAATTTTCGAATCGGAACTGGTGTGCATGGAAGTGCGCGTGTGCACAAGTAAAATAACTCACTAATCCATTAGTCGTGGAACAAAAACTTTATCCATCGTAAAATGTTTTCTTCAGTGCCTTTTAACTTAAAATAGGTGTATAAGTACAACTTTGTAGAGAAATAACCACTGTGAAAGATAGAACTGAGCGAGTTGGCGCCACGTATAATTTTCCTATCATGCCTTGCATCACCACATTTCTTTTTCTTCACCGCCATACCAGAGTTGATCACGCATCACTATCCAACGTTTGCTGGGTCCTCGACAGGCTTTCAAGTCCTTAGGGACGTAAGCTCTGCAAAGAACTTCTTTCGTCGAAGTTAAAGGACAGAAGTACGACTCATTTTAATGCATTTCTTTATCCCTCCAAATCTTGAAAAGTTTCGCATTTGGGCTTTTTTCTTGTTCTTCACTTAAGGAGGTAATCACGCTATGTTAAGCATTCATTCTTGCAGAAACCGAAAGCAGAAGTTAAAATATGGGAACAAAAACATAAGAGTCACATAAAAATATTGGTAATATAAAATACCTACAACGTTTTTAGCAGTTTTAGTTGAGAATATATTGAAACCTTTCTTTTGGTAGTAATGTACTGGAGCTTCAGTTTAAATGAAATGAACTTTTCATACCTTTGCCATACGTATATTGATTTGAAATTTTATGCTCATTCCAAGGCATCGAGATTAAGAAATGAAATGACTTAGCAGTTAACTAGAGCACCGAGTATTATGGATATAGGGACTAAAGATCCGTTTTAATTCATCAAATTTTTCGTGTAGTAAGCTTTTATAGTTTTTGTGGGTTACTTACACAAAATTTGTTCAGAATGAGTTTTTTTTTTTTGAAGAAAAAAAAATTCGAGACACGTTTTGTCTGTTCTATGTGTGTGTGTATTGTTTAACGCCCGCTTTTACTACATACGGCACCGCAGGCGATGACACTGATGATACATGATATGAAGATGGAGCAATGGTGGAATGAGATGGCGGGGGAAACTGGAGATCCCGGAGAAAACCCGCCCAGCGCCGTGTTGTCCACCACAAATCTCATTTTGCAGTCGCCTGGGATCGAACCCGGGCCGCCTTTGTGAGAGCCAAGCGGTCTAACCACTGAGCCACGGCGCGGCCTGTGTCTTTTCTATGTATATAGCAGTGATAGGTAGGGAATTTTATTGAAAAATGATATTGTTAGTGTTGTATTCTTCGAAGTTGCTAAACATTAATATCAACTTTGGCACTTTTTTAGTTTTTATTTTCGAGTTATGTTGTTTCCACATGCACACATGTGGCTATCATAGAAAAAACAGATTCATGTCCAGGCGATAAAATATAAACGACAAAACTGGTGGAATAGACTGCTGTGTAATGCCCAATTTAAAGCACTTCAAACCCGATGAAGTTATTCGCCAGTAAAACACTGAATTTATTTAATTCTTCTTAATATTCGATTTTAGGAATGTATTTACTGTTTTGTGGACAATTCTGTTCGTATTATGGGTGTTCCTATTTTAGTGTATGCTTGTAAATATATGTTAACTGCTTATGGGTTTGTATCGTTTAGATAGGCTATTTCCTGCAATCTCATATACTTCAGTACTTTATTCTGGGCATATAATATATAAAAACTATGTAAAACGTATGTATTGTTTTAATAGTGATTTTAATAATTCGGTGGTAGCAAGGAATTTTCGATTAGATTTCTTTAGATATGAATATAAATATAAAGAATAAAACTATTCAACTTGATCTATTGGACAGGTGTTTTTTTAACTAACGTTCTCCAACTTTGCCATGTTGGACGATGAATGAAATGGGTGAAACGATATTCAAATGAACCCAGGATTCATAGAGCTTAGTTACCAGACATTAATTCTTAGGAAAACTACATTGTCCAGGTAACTCACCCTGGCCGAGATTTCGAATCGAAATCCCGTGAACTTGAGGCAGACACGCTACCACCCGCAACAGAGGGGGTCGTTGTACAGGTGAAGGCTTTTTTTCAGTGAAATAAGTTTGCAAGAACGGTTCTTAATTACAGTTTTCAGTCATTCAAAATCATCGGCGTCCGGAGTCGCGGCCAACGCGACTGAAGCAACGACTACCACAGGAACTGCTTTGAATGATTTACTGTTTCACATTTGCTTTTCTATTCTTCTTTTCTGCTGTATACATTCTCACTATTGAAGTATGTATACCATTTTATTACTTCAGTATCACATTTGTATTAGTTCAGAGGAGGCACTGTCCTACTTCTACAGTGTTATTATTATATAATTATTTTGTATCTGTTCTCCCAGATCTGCAAAGCATTTATTATTGCTGACCGATCTAATAGATTAATTAAAAAAGTCATTCAAAATATGCTGATGCGCAACATCAATGGGGTGAAGGTCTTTTGGACAAACTCACTGCTGCCCACCATGCGCCCACTCTGGAGCTAACCGACCACACGTGCCCTGCCAGCGGTATAAACAGTGCTTTCTTTTTAAGGTTTACTGCAACTATATATAGTGTGTACCTATGCATACCGAGTGTATATGCGTGTAATTCGTACACGTGAGTAATATGTGCTTGTATGTATTTTAAATGTGTTATATACACATCTTCTACTAAGCTAAACTAATTACAGAACAACAGAATCCAAGTGTTACCTTTGGACCCGGAAGAGAACTTTGTATGTCCTAGTTGAAAATTCTCAATTATAATAACACACAAATTGAAAAAAGTTCTAATCCTCAATATTATCTATGATTTCAGAATAATATTTGTAAATTAAATAGTAGGCATTTGTTACGCAATGCGAAACCTATAAGAATTTTACAATAAAAACGTAGTTGAATGTAGTAACTAAATTCTCGCAGGGAGACAGTCTGTAGTGAGCTTACATGTTGATGTGAACGGTAAATCCAACAACGCTGCTTTTAGAGAGAAAGTGTTACGGTCTCTATCTGGAGGTTCCGCATCAAGTGACTGATAAGTGATATACGTCTTGCATCATCAACGTCGTTGGCGGGAAAGAAACATAGTCACAACCTCGATAATGTCTTTTATAGGAAAACCATTATACTAAGAGCTGTCTCTTGGAGCTTTGCAGCAATGGAATCTTATTTCTCGGTCTTCTTCATTTTAATTTAGATAAACATTGTAGAAATATTTACATAATACGTTTATTTATAAGATACAACGGGATATGAATAGTCAGATGTTTTAATCGGAAGAACTGGACGCTGTACGCTGACCCATATAGTCACTAGAAACAATTGAAATTCAAAATGACAGAGTACTGAACAACTCAAAGTATTAAAAATGGATATCTAGGAAAATGGACTTATGGCAAGAAAAACATGTTTTAAAGATAGTAGTAAGTATAATTTTTATTAGCTGTATTGCACCATGCCACATTACTTAAGTAATATTACAGGGATTATATAACTCTTTGATTATGTGTAAGTGATTACTATGTACATATTTAGAAGTTATACGTTCCTATATTAACTATAATTATTCAAAATCTATTCTATTTATACAATTTTGTTCCATTTATAACCCTCCTTTAACTACAATGGTCATATCGGCGGCCGTTCTCCTTTGGCACATAATGCAAAGGACATGGCGGCTGAGTGACAACGCGTTGTGTTTTATGCGTGTACTGTTTGCCCAGGACAAGAAGGCAAGCTACAGGATTTTTTGTTGTAATTTACGTCCTCCAACGTTAAGTCATATCGGACGATGAATGGAATGGGTAAAATAATGCTCAAATGAGCCCGGGGTCCATAGAGCTTAGAGTTATCCGACATTCGTCTTTCAGGATAAGGGAAAACCCAGGAAAAACCTTATCCAGGTAACTCACTCTGACCGAGATTCGAACTCGTGACCTCTTGAACGTGAGGCAGACATGCTACCACCACTCTACTGAGGCGGGCTAAGCTACAGGAATGTTTAACGTAATCACTGTTGCTGTCCTCACGGTGTATATGCCCCCCTTCCGAGTATGACAAGGATGGAATGTTCGTTTAAAATACACAAGTGTTGTCACATAAATCACCCATACACCATGCTTATCGCTACATTTACTGTAACCAACATTAGATCTGGCGGCATGGGTGACTCAAACTGTGACGGACTAACCATGGATGGTAATGGATAATTATCACATGACCAGACCTTACACGGGGCATAACTCTTTAGCTAGGATTCACATGCTTCGCGGAGAGGTTGGGGCTTTCTGCAAGGTTCAAGTTCATTACAAATACCAAAACTACAATTAGGTTTACTACAATAATGGAAGTTTACATAGGTGGCCGCATGGCCGGTTACCTGCCCGCACAAGCTGCGGACACACACACGTCCGATCAGGTCACCTGTTGCAATAGAGGCAGAGAGACTTCATATTACAATCTTCACTATCAAGAGGAGGGAGAGGCCACGTGACATGACGTCACACACATAACTAGTCAAAAGATAATCCAACGTATTATTTAAATTAAGCAGTCATCATGCACTCTCATACACTCATTTCTTAGTAAACAGTTACGCTACCGGAGCAGATAACAGTTCAAGCTCCTCTGCCCTTCATTCCCCTCTAGCCTTTTTGTCGTGGGCATGCAGTATCTGTCCTAGAAGGTCTTAACCACGTAGTGACGGATTTGTAGGATGGCGGGTTAGATTTAGGTAGGAAGAATTAAAGGAGGTAGCCGTGGCTCCTCAATGGTAGCCGACTCGGGTGCAACGGCCTGTGTGCACCGCTGGTGAGAAAATATTCATAGGAAGAGTTTAATTTAGAAAGATTCCAGTCTAGTTCTTGGGTGGGTATAATTTTGAAGTTGGAATAGCAACTTTAATGATACCGGTTATGCCCGCAAGCTATGCGGGGAAGCCGGTGGCGCTTTAAGCGGCGTTCATTGGGTTGTTAGTTCCCAAGAGACCTAACCAGGGCGCTCTGATGATGAGGCAAACTCGCGTAGAATTTTGCGGCCCGGCGTAATGACATCTTCCCCATAGATAGTGGAGAGATGAGGCTTCGTGAAGGTATCTCACGGGAAAGCAATGGTATATAGAATAGATCTGTACAAGTTGAAGCTGCAGCAGTTTGGATCCTGCGGCATGGCCCAGATCTCGTACGCCTAGAGCATGATGGGGAGTACTAAAGCCTGAAAAAGACGTAACTACAAATGAGTCGGCATTCAGGACCGCATCACAGGGTTCAACGAAGCCGAAGCCCCGCATGCCCGATGTGCTAACTCCTGGATGTGACCCCCTAAAGTTAGGCCCCCCTCCAGCTTTACTCCCAAGTAAGTGAGTGAATTTGTCCACCCTATTCGTCGACCGGAATATGTGAAAGAGTGTAGGTTGGCGGGAAAGCGGCGCTGGATGAAAATTATGGCTTGGCTTTTCTCCGGATTGATGGACAATCGCCAAAGCCTGCACCAATCTTGTATGAGGCTTAGGTGTCGCTAAATTGGGTTGAAGGGGTTTTACGTCATCAGCATATTGAGCTACATTGACGCGCTGATCAGTGGGAAGGTCTGCCTGTTGACGATGGTGTTATCTCGTAAACGTTAGGTTGCTGGTACTTTGAATTCTTAATCATTAGATCACTCACACATTCGTACTTTTATTCATACTTCCAGACTGGGAAGATGGGGTATCATTTTGGTTGGAGAAAAAATTCTCAGCCGTAGCCGGGAATCGAACCCGGGACTCCTCGCCGCTGTGGTTTATAATCCAGTTATTTCCGCTTGCTGAAACAGGCCAACAATGGTCGAGAACAGCAAGAAGCAAACATGGAGAACAATTGAAACTCGACTACAAAATGAAGACAGTGCCAGTCCACAAACAGCATCCCAAGTTGACTCGGTGACAGTGAAATTAATATAATCAAAGTGTTAGTGAAATCAAAGTGACAGTGAAATCAAGTCAAACCTAACAAACAGAGATAATCTAACGTGGAGTCCGCGTTAGTGAAACAGATCTACCCTCTAGCAGGAGGCCCTTGAACTTCAAGGGACACATTAGGCTGCTGCTATTATTATTATTATTATTATTATTATTATTATTATTATTATTATTATTATTATTATTATTATTATTATTATTATTATTATTATTATTATTATTATTATTATTATTATTATTATTATTATTATTATTATTATTATTATTATTATTATTATTATTATTATTATTATTATTATTTATTATTATTATTATTATTATATTTATTTCCGTTTTTAGTTTCCACTCTGAAGTCACTGTGCTGCTGGTAGAGTTTCGAGCATTCCCATGGAATAAGATAAACCGTCTGATCTCCATTATTGCATGTGCAGGTTGGACTGTCCAATACTCTGAACCTGTAGTAATATGCCCTCATTTTTTCATGTCCACTTGTAATATTGTTGTGAAAAATGAAATGAAATGTGTAGTGTTTAACGCGCGCTTTTACTACATACGGCACCGCAGGCGGTGACACTGATGGTACATGAAATGAAGATGGAGCACCGGTGGAATGAGATGGCGGGGGAAACCTGAGGTCCCGGAGAAAACCCGCCCCAGCGCCGTGTTGTCCACCAGAAATCTCACTTTGCGGTCGCCTGGGATCGAACCCGGACCGCCTCGGTGAGAGCCAAGCGGTCTAACCACTGAGCCACGGCGCGGCCTATTGTTGTGAACTTTGGTGTTACTGGAATGTTAAGCTTCAGTCTGTATATCTGTACCTGTGGGGGAAAAAGCTTTTTGTTATTTCTCCTTTTGTTGTGTTTGTCCACTATCTTGCCGCCTTTTTTACCTTTCCTTCGTCATCTATTATTGCATCCAGTTTTCATCTATCGCTGTAAGGTGCACCAGTTACTGAAAGACTGTAGAAAATTCTTTTCGAATCTAGTACAGGTTATTTTTAGAAAATTAAAGATGTACAGTTTAATTTAATATCTTAATATGTTTTAGTAAAAATCGTTATATCCATTTTTTATAAAATTAACATTTTTTCAAAAAATATACCTCGTAAAACTTTTTGGGATTGATTTAAGAAAATGTCTCCCTCATATTTGTAATTAAATGACAAAACTTAGATTAGAACATCTGGGAATGACTTTAAATCCCCTTCCAATGGGAAGAGATGTTTTAAGAGATGGAGAAACACTACACAATAATGTAAATCTCTTTAGAGCAGAGAGTTAATTCTAAATAACATTTTTACGTCAGCTATTTCCAAGATTCTGTTATTGTTGATCTCAATTGTACATTAATTGGCTATTTTTAAACTGGCGTCGCTTTCAGTCGTTTCTCGCAATGTCAGTGTGGAATTTCAAGGTCAGCACATTAAGAAGCCGCTTGTCGATTGTTTTCTCGATCCCCGTTCCGTCTAAACGAAATGCATTATTCATTTCTATTAATATTAAGTAAATGGAAATCTAAGGTTTGTAAAACAAAGATGGTAGAGAAATTCGTGTGAAGAAAACGTGGAGAAATTGGGTGAAAAGGACAATATTGTTCTTTCTTCCCGTGTTTGTTTTTTCTGCTTTCTTTTGAAAGAGGGCGGTGGGAAGAGAAAACAGGAGGAGGAATAAAGTTGGGGAGCGCAAATGTGTTTTCCTTGCTGTTAATTCTAGTCTCTGTTTTCGAAAGGAAGTAAGAGGAAAGTGACGAAATAAAGCATAGCTTTACGGCTGTTTATTTCCGTAATATGTGAGTGAAACTCTTTGGAGTGGGTGAGGACAATGGATGGACTGCAGCTGCTCTGTGGACCACACCCTCATGTTTCCCACGCTTGTGCACGCACCTATGTTCCATCGCTTCGTGACGATCGAACTTATCTCTACAGAAGTCGATGGCATTCAAAAGGGAACTAACTCCGACATAAGTACCATACAGTACTGGTGAAGCTGTGGCTCGTGGGTTAATATCTCAGGTGTTTACAGATGCGTCGTATCTTCAGGTAAATATCGGACTAAGGGGCGAACGCAGGGGAAGCAGAGAAAGTAATGAAGTGGTAAATTTACGAGGGCTGTTCAATAAAGAATGCTCACAATATTTTTTGACAACGTACTTTTACTCATCCTCATAGTTTTGATGGTCCTTCTGAAAATAGTCTTTGTCTTTCCTGAATGAGATGCACTTATCCCAGCGTTTCTGTCAGTCTTCAAAGACATGCTGGAAACCATTTTTGATAGATCCTTCAAAATCGCCTCTGCAGCCTTCACCACTGCTTCTGATGATGGATAATGCCTCCCAATAAGGCGTTTATTCAAGTTAGGGAATAGAAAAAAGTCACATGGGGCTATATCCGGACTATAGGTAGTGCGAGAGATGCACTTCACGTTGATTTTTGCAAGATATTCAGCAACAACATTGGCAATATACGGCCGCGCATCATAGTGGTACAGCATCCAGCCTGCTTCACGGAAATGTGGTCTTTTGCGCCTGATATGGACTTGCAATATTTTCAGGGTACCCCAGTAGTATTGTTCAGTTACTGTTGTGTGTGCAGGTACAACATGCTGATAAACCATTCCATGAATATCAAAGAATGAGATGACCATAACTTTCCCAGCAGAAGCAACCACTTTTGCCTTCTTTGGGGGTTGGTGATGAAGGAGATTTCCACACTGAGCTTTGCTGTTTGCTCTGAGGATCAACATGATATAGCTAAGTTCCATCAGCAGTGGTTACGTTTGAAAGAATCTACGAATCTTCCTCTAACATCAACTTTAACTCTATGTTACTTCCATTGCACCGGTAGGCGATATTGAACATGTCTGAATTTGCCTGGTTCTCACAGGCACGAACCAGGAGTACCAACAATGAAACTACTACGGCGTGTTTACTTCATATTAGGCTAACAGAATATAATAAGATTGAATTTTAGTGCGAAAAATTATGTCCGTAAAAAATTATGATAATTTTTTATTGAACAGCCTTCGTACTAGCCCGCCTCGGTAGCGTAGATGGTAGCATGTCTGCCTCACGTTCAAGAGGTCCCGAGTTCGAATCTTGGTCAGGGTGAGTTACCTAGATAAGGTTTTTCCAGGGTTTTCCCTTATCGTTCAAGACGAATGTCGGGTAACTCTAAGCTCCATGGAGCCTGGACTTATTTGAGCATCATTTCAACCAATTCATTCACCGTCCGACATAACGTTGGGGAGGACGTAAATTAAAAAAAAGAAAGGAAGAAAAAGCCCTCGTACTATGAGGATGACAGAATTTGGTTCATCTTTTGGAAATCTTTCATTTCATATGGTTAAAAACTAGAGATGCATCCTCAATATTTGCCTGTTTCGGTAGCGTGGATGGTAGCGTGTCTGCCTCGAGTTCAAGAGGTCCTGAGTTCGAATCTCGGTCAGGGTAAGTTACCTGGATAAGGTTTTCCCTTATCCTAAAAGTTGAATTTCGGGTAACTCTGAACTCTATGGACCCTGGGCTCATTTGAGCATCATTTCACCCATTCCATTCTTAGTCCGATATGACTTAACGTTGGAGGACGTAAATTACAAAATAAATAAATAAATAATAATAATAAAAATAATAATAATAATAATAATAATAATAATAATAATAATAATAATAATAATAATAATAATAATAATAATAATAATAATAATAATAATAATAATAATAATAATAATAATAATAATAATAATAATAATAATAATAATAATAATAATAATAATAATAATAAATCCTCGATACTTGCAAGGTATCGATATGGAATGATACTTCGGTGGCGATTCTGCAATTTTTTCCCTTTCTTTTACATCCCGCCTTTGACTGCAACGAACCTATCGGCGGCCGTTCTTCTTTGGAACACATGACGATGGTGTTATCTCGTAGACGTTGGGTTACTGTGGATTTCTTTTCTTCTTTTAAACATTAGATCATGTACACATTTACACTCTCATTCTGTGACTTTGTTGGTTCGTGAAATTAAAAGTCCAATTGCACAAACTCAAAATGTTCTTTATTTCCACCGAATTACAGTTGGAACACTTGCCGATTACATAGAATTACGTAGCGCACACAATTACAATTCGTCAGTTCGTCTGTCACAGGTCCACTCTGCACTCACAATTACGTACAACTCCTCTGATACACGTACATAGTCTTCCAATCCGTTCACTAGCACGGCGCTCCTCACGGCTGCTCACCAAGAACTGAACTGACACGTCCACTGCAGTCCTTATATAGAAAGATCGCTGTTTCTGGAAGCCTTGCGGCTCGGAAGATCATCCCGAATGTTCCAGACGTCAGGGGGAGGGGAAAGAGGCGGCCAGCGACCAGTGAAACTTTCCTCAACATCCCCTTCAGTGAACGCCACAAGAGAAATGGGTAGGCGTGGTCTCAATGCCTCCTGTCGCCCACCCAGCTGCTAGCTGGCCGTGCCTTCCGATAATTAGGTGACAATGCTTCCAGACGCTGGGAAAAATGGAGGAAATATCTTGGTTGGAGGGGAAACAAAAATCGTCACCCCCAGCCGCGAGTCGAATCCGGGACCCCTCGCAAGACAGGCAAGTGCTCTACTGACTGAGCTATGGGGCCAGCCTTTGAAATTATTTTATTTTAAAATCAGAAAATGTTATTGCAGCAAGTAGAACATTTCAAAGCCTGAGAAATTGCCAGCAATGTAGACCTGCACGGTAACATAGTGCAGGAAATTATCGAGTGTCCAATTCAGTGCCAGTTAATAGGTCCCAAGACGAAATCACTGCATATGTTGCCCGCCTCGATAGCGTAGATAGTAGCGTGTTTGCCTCAAGTTCAAGTTCGAATCTCGGTCAGGGTGAGTTACTTGGATAGGGTTTTTTCTGGAGTTTTCCCTTATCCTTAAAGACGAATGTCAGGTAGCTCTAAACTCCATGGACCCTGGACACATTTGAGCATCATTTCACCCATTTCAGTCAACATCCGATATGACTTAACGTTGGAGGACGTAAATTAAAAAAAAAAAAAAAAAATACAACCTGCATATCTCACGATTTGTCATCTCTACTACACCGCATTACTGGAAAACAAATTCTAAATTTCCAGAACTAAAAAAATTAGCCGCTTAGTATTTGTATATTCCACCTGCAGCAGTTTTCTCCTAAAGTCTATTTAGTACAGCAGAACTCATATGTGACGCAAAAAATACAGACTTAACCCCGAAAGAGTGAAAACATTAGTATTTTTGGCAAAAACTTATAATAGTGGACTGTTTTGCCTTTAAATATCCAAAAAAAAAAAAAAAAAAAAAAAAAGAAAGAACACATATGGTTTTAAGTTTTGTCTAATTAAATATGTGCCCATATTTAATGTTATTAGCAATACACACTTCTCGTAACACTATTTTGTATTGAAACCAGAAGTAAAAATGATGGTATCGTATCGGTATCGAGAAAAATAGCTATCGAAGCATCTCTATTGAAAACTCCCTCCTCTAATTCAATTCTTGGTAAAACAGTGCTTTCTAAGATTACTACGAGAGAAAAAAAAAATCCCATCTTTATCTACCTGTTTATTTATGTTATCTTATTTCTAAAGTATGCATTACCTACATATTAGCTCAAACTGACGCATAGTGATCTGTTTACACAATAGATACGAAATCTATTTTATGATTACTGATAAAACTCTCGAGATATTAACTCGTTTTATAATGCAGGGAGTTCTTTGAAGCTTATCACTGAAGCTTATATATTTTACCAGACTCTGATTACTGGGTAGAGCAAACGCGTATGTGGAGACCATATGCATTTTAAAACTGCCGTAGTAACATTCAAACACTGCGGCAATATGTGCCCCATCTGGGCAGCCTACAGTAGCCATAACGGTAATGTCATTGTTCAGAGTCAGGGGAAATTGTTGGGCAGTTAAATGCAGATGGAACTCAAGCCAACTGCATCCATAGGGAGCGGCATATCGAGTCAAAATGTGACATTGTGAGCCGTTTTGACAGTCTCAAACAGGCAGTTTGTGTCATAATACATGTTAAAGAAACGATAGAGTAGCATGAAAATACTAAATTTGTGTCGCCCTTCGGCAGTTCGGTCATATATGAAGGAGATTAAACATCCTGGAAAAGAATCTGGCTGGAGGTGGAGCTGCATTTACCAGTGATTCGTAAAAGAAAGTATAAAACGTGTACAATTTTCAGTCGAGCTAATACTCAATGCTCCATTTATTGCTAGTATTTACCTAGAACGCGTTTCGTTAGGATCTTCCTAACATGATCAGCTGTTGTCGACTAATGGATGCCGGTAGGCAGACCTCTTCATGAGCTTTTTGGAAACGCACATCACAAAGGCATTCCCACTAATTTTTAAGCATTGGTACAGATATGTGGGTGACATTTGGGCAATAATAAATGAGAAACAAGTGGATGATGCATTAAAACTACTTAATTTACAAAATCCTGCAATAAAATTCTCCATAGAAAAAGAGACAAACAATGAAATCCCTTTCTTAGATTTGAAACTTACCAGAAAACATAATAAACTTGAATTTGGCATACACAGAAAGGAAACACACACACACAGAAAATGTCATAAAATCAGATGGATATAACCCAAGATAACACAAGCATGCTGTTATCAACAGTTTAACTTACAGGCTGGTTAATGTACCTTTAAACAAGATAGAATATAACAAAGAGTACAATAAGATCATTCACATTGCAGAATACAATGGATACAGTGCTGAATTGGTCAACAAGAAAATAGATAAATTCAAAAGACAACTAAGATGCAAACAAGTAACTACTCTCTCCCCAATTAGCAATGAAACCTCATACAGAAAATTTACGTATCATCCCAGAGCTACACACCTTTTCCAAAAAGTCTTCAAAGAACACAATATTACTTTGGCCCCACAGAACAAATTTAGTGTACAACACCTTTTGAAATCACATAATACAAAGGAGATACCCATGGAGGACTGTGACAAATTCTACATTGGAAAAACAAAAAGGAACGTGAACATTAGGCTTAAAGAGCACTTTAGGAACATCAGGAATAAAGAAATAGATAAATCGGCGGTAGCGTACCATTTTTGGAAATAAAATCATGACATAGAACGAGAAATTCACTTACTAAAAAGTGTCCAAAGTCCAGCTGCATTAACCACGTGGGAAAAAATCTGTATAAAGAAATATGAAAGTAAATTGTTTAATTTCGATACTACCTTTGAAGACAACACAAATTTCAAGTTCATCAAGATACCGACACAGACACACCTATCACCTCCGAGGAGTTCACTGAACCGGCATCCATTAGTCGACAACAGCTGATGATTTTAGGAAGATCCTAACGAAACGCGTTCTAGGTAAATACTAGCAATAAATGGAGCATTGAGTATTAGTTCGACTCAAAATTGTATTAATTTTGTGCTTCATTGTATCATAGTCCTTAAACAACGGAATATAAAGCGTGTATTTGCTTTTCTTTATTGAATCTCTTTTATAGCTCTCGAAAAAAGAATAAACAAAAACAAAAGCTATATTTGGATAGAGTCAACATGAAAAACTCAATGCCATGGCCGGGATTTGAACCACAGATCTCCTGGTTTCCGTCCAGTCGCTCTAACCCATTGAGCTGCCATGGCCAACGTGCCGTCCTGACATTAAATTCTCCAGTTGACTCATATATTCCCGGTCAACCACTAGGTGCTCTCGTATCCGAGATACACCGTTTGTGGCGACTTACTATCGTAACTATATTACTTAAATCTCCAGATGTTATAGTCGTGGTGCTCGAATGGCTACCCCGACTTTATCTTTGTTAACAAAAACTTCTCAGATAACGCACTGATTGTCTTAAGAGTAGTTGTTCTAATCACGTCCTCCAACGTTGTCATATCGGACTGTGAATGAAATGGGTGAAATGATGCTCAAATCTGTCCAGGGTCCATGGAGCTTAGAGCTACCCGACAGTCGTCTTTAAGGATAAGGGAATACCCCGGAAAAAACCTTATCCAGGCAACTCACCCTGACCGAGATTCGAACTCGGGACCTCTTGAACCAGAGGCAGACAGGCTACCATCTACGTCTTAAGAGTGAGAAGGGTATTATACTGGCGCGCCTCTCGGTCGTGTGCTAAGTACCAATGAACGCATTACTTTAGCCAATGGAGTGCTCAGGAATCACAAATGACAGATGTTATGTCCACGTGGAGTAATCAGTGCCTTATCTGAGAGGTTTCTGTTAACAAAGATTAAACCAGGTAAGCATTTGAGCATCACGACTAATATCAACTAATTAAACAAACAGAACATTGTTTATGTGCTTCTATTACTTGATCAAGTAGCGCTATACCAAGTTATGTACAGCTGCATTTATTTATAGGCAAGATTTTATGCACGATGGCATTTCAATATCGAATTTTCAATGGAGAACAACGCTAGGAAAGTGGAATAGATTTTACTTTAATCAACAATGTTTTGACATTCCCATCATTTTAAGGCCTCGCCGTGGCTGAGTGGTTAGACCGCTCGACTCTCACCAAGGCGCCCCGGTTCGATCCCAGGTGAACGCAAAGTGAGATTTGTGGTGGACAACACGGCGCTGGGGCGGGTTTTCTCCGAGATCTCAGTTTTCCCCCGCCATCTCATTCCACCGGCACTCCATCTTCCTTCGATTAGATGGTGGCTTTGAGTTTTGTACTCAATTAGAATTTCTTCTTTAATTTTCTTCCTATTTTATCGTTGTTAGCAAAGTAGTAATATTTTACATATCTTTTAAAGATCCTTTTCTTTTCCTACAAACTCTGCGGTATTTCACAGAAAAAGTACTCATATTTTGAAGCAGAGTGTAAACATTAGATTAACTTAAAAAGGAAATTGTTGCTCAACAAATCGGGTGCTACAAGGTCTGTGTGCTCAGGAAATGTATGCAATAGTTTCATCTTGTTTTTGCCTTGAATGGATTTTCTGGTTTAAATGACCAGTTTTCTAAAAGGTATTAAATATATTAAACTTCAGGATGACAATTTCTCAATAGATGTTGGATTTACTTTGATTTTAATTACATGGTTATATAAAAATGTAATGTCTGATCAAATTTAATCAAAAGATTATATAATTAAGAAAATAATCATATCTTACTGAATAAACAAGCATTGTTTAAAAGTGGATCATTATACTGCAAGGCATGCATCTGTAACCTGTACACATCTTAAGTAATTTGAGATAATAAATTTAACAGAGTTATTAATGGTTGTGCATCTTTAACGTGCTTTCTATATATGTAGCGTGCCCCGAGATGTTTTCTGAAAGATTAATTTAGAATATCTATCATTTGTAATACAAAGTCTGTTGAAGAGAAACCATGTAATGCAAAGTAAACATAGTTATTTATGCTTTGTACTGTACAAACAGTGCACTAAGGGCTTTTACTTGGAAAAACTGGTAAAAATCGTAAACATCCGGAAGGCTGGGAAACATGGCGTGCTTCCTCAATTTGTTCTGTCGTGCAGCTTCAGCGAACTATGAGCCAACATACGTGAGAAATTGCCTAAGTCAACATGGTTCTCAAATTAGAACAGAATATGAAGGTGTGAAAAGTTTCGAGGACGGTCTAGGTTACTAATGAGTCCACAGCAATGCTCTGATTAGACAGTTCCTGTGTTATCTCTTGTTACAACTCAAGGCTCTGGAATGCAGTGGTTTGTTTGCCTGACACTGGTCACGAATTCGTTCAAGTTCTATTTGGTGCACATCGTTAACACCATTTCTGGTACATTGTGCTTGTTTAGAGCTCGGCATTTGTCTTATTTGCCCACATTATTCCTTTGTTTAGATTCTTTTGTTTCTGGTAAAGACCACTTTTATAAGAACTTGTATTACGAATATATTGTGTTCATAAAAAGAAAAAAGTTGATGAAATTTTATCGAATAATGTTGCAAAGTTCTCACGAGTGATGTTTATATAATTATTTCACACTCATTTGATCGATTACGTATTGTAGTCAAATTTACGTATAGATTGTCATGTGTTGACACTACGCCTGTCTCTGTAGCGTTGGTGGCACTGTGTCTGCCTCCGCTCAAGAGGTCCCGAATTCGAGTCTGAGTTATGTAGGGTGAATTATGTTGATAAGGTTCTCAATATGCATATCAGGTAATTCTAAGCTCTATGGACCCTGGTCTCATTTGAGCAACATTTCACCCATTAGATCTGTCGTCCGATATGACTTACGTTGTAGGACGTTAATTAAAAAAGAGAGTGTGTTCAAATCGCAGTTATCTATTCTGTGTTGTATCTGTTGTTTAATTATAGAATATTAAATAATGAACATCTGTAAGTAATGAAACTCTCAAATCTTCTGAATAATTAGGAATCAGTGAACCAATATTTTATTTTAACAGAACAGTTTTCTTGATGGGAGCCAAAAAAAAAAAAAAAAAAAAAAAAAATGGTTAAATTGATTGAGAGTGTGGAATGATATTTCTTTTATATATTAGGAGTTTCGTATTAGGTAAAAATTACGTAACTTTTATGTTAAATAACTAAGGGATCCAAAAGGAAGTACAAAGGTTTAACACTTTAACATAGAAATAAGAATTTCTTCATTCTTTTGAAATTTTATCTTGGTGTTATACAATTCTGAGATTAAAACACAGTTTGTCAAGTTTTCTCGCAGCATTAACTGTTTCCGAAACATAAATTATTGTTACACCATTTGTTTTATCAGCTACCCCATATACCTTTCTCATTCCTAGCATCCCAAATACTGGTTTAGTCGCATTAGGGTACAATCATTCTAATTAATTGCTACAAATTTATATCATTTCTGAAAAGTGCTCTTTATCATATAGAAAACATTTAAGGGACATGGCTCTCTGATTAAAACATCTTCAGCAATACATTTGTGTTGCTTTCCGTATACATTTCAATTTACATCTACATATACTTTCTGTATCTATTTCGGTTTATTTATATCCATTGCCTGCAAGAGAATTACTATGTTCTCATCCAGTTAGGATATATGTAAGCACAAATATTTGTATATTAATAAATACTTTTATACTAATAAATATTAATATTTTGATCTCCGATATAGTAAATCCCCATTTTTCATCTAAGAGATGATTTGTGATAAGTTTTGTGTTTGTAGCTTGTATGTAAACAACTCTATTTGAAATAGTTTCTATTATACGCAGTAAATATAAGCAACAACTTCGCGTACTTTTATATGTATCTAGAGAAAATCAGTACTCGAGAGGAATTTAATTATCTCAGGGTTAAAAAAGTACGTAAAGACTACAGTCTTCTTCTTTTTCTTCATTCCATGGTTTGGGCATATCACCCGATCCGGCTTCATAGATCTCTCCAGCATTTCCTGGGTCGTCCTGTCTCTTCTTCCTTTTGGATTATAGTTTAGTATTTTTTTTTTTTATTTATCCAGATTTATTGAACCCTATTTTACACAGTGGTATATTAGAGTTAGAGTTGATACATAAAAATATACAATTTTAACAAAAATATTTTAAATATTAGAAGGAAGAAAATATGTTTCAATCTGATGCATATTAATTTAAACTATTTCAGACGTTTAAACACTGAGTTTATAAACATCATGAAGTACTTATACTGTTGTGGCTTCATTAGCAAAGATGTGAGCGGAGCAGAAAATTCAGTTCCTAGAGAGTCTAGCTTGAATATTAGTTCTTGTCTTTCTCTCCAGAAAATTGGAAAACAGAAAAGGAGATGAACCACAGTTTGAAATTCTTCACCACACATGCACTCGGGGTTGGATGTTAAGTGAAAGCGTGATAAGTATTTACCAAATTTACCATGTCCACTTAAAAATTGTGTCAAAACAAAATTTGGTACAAGAGTTCCACATTTTCCTCTGTCATATACACTAGGGAAAAATAATGGTTTTGTTAAACTTCCATTTGGAGTTGCTAGCCATTGTTGGTTCCATTCTTCAAGAATATGTTGATGTATTATTCTCCTTACAGTAGAAATAAGACATAAAGAGTACGTCACAGGAAGATTGGATTCTGCAGCCTTCTTAGCCAAGCAATCAGCTCTCTCGTTACCTAAAATTCCACTGTTTTACTATAGTTTAGTATTGCATTTGGATATCTTCCATCCTCCATTCTTAATATATGTTCATGCCATTGTTGCCTTCGTTCTAATATTTTGTCATGGATTGGTTCGATTTCTAATTCCTTTCTAATATCCTCATTTCTTATTTTGTCCAATATTGTACAACCTTTAACACTTCTTAAAAATTTCATTTCTGCAGTCTGTATTTTATTTAAATCCTTTTGTGTTGGCACCCAGGTTTCGCTTCCATATAGTATAGTTGGAATAGCCATTCCCTTATACATTAAGACTACAATAAATAAAGAAATAAATGCCGTAATATAGATATTAGTAACCAAATTATTTGATCGAACTGCTTCCATGTGCTTTATTTTTCCTCCTGTGTTAGGTGTCGTGAGGTTTTTAACAAATGACGATCACAAACAAATTAACAGATGCTAGGGAGGTGATAAGAAGACAAATGCTAAGCAGGCGATGAAAACTTGGGATAAGCAGGCATAATTGGTTGGAACACGTAATTTCTTAGCGTCTTATTGGTCAAAAGTAGTGTGACGTAGTTAGTGGGATAACCATTTCCTTACTGGCACTAATTGTTTCTGTTTCTTTATTTTATTAAAATGTGCTGGTGTTGCTAACACTTGTCACCGCTTTATCTGTGGTATACTCTTTGTACTTCCTACAGTATTATAATGTTGATTGTGTGAACACTAATGTAATATTCAGTAATTTGTTGCTTAATATAGTGCTCGTCATCTAAAGAAAACCTTAACGCAGCTGTCTTGTGCACGAGTGGGTTTCTAAGAGGTTCCGAGGTCGTATCCTACTCTTAGACTGCAGAGTTCTATATTTGAAATACCTATTGTATTCAACATTACCGACGCGCCATGCTTAAGTGCGAAATATATAACTTGAAGAAATGGACAAGGACTCGGTATCCACGTGTATAATTAAGAAAACAAAAAGAATGCATGTGAAAGTATAATAGAGAAAGAAGAAAGTTGTGCGAGATAATGAGCGTACGTTTGCCAGTAATTAGCTAAGGAGCAAGTGGTATGGAGCCGCGAGAGAAGCCGATAATCCTGAACTAATGGACAAGAAGATCAAGTAGGCTGGCGCCTAGGAAATTGCTAGCTGAAACCCTTGAACTTTCTCTGCCCCAGTTCAACCTTCCACATTGCTGGCAAATATGTACATTAAGTAAAGCCTGCAGCATCGACACCACACGCATACCAAACAGGGTAACGTCCTGTACAAAGCCAACCTTCCCTCGGTCACGCTGGAAGCGTTATGTTAATTATTGTAATTTTGCATGGTGGTTGCGAGATGGTTGTGAAAATTGTATAATAAACATGAATTAAGTACAAGGTTCTCTAACAACTTTTTGTAATCAAATTTATATTATATTCTTTTTTACCAATGGAATGTTCATCATGGAACAGTGCCCGCCTCGGTAGCTTGGTGGTAGCGTGTCTGCCTCACTTTCAAGAGGTCCCGAGTTCTAATCTCGGTTAGGGTGAGTTACCTGGATAAGGTTTTTTCCAGGGTTTTCCCTTATCCTGAAAGACGAATGTCGGGTAACTCTAAGGTCTATGGACCCTGGGCTCATTTGAGCATCATTTCACCCATTCCATTCATCGTCCGATATGACTTCACGTTGGAGGACGTAAATTAAAACAAAAAATGAAACAGTTTCCTAAATGACAGGTTTAACAAAGGAAGAATGCATTTCCTAATCCGCATGTCATTTTTGCTGCTACGTAATTACCAAGCTCAAGATTTTTATGCCCTAAAATACTTTAAAAATGACTTTATGCTCTTTTTTATTTTAATTGACGTCCTCCAACGTAAGTCGTATCGGACGATGAATTAAATGAGTGAAATGATGCTCAAATGAGCCCAGGATCCACAGAGCTTAGAGTTACCCGACTTTCATCTTTCAGAGTAAGGGAAATCCTGGAAAAACCTTATCCAGATGTCTCCCTTGACCGAGAGCCGAACTCGAAACCTCTTGAACGCAAGGCAGACACGCTGCCACCTCGCTACAGAGGCAGACTTAGTAGGCTTAAAGCGATTGTCAAATGTTTCAAGAGCAGATTACTATGTATGGCTTTGACATATTCTCTTTGCAGGTCCGGATAAATAAAAAAAAAGAAAAAAAAAGGAATGACTTCTCATTTGAGAGAAGTGTAAGTATTGGTACATTCAAAAAAGGAATAACTAGGATTATCTCGGAAATGGTTTACTCCACAAATAAGTATTTGACATAAATGTTATGTTATAAAAAGATCTACATTTTTAGTAAAATATTTTGTCTCCTACGGTTTTCACGGAAGTCGCCCATAATAAAAAAGGAATTTCGAGAAAATTCAATACACATTTCATTTGGCCAGAAAATACGTTGAACATGTGGTGTTTTCATCAAAATTCTTAGAGCCATTTTTGAAAAAATGAAAGATTTGAAGAATGTTCAACATAAAACAGGTAGTCTAGGAGGTGAGAATTTTCCTGAAAATCTAAGTTACACCAAAGTTTGATAATTAATCGACATCTCTTTTTTTATTTATGCACATGCGCACGCACACATACAAGCGCGCGCTCGAACGTTTCTTTTTTAAAGCTCGGGGTCCCGAAAATGTTTTTCCTCTGAAATATATGAATATTTGGGTGACATTACTTCCCCTACTAACTATAGGTGGTTGAAGAAGTAAAACGTGACAATTATTAGTAAAAATGATCTAAAACTGAATGATCTAAAACAGATTTTTTTTTAATTATTCTGAGAAAGATGAACAAATGTACACATGTATATAACTGCTAACCAAGCAGAAAATTTAGGCAGAAAAACATTGAGACAATTTAGAAATTAATTAAAATTACGTTAGATTTTTTATTTGAAAATAAAATTAAGTACATTGTTTTAGAAGCAGGTCTTGCATTTAACTCGTCAAATTCGGTACACAATTGTGAGAAAGGGAAAACTGACATGCTTTATCCTTAATGTGAGAGATGAATACATTACTGTAATAATGATACATACCCCCCTGACAATGGAGCACTGCACGCAGTAGTCTTTTCCATAGTATAAAGTAGGAATAGTGAGTCTTTTGTTTCTGTCTTTCAAGAATGTAGGGGATTCGGCACGTCGACTAAACTGAACTTTTGTACCTATGCCCCTAGTGGGGCAACCCCGGGAGGGAGGATGAAGTGAGAGGAGGCAGAGGGCAGCCGACCCCAAGGAGTCACGATAGTGCAGAAGGCAGGCTACTGTCCACCAAAGCAAAGTAAGTCCCTGAGAGGAATGTGCCCCCTTACAGAGTGGCACAAGGCAGCGAATGTGTGAGACAGAGAACGCATGCTACAGAAGGAGCAGAACCGTTACTCACTCTATAAACCAAAACCCTGAAGATTTATTCACAAAAGTAGAAGCCGTCTGAATGTTTTGAATGGTCTGTAACTGAACTGACATGGGGTGTCATAAACCTAACGAGGGAGAGTGTGGGAACCTTCTCCAATCCCCCTGCGTCTCAGGCCTCGGAGACTTTCTTTGCTGTGGTATACTGTATTGTCGCGCTGATGGAACGGTTGCCATGGATTTATCTTTGTTAACAGAAACCTCTAAGATAACGTACTGATTATTCTTGTAAGAATGCGAGGGGTACTAACGGGCCCCCCGGCCGTATGCTAAGCACCAATGAACGCATCACTTCAACCAATGGAATTCGCAGAAATCACAAATGACAGATATATGTTCACTCCACGTGGAGTAATCAGTGAGTTATATGAGAGGTATTTACCATAGATAAATCCATGGTAACCGTTCTAACAGTGCCACTATACCTACCATTTACCAGCTTGAAACTCCCCGGCATTCCAGTAAAACCGGCATCCCTTCTACTGCGGTCCCGAAACAGTCCACAGCCCGGCTTGGAGACCGGAGGACGCCGCCAGCGGTGGGAAGACTCCCGGCAGGCTTGAACAACCGACATCCCGCCGACCGCGTTCCTGAACCGGCGCACTAAGCCGGCTCGGAGACCGGAGGCGTCCCACCGGAGGAAGAAGGTGTTTACCAGGAGCATGTCATCCTACCATTCAGCGCCGAGACACCTGCAGACATTTCTACTCTGAAAGAGACCATCAGATGAGAAATGATATGACACCTGGAGGTGAAATGAAGGTACAATAAATTCGGGGGATGTAATTAACCAATCCAGCATTCCCCTAGCAACCCGGGGAAACCCCTCCAAAAACCCATGGTTCACGTAGGCCAGCCAAGGGAATCGTACCGGTTCGGGCCACAGATGAAACCGCTTGTGTCATCTCGCTTGGTTGTAATAAGTTACTCTTTATTTCTGAGTTGAATAATCCACTTCTAAATCGTTTTCAATAGTAACAACTTTATACAATCAATGTAAAATGCAAGAAAATTGCTAAGTAGTACGCAGAGGGTTGGAAAATGAAAGATAGTGAAACGAGATCGAAAAAATACCCAAAAAAAGTCAGAGATGGCATTAACCCAAAAATGACCACAAATGGACATTATTTTTAAAACTTGGTAGCCATGATAAGGTTTTATATACCCATTTTATTACGATGTAACAAGGCATACACCAGAATCTGGTAATTATTTGTAATTATTATCTATACCAAGCATGCTAAAACATAGTTGTGTAGGGTTATTGGGGTGTCAGCTGGTCTGTGCAAAGGGGTGGACAGAGTGAAGCATTTTACATAGAGAAAAATTGTGCTAAACCTCAAACTAGAAATTCTTCGTGCATTCGTGGTAACAGCTATGTACTCGCCTACATAAATGACAATCAAAGAAACGTTTTTCGATTTTTGAAAGAGGTGTGATCTAAAATTTATTGTTGGAAAGCAATAAACTGTCAGCGATATGCGTGCAATTTTAAGGCCTTTCCACTTTGAGATTGTCTATTAGCGTTGCTTTGTGAGTTTGTCCACATACAGTAAACAATTCACAAAACATTGCAATAATTACTGAGTAAATATTTTATAATTAGTATTGGAAGAAAATTTGGCATCATATTTAGAATCTGGCTGAATTTGTACAGTCCTAAGAGTATTTATAGAAAGAATATTCAGCAAACTCTACATGTATGTACCTAAACCTTTATACACGTGCTTTTTTTAGTTAATTGATGAAAATTAACTAAAATAATAAGAGTTAAATGATGAAGCCTGGGATTCAAGTACTGACGATAGTAAGTCGCCACAAACAGTGTATCTCGAATGTGACAGCCCCTAGTGGTTTTCCGGGGAAATATACGAGTCAAATGGAGAATTTAATGTCACGATGGCACGTTGGCATGGTAGCTCAAGGATTAGATCGACTGGACGGAAACCAGGAGATCCGTGGTTCAAATACCGGCCATGGCATTGAATTTTTTTGTTGCTATCTATACACGGGAGTTTAAACAAAATTTGATACATTTCACATTTGAAGATAATCTTTATGGCTAATTTATGTAAATAACCTTCCAAATGAGGTTAAAAGCTTTGGAACTTGGCTACCTGATACAAGTCTGTTATTATTTATATTAATTTAACATAATGTAAATTGGAGGGAGAAAATAATTACGCTGTTTTTTTATTAGTCACTAACGCAACCTTAGGTAATCCAGGGCATTAGCGGATATGTGTTAACGTATTAATACGAGTCCTATTCAAAATATTGTATTCCTTTGACTTACCAAAAAATAAAAAAAATAAAAAAATAAATATATAAAAAAATAAAAAAAATTACGGCTTTTTCTTCGGTTTTTATTCATCAAAGGATAGCTCTTAACATTTTTTAAACAACTTGACACCGACTTTAATATCTGTCAATAAGTAAATGACTTTTTTTTTTTTTTTTTGTGAATAGCCGGTCAAGTTTTCATTTTTATTTAATTTTGGAGAATTTTATTCAATAACTGGAGAATTGTAAGGGAATGAAATTACTGCAGAACTTGTTAAAATTTGTTAAGTTTTATTAAATATATTTTGTAGTTATGGGCATTAAGGAATATTTCACCGAGCGGGATGGCTCAGGCGGTTTCGTCTGTAAGCCGCATTCGGGAGGCCCGGGTTCGATTCCCGTGGCGGACCTACTTGACTCAATGGTTTTTCGGGGGTTTTCCCGGGTCGCTAGGCGAATACTGGGTAGGTTAATTACATCCCCCGAATTTCCTCTCCCTCCATTTCATCTCCATTATTATGTCATAACATCTTTCATCTGGTGGTCTATTTCAGGGTAGAAGTGTCGGCGTGTGTCTCGGCGGTGCATGGCAGGATGATATGCTCTGAGGAAAACTACTTCCTCCTCCGATAGGTCGGTTGCCGGTCTCCGCTCCTCTGCTGGGACCATTTCGGGACCTCCAGCCAGAGACCTTTGGGGCTTGGCTGCTGGGCTCGTTGCCGTCCCGCTGTAGGGAAGCGAGTTCGTTGTCCTGGCCTGTCGGGGGAACTCTCTATCTAAGCAACCTGCAGGGTCCCTGCCCTCTGTACTGCCGTGGCTCCTTGGGTCGGCCACCCTCTGTCTCATTCGCCTCATTCTTCCTCCCGGGGGTGCCCCCCACTTGGGGGCATAGGAACAATGGGCCCAGCATGGTGACCTACGTACCGAATCCCTTCCGTGATGACATCCCAATCCCAAGGGATATTTTCTGATCTGGGTTTCAATTTTCAGACTTTTGAACCACATAGCTCTTTTGTCTGTTCTTTTCTCTTCAGCTCAGTGTGGACAAAAGGCATATTTAGTGGGGAGCTGTTTTACATTTCCCATTAGCTATTACGTACCTATTAGTTATACATCGAAAACTGCTGTATTACACCAAAAAGTTAGATGTAGATATGTCATAGGTAGTGCACGCTTTGAGGTACATTTACTGATAAAGATCATTTTTAGAAGGTTCTTCTGTGAACAGCATAACTGAAAAAGGAAATTCTTCAGAAATAACAAACTTGGAATTCGGCTGGACCCGTAGCTCAGTCGGTAGAGCACCTGCCTACCGTGTTAGGGGTCCCGGGTTCGATTCCCGGCGGATGGAAATATGAATGAGAGTGTGAATGTGTGCGTGATGTAATGATAAATAAACCCAAAGATAACGAATTAACACCTTCAGTATGTTCCAAAGGAGAACGGCCGCCGATATGACCATAGTAGTTAAAGGCGGGGTATAAATGGAACAAGGAAAAAAAAAACACCCTTGGAATTAGTTCAGCGTTTTCAAAGGTTTTCAAGAAAATCTCCTAACCCAGACTACTTAATTTTTATATGGAAGATTTTTCAAAATTTCCAATTTTCTCATAACTAACCACTGTAACAGTAGTTTTGAGTTATATTTATATAACTGTTATATCTGGCTTCTCGACGTGGATCTTCGAAACATTCAACATGCATCCAGTCTCCAACATAGAAATCCCGCACCAAATTGGCTCCGAACGTGTGGCTGATTAAGATGGAGAGAAATTAACTACGGATAAATAATTCCTGTCCCACCATACATTCTATTTAAAATAGCATTTTTAAAGAGATTTACTTGACAAACTTTATCTTGAATTATCCAAGAATATTCTGTAAAGAGCTTTTCATTTCAAAGCAATTTGTGTGAGTGGCAAATCAAGACAGACAGAAAAAAATGCACTACGTAATAAATCCTTTTTTAGGCACTAGAGTATTAGACATGCCCTAAGATATGTTATTATTGACTTTAGTTTTCAATAGCTGTCCATTAATTTGAAGTGACGTGGCTTTTCAGTTGTTTCTTGGGATGTCGTAGGAACGTATAGGATTTCTTCGTCAGAATATAGCGACTGGCTTTTAACTTAACATTCGACTTCCTCTATCCCTCGATAACCTTCAAAGAAGTGTGCACTTACTCTTTCGTAAGAAATAATTAATGGAAGCCATTTAAAATAAACGTTAAAGGGTAGAATCATCAGATGATCGAAATGCAAGTAATGGTCTCTTAAACCAGATTAATCAAATAAGGTTATTACAATAGAAGAAGTATTTAATCTAACAATTTCCATGTAAATGTGACTTATTAACTTTTTATTCCCAATTGTCCTAGATGCAAAAAGTATATACCTATAAAACTATTTCGAAAAATTTTATCATGATTAACAGAAAAATTATCTTTACTTTTTCTTCCTTTCTCAAATATGTAGAATCTATATATAAAAATAAATTAAGGTAGAGAAAGTGGTATGATTGTTAAGACAAATGAATATTTGATTACTTTGAGTGGGATGTTTTCTAAACATATGCTTAAAGTACTTTACGAATGGTCGATTCTGTTTTCCCTTGGGTGCTCTTAGTGGAAAGCTAACATAATTCTTTGCCCATTAAAACTGGTTCATGAGGCCATCAGCAGTAAAGCAAACAACATCGACCTGTTAACCCCTGCTCACTGCTACGACCCTCCATGACGTGTCCGGCCCATTTCTACAATGAACGCCCTTGAGGGATGAAGATGACGTCATTCTTCGAGAGGGATTCGCGAATGAATGCAGCAGTGCCAATTCAAAAGTTTTCCGAAGTTTAGAACATTTAATGAATTGCCTTTGTGCAACAATACAGATTTTGTAGTTGCTCAAAACTAAAATTATATTTGAAACATACAAAACTGGAATATTAAACTGTTCAAAGGCAATGAAATGTTTTTCTGTTCTTCCAAATCAAATGATTGTGCAGAACTTTTTAAAGAAGTTTAACAGTAACATAAAACAGTTTTACTAAATGGAACCCAAATAAAAAATTGCTGTTAAATTCATTACTATGAAATGTTACCAACCAATTAATGTTGTTTTTTTCCCCTACCTGTTAAAATGGGAAAATTCTGTTAATAGGGTTGCGTGCCATTTCTTTGAAGGAGACGCATTGTTTCTAATCACATGTGTAAAGGGGGCTAAACAACTGCAAATGTTCAGCATTACAGAGTCAACTCTTCAGGGTGCTCCTGGTAGTAAAACTTATTTTCCTAGAAATTTGTGGATGCAATATAGTACGAAGAACCGAAATTCCGATTCAGAAATTTTTCTACGGTTGCAGAATTTTGGTTTGGTAATTCTCTTGACTTTAAATAAGTGCAACATATTTGGGCAAGAACTGAGGCCTCAAATCGACACCAACTTAAAATGGTAAAACAAGAATGGGTTCCTCAGCATGGCGTGTTCTCCTGGGTTTGTATAAAATCCTAGAACAATAGGTGCTGAAAAAATGTTGGATATTCATATTACTTCTAAACTAGGTGTGTAATTTGTGCTGAAGTACTGTTTAGTAGCAGCCTTTATTAAAATATTTTTAAGTTAATATCAGAACAGCCCTTTTTATTTAATTACAAAGACTGCAGCTTATTTTACTATCGTGCCAAAACAATGGCGCGAAATTCCAACTACTTTTAGCTTAAGGAAAATAGAAATATAGGTTACCATCGTAATGTTGACATAAATGGCATTATCTGCCAATATATCTACATAGTTCAAAATTATGAGCACTAAAAACACATAATAAACAAAGATGAGATTGCAGATGAGATTGGTGAGAATACTAGCTTTTAGACCATCGAAAGAATAAAAATACCAGAATGAAGTGAACATGTGTTTTACAATGAATAAATCATTGTTTTAAAAATAACTCCAGATAGAGCACCAATACATCCCACGTGATCGATGGAGCAAGAGGACATTGTTCTGACCAATTTTAAGTTTGGGGGAGATTAAACCATGATGTTACAGAAGAAAAATAATCTAAGACCTGTAAGCTTTCTCTAATAGTCTTGTTTCCCATCACATGCTACTGGTTATTGATTATAAATGGAACACTGTAGGAATAAACGTAAATAAAAGAGTGTAAGAGAAAATGCAGCAAGTAACAGCGTCTTTTGTCAGCGGTGCGTTGGGTAAGCCAAACTGGTTCTCCAGTGGAATTCAAGGGTATTCTCTTGCAGCATCGGTCTCTTGAGCCGGTCAGAAGAAAACAAATGAACAGGCGGCAGGTGCTTAATTCGCAAGTGTGTTGTAAACACGATCTCTCCCTTGATCAAAAGCAACTTGCCACGATTTTGACCTCGTAGTGTCAAGAAGATGAAAGGTCCTGACGATAAGCAACAAACCTTCACTGCGAAATTTGGCCAAACTTCTAGAGCTAAGTTCTGTCCTTTGAAAGGCTTAACGAATTATAGAAAATCTCCCATGGAAGAATTTTTAAGTGAGTCTTATATAAATGAAGTAATATTAAGGGAAGCCAGATGGCAAAACTGATGTAAAATAGACATTTTGAATAGGTAGAGTTAGACTGAAAATTTAGTGCCATAGCCGGAATTTGAACCCTGGTTCTTCCGGTCTCCGTCCAGTTGCTCTTAAGCATTGAGATACCATGGCAACGTACCAGTATGGCATTAAATTCTCCAACTGACTTGTATTTCTTCCCGGTAAACCACTAGGAGGTGTCATATGACATGAGATACATATAGTCCCGCTGCTCGAACGGTTATCACGGCTTTATCTTTGCTAATAGAAACCACTAGGAGGTGTCATATGACATGAGATACATATAGTCCCGCTGCTCGAACGGTTATCACGGCTTTATCTTTGCTAATAGAAACCACTAGGAGGTGTCATATGACATGAGATACATATAGTCCCGCTGCTCGAACGGTTATCACGGCTTTATCTTTGCTAATAGAAACCACTAGGAGGTGTCATATGGCATGAGATACATATAGTCCCGCTGCTCGAACGGTTATCACGGCTTTATCTTTGCTAATAGAAACCACTAGGAGGTGTCATATGGCATGAGATACATATAGTCCCGCTGCTCGAACGGTTATCACGGCTTTATCTTTGCTAATAGAAACCACTAGGAGGTGTCATATGGCATGAGATACATATAGTCCCGCTGCTCGAACGGTTATCACGGCTTTATCTTTGCTAATAGAAACCACTAGGAGGTGTCATATGGCATGAGATACATATAGTCCCGCTGCTCGAACGGTTATCACGGCTTTATCTTTGCTAATAGAAACCACTAGGAGGTGTCATATGGCATGAGATACATATAGTCCCGCTGCTCGAACGGTTATCACGGCTTTATCTTTGCTAATAGAAACCACTAGGAGGTGTCATATGGCATGAGATACATATAGTCCCGCTGCTCGAACGGTTATCACGGCTTTATCTTTGCTAATAGAAACCACTAGGAGGTGTCATATGGCATGAGATACATATAGTCCCGCTGCTCGAACGGTTATCACGGCTTTATCTTTGCTAATAGAAACCACTAGGAGGTGTCATATGGCATGAGATACATATAGTCCCGCTGCTCGAACGGTTATCACGGCTTTATCTTTGCTAATAGAAACCACTAGGAGGTGTCATATGGCATGAGATACATATAGTCCCGCTGCTCGAACGGTTATCACGGCTTTATCTTTGCTAATAGAAACCACTAGGAGGTGTCATATGGCATGAGATACATATAGTCCCGCTGCTCGAACGGTTATCACGGCTTTATCTTTGCTAATAGAAACCACTAGGAGGTGTCATATGGCATGAGATACATATAGTCCCGCTGCTCGAACGGTTATCACTGCTTTATCTTTGCTAATAGAAACCACTAGGAGGTGTCATATGGCATGAGATACATATAGTCCCGCTGCTCGAACGGTTATCACGGCTTTATCTTTGCTAATAGAAACCACTAGGAGGTGTCATATGGCATGAGATACATATAGTCCCGCTGCTCGAACGGTTATCACGGCTTTATCTTTGCTAATAGAAACCACTAGGAGGTGTCATATGGCATGAGATACATATAGTCCCGCTGCTCGAACGGTTATCACGGCTTTATCTTTGCTAATAGAAACCACTAGGAGGTGTCATATGGCATGAGATACATATAGTCCCGCTGCTCGAACGGTTATCACGGCTTTATCTTTGCTAATAGAAACCACTAGGAGGTGTCATATGGCATGAGATACATATAGTCCCGCTGCTCGAACGGTTATCACGGCTTTATCTTTGCTAATAGAAACCACTAGGAGGTGTCATATGGCATGAGATACATATAGTCCCGCTGCTCGAACGGTTATCACGGCTTTATCTTTGCTAATAGAAACCACTAGGAGGTGTCATATGGCATGAGATACATATAGTCCCGCTGCTCGAACGGTTATCACGGCTTTATCTTTGCTAATAGAAACCTCTCAGATAACGTACTGATTATTCTTGTACCCTGTGCTAAGCACCAATGAACGCATCACTTCAGCCAATGGAATTCGCAGGAATCACAAATGACAGATGTTCACTCCACGTGGAGTAATCAGTGCTTTATCTGAGAGGTATCTATTACCAAAGATAAATCCATGGTAACCGTTCGAGCAGCGCGACTATACCTTTGTAGCAGTTTACTCGACTATGTCATCAAGTCTATATATTGCCTACCTGGTAGCGTAGATGGTAGCGTATCTGCCTCACGTTCAAGAGGTCCTGAACTGGAATCTCTGTCAGGGTGAGTTATCTGGGTAAGGTTTTTTCCCGGGATTTTCCGTTATCCTGCAAAATGAATCTCGGCTAACTCTAAGGTCTATGGAACCTGGCCTCATTTGAGCAACATTTAACCCATTGCCTTCCCCTTTACGTTGGAGGCCATAAGTTAACAAAAAATCGAAATTTTCAATCTGACTATACTATCCAAACCTTACCCTACACACGGCTGCTGTGGAATAACACTTAATTTCCAATATAAATTTTGTTCTTATGCTAGCTTATTTATAATTTTGTGTGCATTTGTTGATTAGTGGGCTTATTTTAAAGATTTTCGTGCACCTCTTATGTTTTATTATCTTTTAAGAAAATGATCGGTCAAAAATGTATGTACATCTCGCAAACATTTATTGTAGACGGCTGTAGGTTAGTTTAAATGATAATAAACCTTATTATGAAGGTGTATTGATAGCATTTGCTTCATGTCTCTGTATTTATAGCTTAAACAGGTTTATCTAAGATAAAATTTAAATAAATGCTATCGACTCTAAGGAGCCTTTTTCTGTAGGAAGTTGTTCACACGTACTGGTGAGTATTTCTTAGCTGCAAAGAAGGATGCAATAATAGATATAAACAGTAGACACAAAGAATATACCAGTATGATATTTTGATTCGTTCCAGCAAATGGAGCTGTGAATTTGGTAATTTTAATATTGTTTACATAATTTTTCACTATCCTTTAAGGTTTCACTACATGATCCTATTGGAACTGAGGTGAAGTCAAATATCATATGCAGTACCTTAAGTAAACCTTAAGATAGCAAAGCTATAATGTTAGAGCATAAAAATATTTATAATTAATAAACTAATATAATATGAATTCGCAATAGTGGGTTTAGACGTTCGTGATTGGTTCACATTTGCTATGTTCGACCTGTATTCAATTTTGTTCTTCTTGAAAGCTTTGCTCTCATTAGAGATCTTCGGTTCGAATTAAATTGAACCAATATGGTTGTTACTGGAATAAGGCTTTTCTCAAACTCGCCTCGCTTTGGGTCCATGGCAAAATTGCAACAGCATTCATCTTAAACGTGCGTTGACTTATGAGTCATGTGGACCTTGAAATCAAACATCTCAATGGCTATAAGAGTGGTCTGTCCAGCTTATGCAAATAATCGCAATGGCCACATCTCAGAAATTAAAATATTATTTAAAATAAAATGTCACTTTACACTTTTTAATGAATTAAATACAATTTTGTTATTATTTAATCATACACATAATATGGGACTTGCGAGGTAAGTTGATTACTAGCAAGTGAAAAAATGTTACTTCCGAGGCGTTAGCACCGAGGGATTAAATCTCAAGAGCATGATAGACATTAAACCTCGCTAGTCACATATCTAATTTTATCCGTTACTTAAGAAAAAAATCGACTTGAATTATGAATTATAAAAATATTAAAACATTATTTATCAAAAGATTTAGAATCGATGTTTTTATAGGTGTAAGATGATGCTGCAGGCTTTGACATTGTGGGTGTCGTGTGTCTTTTTCTTGTTTTCGGGATAACTGAAGAAAAATTGAACATCGGATTAACTACGAGGTAATCGATACTCAGAGATTATTATATCTTCGACACTACAGAGTAGACTTTCCTGAAGAATGTGTTTTGTCTCTCAAATTTTCGCTTTATTCTTCTGCTTACCTGCTATATTGACTCTGGTAAAGATAATTCGTCTTTGCAGAGATTATTCATGTCTAACAGTAAAATGCCTACTTTTCAGTAACAAAAGTATCGCGTAATGAAGTGGTTTTTCTTATGGTGGCAGATAAATGTGTTTAAATTTCAGTTGTATGTGTTCTAAATCTATTGGGCTATGAGTTCTAATAAAATGAAAAACCGTTGAAAAGATCACTTATAATAAGATTACAGTTTTCTTCAAAATTATCCATATAGCTTGTCAGTGATCCCGAAAAAGCTTAATAGAATAGTTATTTCCAAATAAAATAATTCAGGACGTGGAAAAACGCAATATACACAAAGGGACCGAATGTATGTACAATATATTATTCTTCTTTCTGTCCGTAAATTTGAAGCTTTTTATGCAGTCCCCAAATAGAGCGCAGTGTTGCCAGTTCTGTAGGTTCGTTCCCCAATGGTGAAACCTTTGACCTTTGCGAACAAAATTATGCAAGCAATCTTCAAGGACGGAACTGAAAATAAAGGGCCATTCACCCTTTTGACATTTCTGTTCGGAGTTTTCAATCAATCTGAATCACGTAGCAGAGCTGCTCTTTAGAATTGTACAGCATACCCTTTCCTTTTAAGGGATGAGATATCGAAAGGCATGGGGAAACTGTTTGGATTAAGATCTGTCACTCACTTTGGAGCTCGGGGGGGGGGGGGGGGGGGCAGGAAACGCTCACATGACCTCAATTTCTGTCCTGACAGTCTTCTTTCTCCAAAAAAGTAGATTACTGGTTTTGTTATTATAGCTGTTAAAAGTAAAAATAAAATGACATTTTTTAACTGTAAAACCATCCGGGTTTAAATGTAACTATCGCTGATTTAGAAAATAATTTTGAAACAAGAAGTTACATCAGTGGAGTTTTAAAGTAGTTTTAATTGCACGACTTAAGATTTATTTTCATTTTGTGGTTAAGCTACAGGTTTATACAAAATATTTGTATTTTATCTACTTTCTGCTATTCGTAAATATTCTCAAGAAATAGCTTCAAATATTTAATGCCATGAACTACAAGAAATCAAGCCGATTGTTAACTAAAAGTTTACACGTGCGCTTTGATTGAACTAATGAGAAACAAAGGAAATAAACATTTATAGTTTGTCCAGATTCTTAACATATCTTAGTTCCATTGTTTTGTATTGGAAATAAGTTTGTTAAGAAATTGGACACACTATAACATTTGATCTTACGTACATACATTATGACGTATTAATATTGTACGTGGCAAATGTTTTCTCCACTTTTTCATTTATATGCTACCTTTAACATATCGGCAACTTTTAACTTTGGATCAATGTTATTTGCTCATTACGTGAACAGCAGTGATGTTCACTGGTTTTAAAGTGATGTCAATTGTTGTGTTAAATTACTTTTGTTGTTACATTAGTCACAAACTTGTTCAAACTCTCGCTCATACTTCCAGAGCAGAAGAAAACTTCGAGAGTTGTGACGTATTTCAGCCGGGAGCGAGGCCTGCAGTGCGTGTGACGTCAGGCAAGAGCTGTGTAGTACCAGGTTGCCTATATAAATGGCACTGCGAGTACAGAATCTGAGGGTTCAGTCAGGTGTAGCACACTCGATGACAATGTAGCTTCCACGTAACAAATGGAACTGTTAAATTTACAATGTGACGGGTTATTGAAGGACAAACATACACAAAAGAAAGACCTAGCTGATTTTTATAAGAATGTCCCCTAAACCAGATTTCTAAGGCTGTATTCACTTGCCGCATGGACACTGTATGTTTGGCTCGACATATGTGTGTGAACAATTTTTTTTTTCTGTTATGAAATTAGCTAAGTCGAAACCCCGAAACACCTTGCCAGTTCCTAATCTAACATGCAGCCTTCGACTACAAATTTCCCAGACATTACGTCCTGACATTGGTAAACTACTTAGTTAAAGCAAAACGAAACAGAAAGTGTCGGAAAATGTACACGTAATTCCGTTCTAAAGGTCTCCTTTAATTTGCAGAGAAAATTACTTTGCTTTATTTTATTTACTTTATAACATGCCTGACCACATAATCTACGAGTTGAAGTTTTATATATTTTCTCATAGCACAGAACCAAAATGTAATTGTTTATAAACTGTGATCAGTTGTGTAAATAAAGCAGTCAGTATTAATATTACAACAACCAAGATGTAAGTTCTACATATTATTAATACCCGATACGTTTCCTGTCTTTCCTACACTGTCGGTACCCCAACATACCAAACTATTTCCTTCCACTTGGGCAGCAGAAATCAACGCGGTGACGTCACACGCTAACCTACCTGTCGTTCGGGAGCATATTTTGCTGTTAGAGCTGACGGAGCTGACGTCACACCGCCACCGTCTTCCGCTGTTCCAGACTATTGGAAAATTAAAAGAGGACCTTCCGAACCCGGCTCCTCTGGATTTGAAAGTATACCACAGGCACAGTTCAGCGTCTCGATTATCATGCAAGCTGTTGATTTTTGCCTGAGAACATATTTATTTTTACCTGCAGGCTTGAAAACATCTTAGCATATTAAAGAACTGTATGTTTACATACAGAAACTACCGCAGGAAATAAAGCTGTTTGTATTTAAGATGTGAATCCGCGGTCGTGATAATGATCATTGCAGTAGATGAAGTTTGAAGGAGAGAAAACAGGTTTCAGAATATGTACAGTAGAAGCTTGTAAACATCATTTGGTAAACAGTGTACATGTAATTAAAAAATACATTAAGAAGTTCCGGAGGTAGAGAGTTCACGAAACTGTGCTTATATCGAGCGGACGTTTTGTGGCTCGGCCTGCATTGCACTGTACTGGCCTTGGTAGTTGTGCCTTTAACATCTGTCGTAACTGAGATTTTATTCTGGAACAATTGCTCATCGGCAATAATGTTATTCCACTCCTTTACTATTTGTGTAACATGTAACATTTAATTCACACACACATTTGCACTGTCGCTCATACTGTCAGACTCTGGGGATGCAGGGAAATAATCCTGACTAAAGTAAAATTCCCATCCATCCGGGTATCGAACCCGGAAACGTAGGATTTGGAAGCTCCAGATCACAAAGGTTGTTCTCTTGTTATTAGTCTACTGACATTCTTATACAGTTTATGTAAGATATGTGTGTAAAAACGGAATCATGTAGACAAGTGTGTAAACAATCTCGGGTTTTCAGTAGGGTTACTGTCAGATTTATATTAAATATATTTTGGACAACCAATCGCTAAACGTTGAACCTAAGAAGCGGAAAACTTGCTCACATTAATGGATTATTCGAAAACTCTTCGAAGTCTCTACCTGTTGCACAGTCACTGGGTGTTTTAAAAACAGCTTCATACACTTGGAAACACTTGCGATTAGGAATCAGGGAATATCACAATGCAAATGAACACCAGCACTCGAAAGTACTATACACCCAACACAAGAAGGCAAGGTATACGAACGTGTGACGTAATCATTTGTGCTTGCCTTCCGGATGTTGTCACATAACTCACCCATGCACAGTACCTATCATTGCCCGCCTCGGTAGCGTAGGGTAGCGTGTCTGCCTCACGTTCAAGAGGTCCCGAGTTCGAATCTCGTTTAAGGTGGGTTACCTGGATAAGGTTTTTCCGGGGTTTTCCCTTATCATGAAAGACGAATGTCGGGTAACTCTGGATCCCGGAGTCATTTGAACATCATTCACCCATTGCATTCATCGTCCGATATGACTTTGTGTTGGAAGACGTAAATTGAAGGGGCGAAAAAACCTGCAGTTATTGAAACGAACCTTCGATCTTGCAGCATTGGTGACTCATATGCACTCTCATACACATTTCGTAGTAAACAGATCCACTAACAGAACAGATAAAGAGTTCAAACCCCTCTCCCCTTCATACTCTCTTGCCTTCTTCAGTTAGGTAGACATTACTCATGAGGGGTAACGCGGGAGTTTGAAAATGAAATGTATATTGTTTAACGACCGCTTTTAATACGGCACCGCAGACGGTGACACTGATGATAGATGACATGAAGATGGAGCACCGGTGGAATGAGATGGCGGAGGAAACCGGAGGTCCCGGAGAAAACCCGCCCCAGCGTCGTGCTGTCCACCACAAATCTCACTTTGCGGTCGCCTGGGATCGAACCCGGGCCGCCTTGGTGAGAGCCAAGCGGTCTAACCACTGAGCCACGGCGCGGCCGATACGGGAGTTTGAGAATAGAACCTGGGACTTCGGTATCCTGTTGGCCGCTCATTCCCCGGCGAGACTGCTTCACGACGCCTCGTCTCTTCCAAACGTGGAGGGTGAAATTAGATGCCGAGCTGCAAAATTATTGGCCAACTTACCACACCAAAGCGCTCTGGTTAGGTCTCTTGGGCATTATGACCCCAGAAGACGCCGGTTTAGGCAATATGGGGTTCGTCACATGGATTGCGTGAGCCCTAGGTCATTGGCCTCAAAGTTTTATCCACAACCAAAAACATGCTCAGGGTTTGCATCCTGTTCATATACCCAGAAGAGTATAATGCTACTTAAAAAAAAAAAAAAAAAAAAAAAAAAAAAAAAAAAAAAAAAAAAAAAAGAACACGTAAACCCTCCTATAAGGCTCATAAAAATGTAATCTGCGCTTAAACCCTACTAACTGTGGGCACGCAGTAAAATACACTCAGGCTGCATATAGCCTACTAGTACCTCAGACGACCACTCTGTAGTTTCAAAGCGTGAGGACTATTAAACCTTCACTGACAGACCGCTACATTCGCTTGTTATCTTATATGCTAGAAGACAGAAGTAACGAAACTCGAGTATTTGGGAGCTATGTGACTGATCCAATTATTATACGCAAATGCACCATTGCAGTCGTCCGTTTGTCATTTTACACAAAGGAATTTTCATTCCCTGTTCATTCTTCTTGTGATTTCTCGTGCCTGCCGATGTATGTCACGTAGCTGTTATTGTCGTGCTGGTGGAACGGTTACCATGGATTTATTTTTGTTAACAGAAACCTCTCAGATTATACATTATTGCACCTGAACAGAGTGTATAGTCTCGCTGGTCGAACGGATACCATGGATTTATCTGTGGTAATTAAATGTAAATAAATAAAACTTGAACTTTGTGTGTCAAAAGCACCTCTTATTACGGTTTCTACAAAATAATTTATAAAATAAAGTCTAGGTAAAGCAAGGTGATCTAGATAGTTTTATCGGTAATTTTCAAACCAATTCCTGTGTTTTTCCTGGTTTTGCAACACCTGTTGACAATTAGTGGAATAGTTTAGATAACACATTCCAAGCTGGAGGCAAGTCGTTTGAATTTATGCCTTTTATAGGTTGGGCACTAATTTCTTCAGGTCTTAAATATGAAATTGAGTAGTAATTGGTGTTTTAAATGTCGCCATCTGACGAAGATTTATGTGCATGTTCGGTTTCAAGCAAGGTGTGTTTATGCTGGTGAGAGAAACCTTGAATCTGGTTGCAACTGGCGCCAGGAATCGAGTTTTGTCTCATACGTGATCGTCCCAATCAGTCCTACCAGCTTTCCTCAATAAATAAAAAAGTCGCATATGTAACCACAAGACATCTCGACTTGTTCTCGCAACGGTAGGTTGTAGGACAAATACCTATTTCACTAAACAATTTCAATATAGACACTTCACAAAATATTGCAGATTTTGAAGTGTCCTAAAACCCTCTAAAATTTATAAAAAGTAAGGAGCGTGATAGTGAGAACATGAGAGAGAGGGCGGGAGGGAGGGAGGGAGAGCATAACTCAACAGTTAAATGTTGATACCATATTTAACCTCTACATCTTTCCAAGTTGCTACAGATTTTCAAGAAAGTGAAAATAAAGCATACGTTATATGTAAGTGTTTTATTTTTTCGATTTTCTCAAAAATGTGCGATAACAATTGTAATTAAATACCATACATTTAGCATGTTTACTTAATGAGTATCTGGAACTTTCTGTGAATAACCAATGAAGTCTCATTTTGCATGAGTATTGTATGATTTGTTATAGCTAATAAACTTTGAAAGACAAGAATGTGTAATTTATGTAAATAGTTTGTAGCATTAACCATTTCCAGGTTATTGGTTGTTAATTATTCGAGTTTAAAAGTGGTATACATTTTTAATCGAGCGGGATGACTCAGGCGGTTTCTTCTGAGGCCCGCATTCGGGAGGCACGGTTTCGATTCCCGTAGCCAACCCACCTGACCCATGGGTTTTTTCGGGGTTTTCCTGGGTCGCCGGGCGAATGTTGGGTATGTTAATTAATCCCCCGAATTTCTTGTCCAAACCATTTCATCTCCATTATCATGTCACATCATTTCTACTCTAGTGGACTCTTTCAGGGTAGAAGTGTCGCCGGAATGATCTTGGTAAAACCATCTCCGTGGGGTGGTCTCCGGTCTCCGAACTCGGTCTCGAGGGGCCGTTTCCGGACCACAGTAGGTGGGATGCCGGTCGTTCTGGCTTGCTGGGTAGCTTCCAACTGATAAGGTGTAGAGACCCTGTCCTCTGCACTGTCGTGACTCCTTGGGACAGTTAAGTGCAGAGGTTTTACTCCCATTAGTCCTGGACCCTAGGATCAAGGATCCGGGCCTCCTTCTACTCAGGAGCGATGGATACTCCGGGGCTCTTTCCGTAGGGCAATACCTGGAGTCTAAATAGCCCCCCCCCCCGCTGAGCACGACGTTAAGACGGGATGGAAGTGGATACGCCAGTTACGCGTGTCAACCCCGCAGGGAAGACTACCGAAAACCTCGGTGGGGCCGCCTGGTGATCTAGCACACCTACTACTAGCTCTGCAGGCTAGTACCCGGTACTTATTAGGCAACCCTCTACCCCCTCCGGGTGGCCGTAGCCTGGCCGGAGGTACCCAATTCCCCGTGGGTGTCGGGAACACACTGACCCCTCGAGTTCAACCCAATCCGAACAACTCCCCGACGGGAGGGGCTCGGCAGTTCGGCCCGAGGTTCTTCCAGTAACGTCAGAGGTACCATGAGTACTAAGGGTCCGCAGCGCCCGCACCTCGTCAGCTGAAGGGGACGGATCCCCTCCCCTACGGGAGATTCCTTGGGACAGCCGCCCTCTGCCCATCCTTCCCTCTGGCAGTACACCGCTTAGGGCGCAGGTATAGTACATCACGTTTTACCTCCGCGCCGAATCCCTTAACGTAGTGTAGTCCTGTCCAACATCTCCTGGGTTGTAGAGTGAACTTTCAACGCCAGCATATAGGGACTTTCCTTTTAAAGTTGCTCTTATAAATACAACCATTTATGCAGAAGTGTATCTCAGCGAATATGGGATATTTAGTAAAATAAGCCGTCATAAGAATATTTAAGAAGGGGGATGAAAATAAATTATGATGGGTGAAACATTACTTTTTATATAATGCACAACATGTAAGCATAATGCTGTGCAAGCCAACATAGATGCAGGAGTCAACTATTTAAAATAACCAGATCGCTAAATTACAGGCTTGATTTGGGACATCTTTGCGTGATCACCTGAGAAATAAAATCGGCCAATTAACATTTCAAGGTGTACTGCTTTGGATGTTAAAAAAAAAAAACTGGCAGCGAATGTTTTCGGAATTAGTGCCAGGAAGAAAAAATTGGCTAGCCTGGGAAAATGGGCTGGCTCGAGTTAAAACTTGGTGTATTAGTTTTGCATTTTTTGAATGTTCAGTCTACCCTTCGGAGATCATATGTGATTTAATGAGTAGAGAGAGTAGCTGAAATGCGGTTCATCCGATGTTACAGTACTACATTCCGAGAAAAGTCTGCTAATATTTGTTCTCATCTTTAAAAGTAATGTTGGATCAATAAAATGTTATGTTTTCATATTGAATAGTAGCTGAAGTAGGTCTTTGCGCGGATAGCAACTGTCTCTGGCCTTGAGATTATCATAGTGATCATGCTTCGGAGAGGTTAAGGGCATTGGATAATGATTTTTTGAAAAAGTTTGAATAAAATTAAAATTTTCATGGTAAGAAATTCTCACACACATTAAAATGAGGATCCAGTTTTGTTTGTCTTTCTGATCAGTTACTCGCAAATTCTCAAAAGCGACGTTTAAGCGGACATGCGTAAATAGCAGGATTGGGAATTTTATCTTAAGTTCTGCTACACACGCCTCATCAGTTCCTTTGGTGAACATGAAAATGCAATTCTGAGACAGATTTCTCAGCATATGCTATAAGAACAATCAGGGAGACGACTGAAGCAAAAACGACACACAGATCTACTAATTTGAAATTACCTCAAAAACAGTTTAAATGTGGTTAGCCACTGGTCTGCAACCTCAATACACGTTTACTATTCTTTTAAATAATTGTAACTTTGTTATCTAAACTAAAAATACTTTATATAAGTATAGAAAGTTTTTAATTACCCTTTTTAAAAGTTATTGTATAAGATGATTTTGCTCTTGAACTTGTTTCCTTATGGTTTGGCTTCTTTAAATTGCTCATTTTTGTCTTTTGAAAGTGAAGTTCTAATGAGCTGTACTTGATATAAATATATTTTTGGATATAGAGTTAAATGTAATCGCGATTGATTTTATGAAAAAAAAAAAAAAAAGAAATTGCATACTCTTTTTTTTTTTTTTCAGAAAATGTTTTAACGTAATGCAGGGGCGGTTGGTGAGGCATGGTATTGGCGGAGCCATAAATAAATAAATGAATGACTAAATAAATACATAAATTGAATAAAATAAACAAATAAATGAATAAATAATAAAGGAATGAATAAATAAAAAATAAATAAGGGTTGTTAAAATATAAATATGTGTACCAATTTGGAACGATTTAGGTAATCTTATCAATAATCCATCCTATTTTATAATATACTGTACCAGACAGAACGTACAGGGAAACGGAAATAGATATTTATTACATCCGTACTCTTGTTACGCACAGGTGTAACGAGCACAGTAAAAGTTTGATAATACAATTCATGGAGAATGTGCTATGAAGCGTTCGTGTACGATTTCGCAACAGAGAGGTATCTTAAGTCCCGTGCTTTACTGCACTCTAGCGGATAAAATGTAAGTTATGCGCCAGAGAAATCTCGGCACTACCTGCTCCCATAAGAAGCCGTGTATAAGCAGACATCCTAGTCCTTAACATAGGCGCTTATGAGCGTAGATGGTGCCGTTCTGGAATCGGCCCCAAGCTACGGAAAAACAGGAGAGAGAGCTTGCGTTTAACGCGCCTATTCACGCGAGGGAGCACATACACAGAAACATTCTTTTTTGCGCAATTCCTGTACACTTCTCCTTCTTTCGTTTTCATACAGATGGTGCCATGGCACAGCGGCACTACCTCAGAAGCCGTCCCTGACGTAATGCATAACAAGTATTTGATTAAAGAAAAGCTTCATTCAAACACACGATTATGTGTAAAATTAAACAATAATATTTTTAAATTTTCAAAACCTGAGCTATTTTATGCTACTAGATATTCATGTTTAAATCATTTTCTTCGGAAGCTATATATGATCATTTAATTAATTTTACACTATTGTATAAATGTGATAAAAGGGTTCAGTTAAATTGGTTAAAATTCCTAAACGTCAGCAATTTTAGTGCCGAGCACCCTTAAGCGTTTAGGAATTGCATGATTTAACTTGAGGCAATAGTTGGATACATACCCTGTAAGCTTGCTTTTCGGCTATTTTAAATATTGTCTAGATTAAGCTACTGAGAGAATTAACGTCACGCTAACATCTATGATTCACATTCCGGGGATCTCAGGTTGAAACACCCAGGCCCCCTCAAACTAACCGATAGCTTTTTTTTTTTTTTTTTTTTTTTTCACGGTTTTCCTCAACTGCTAGGCTGACGCTGGTAACTTGATCCACAATATTTTCTATCATCTCTTACATCATTACATTTCATTTCCCTTTTCGTCCCATACCAGACATTGATCTGATCATCATTATCCACCCTGGTTATGCTATGACGTTTGCTTGGCAAGTCCTACAAACGGAGGACAATCCGAATAAGAAGAATGAGATAAAGATTCCTTTATATGCCACTCTCCCTGACAAACGACACTTGCGTTTCTCTATTTTAAAATATTGTGTATTCGGTAATTTATCCACATTTTATATGCTTAGTCTACGAATGTATATAGACATACATTCAATGTACACTCAAATGTCTGCATACAATGTAGACTCGAAATTACCTATTCATTGTCCGCAGACTATTTACATCACAATTCTCTTATAGCAATTTAGTAAAACGTTTCCACCTTTTAGGGGAACAGCAGGAAGAAAAAATGATGTTTTTGTGAATAAAATAGGGCAGAGGGACATCACTAAAAGCCTTCGCCTTCCTTTCGAGGATCTAACACTATTTCAACTTCAATAAGGTGTATATTACTCACCTATTTTATTTTATTCTTGGGACTTCAAAACGCACATTGTCTGTGGACACTGAAGTTTCAGATCGAATGCGAAATTTTTCTCTTTATCATCAATAACTGGCCTAGAATTTCCTTAGATTTGATCCACCAATCTAGGAGAATTTAATGGTAGGTGGTCTACTTTTGTACAGAAACTACGGTGTTAAATCCGTTCGACCGTATTTTGGATATTATTAGGTACCTATCCTGAATTGAATTATCTTGGTATACTGTCCCTATTGGTTATCACTTTCCGATTGAGACCTTCTTAGCAACATATATTAGAAAGCTGTTAGCAAATTCCAATACGAGGGCTGTTCAGTAAAGAATGATCATAATTTTTTACGGTCATTATTTTTTTGCACTAAAATTCAATCTTATTATATTCTGTTAGCTTAATGTGAAGAAGATATGCCGCAGTAGTGGTTCCCACATGTGGGAACTAGGCAAATTCAGACATGTTCAGTATCGCCTACCGCTGCAATGGGGGTAACATGCCGTTAAAGTTGATGTTAGAGGAAGATCCGGAGCCTCTTTCAAACATAATCACTGCTGATGGACCTTGGCTACATCATTTTGATCCTGAGAGCAAACAGCAAAGCTCAGTATGGAAATCTCCTTCATCACCAACCCCCCAAAAAAGGTAAAAGTGGTTGCTTCTGTTGGGAAAGTTATAGTCATCTCATTCTTTGATATTCATGGAATGGTTTATCAGCATGTTATACCTGCACACACATCAGTAACTGGACAATACTACAGCGATGTCCTGAAAACATTGCAAGTCCATATCAGGCGCAAAACACCACATTTCCATGAAGCAGGCTGGATGCTGCACCACGAAAATGCGCGGCCGCATATTGCCAATGTTATTGCTGAATATCTTGCAAAAATCAACGTGAAGTGCATCCCTCGCCTTCCCTGTAGTCCGGATTTAGCCCCATGTGACTTTTTTCTATTCCCTAACTTGAAGAAACGCCTTGTGGGAGGCGTTATCCATCATCAGAAGCAGTGGTGAAGGCTGCGGAGGCGATTTTGAAGGATCTCTCAAAAAATGGTTTCCAGAATGTCTTTGAACAATGGCAGAAATGCTGGGACAAGTGGATCGCATTCAGGGGAGACTATTTTGAGAAGGACCATAAAAATTATGAGGATGAATAAAGGTACGTTGTCAAAAAAAAAATTGTGATCATTCTTTATTGAACAGTTTTAAATATAGTCTATTTAATGTATAAATTATAGTTAAAACCCGTGGCACAACAGAACATATCGGTACAGGGCCTGCCAACCCGACTGCCGGCCTCACGCCCACATACGCAAGGTAGAGGTGGGCGATCATTCAACCGATACGGGGAGATGTGGTCAGCATCTCGACACCCCCAACCGGAAAGTTGGCTTTCATGACCTGGGCCGCTTACCTAGCGTAAGCTCCTCAATTTCCTCACAATGCTAAGCGGGCACCGGTCCTATACTCGGGACTTCAAATCCGCACCCCCAGGGGTGGAATCGAACCCGGCATGCATTCCGTGGCATGGAACCAAGCATACTGCCTTAGCCATTAATTATAGTGTGGTTTCAAAAATTGTCCACTAAATACCACAATTAAATACAGGAGAAAAATAACGTATCTAGCCCTCCCTTTTGTTTTAACGGTATTGTCGCGGTATTTTTATATTGAGTTTCAAACTTACATTTTGATGCTAGTGTACGTTGTGGTACAAGATACCAATTAAAAAGTACGAATGTAATGTGAAACTTTGGTACTACCCCTGTTGCTAGGTTCCAGTAGTGGACAACCGGAAATCTTCCGGGCTATCAGCAAATTTAAATTGAACTGTGCGGTACACGTGCAGAAAGCAATAATAATCTTCAGTGACGTGAGAACTGATATGATAGTTAATTCCTTAAACATTAGTTGAACTACGATTATAATGGTATAAATTGATTTTAACACATCTACCTTAGGAACTAACACGTGCGTGTTCAGACCAGGAGGGGAGCAATGTCTTTATCACTTGCTGTAAAGAACCAAGAATCACCAATTAATACGAAAGAATCTGAGACGGTCATACCTGGAATGTTGTTAACGGCTATGCCTAATTAGTAACGCATGTTTTGGAACGGTTATTTAAAACGATGTTTTTTAAACTTGAAGTCGAAATTATTAGGGGAAAACAACCGTTTTTCTCATTACCTCGAACGAAATTGCAGTTGCAGAATTTGCTAACGTATTATCAAATATACCTAATACAAACTGTTACATTTATTTTCATCTGGTATTCCTCCGTTGTTTCTTTTTTTCTATTAGAATCATCACCTACTCTTATGACATTGAATTCTTATTCCTCCCCATCGTAACTCATTTAATATTTCCCGTATTTTAAATTACTATGCGAGAATGACATGGAAATGCAAAAGGATTTCGCAATCTCTCGAACATGCTGGTTTACATTCCACGAGTTATGAAGACCTTGCCAGAAGCGGTATCCAATCTGAAGACATCTTTGAGGATGCGGGCGCCTCGAGAGTGACTTATGAACACTATAAATGAGTTTATGCTCGCCGAATGCATATTTATCATCCGTAAAAGGCAACTGATTTGTTCCGCTGTAGAAACGGCGCTTGTACAGTCGCCACAGATGACAGTAGTATGTGTAAGGGAAAACAGGAAGCTCTCGGGGCCTACTTCGTTTTCTCTTGGCTGCTATTAGACTCATCTAATGTGGGAAAGTTTTGAAAGGAGCTTGAATATCACATGTTTTCTGCACCCGTTACTTCTTGTCAAAATACATATTCACAGGAAAAAAGAAACGATTCTAAACTTACGAGTAAAGTTTCTCTATTTAGTAAGAAGTATAGGAGTTTTTCAGAACAAACATAACTGATTTTCCTATAAAGTAGATAAAAGTGTGATTGCATTAAAGTAAACAAAAATCATGACCTTTTTATCAACTTTTTGTTTTTCTCTTCCACTAATTCTTGTTTACAAATCTTATATCGTCACCTCTTCATGAAAAAAACAGATAAAAGCTTGTAGAAAGAATTTGGTTACAACATTTCCATGCATTTATAGGAGGCAAGTCAGAACTTTAAAAAGTTAGGTAGCTATGTTATGCTGACTTTGAAATGTCATCATACTGCTTGCGAAACAAACGAATGGCAACTTTAAAAGAATGTTAAGAAAATTAAAAGAATGAAATATATATATATATTTGTTCCATTTATACCCCGCCTTTTAACTCCAATGGTCATATCGGCGACCGTTTTCCTTTGGAACATTTCGAAGGTATTCTCTACGAAGGTATACAAATTTCGAAGGTATACGAATACTCGTATTCGTTGGGTTTTAATCATTATATCACGCACACATTCGCCCTCTCAGCCATACTTCCAGACTCTGGGGAGGATGAGGAATTATCTTGGCCAGAGAAAAATCCCCACCCCATCGCCGGGAATCGAATCTGGGACCTCTAGCTCGGCAGGCAAGTGCTCTTCCGACTGAGCTACGGGGCCAGCCAAAAATAATTTAAAACAGTAGCACACGTATCGGAAATCGCTATCAAAAAGTCTGTTGGCATACTTTTGTTTTAACAGATCTGTGTGTGTATGTGTTTTTTTTTTTTTTTTTTTTTTTTTGTTATTACCTGGCATGCCCCATTCCTTAGGAATACTACATGCCTTATTTTATTTACATTATATACAACTTTTACAATAATTTTACAATGATTTTACATATCTTGTATTTGTATTGAAATGTATCCTCTACAATATTTTACAATATTCTTATCAAAATAGTTTCAATTAATTAGCAGTTTTAATGATTTTTTATGCTTCATTTGCCTACTCTATATCCGTGAAGTTAATTGATTTAACAAATTTGACGAAACATTTTAGATGTGTGTTAATAAGTTCTTCTTTGGCAATGGGCCACGCGCATTGTGTGCTTTTTATTTTCCTGATCATTTCGGTTCTTTGTTTGTTTATGATTGGACATCGGAATATTATGTGGTCTACTGTTTGGTCCTCTTCTTGACATTCACATACTGGGCTATCTAGTAAAGCAAATCGATGGCGGTATGAACGGAGCTTTCCATGTCCTGTGACAATTGCTGTAAACTCTTGGCATATGGGCAGTTCTTGTTTTAGCCTTTTTCTCACTGATGGGAAGAATTCTTTGGTGATGGCTCATTTCCTTGATGCTGTCCATAGTAGTTGCCATGCGTTCAGTCCAGTGCCTCTCTCCATGCTTATCAGGACTTCTTTAGGTGTTTTACTATATTGTATTTCACGATCTTCCCCAGTAGCCTCTTTTGCTAGTCTGTCTACTATTTCATTGCCATATATGCCCGAGTGTGCTTTCACCCATCCAAAATGCAGCATCCAGTCTGATGTTCTCAGGTCGAGGATTTTAGCTTTGATTGCCGCAGTCAGGTAATTGTGTTTCGAGTTGTTTTTCAGGAGATCCAGTATTATCCTGCTATCAGTGAACAATGCAACTCGTTTATCAGTGTAACCTTCATTTTCTAGTTCCTTTAGTTTCTTCAGCGCCTCAAGAATTGCAAGTTGCTCTGCCTGGTTATTTGAGCATCGAGCATGCAGCTTGAACTTTAACTTATGGGTCAACATGCCGTTTATAAATATTATTGCCGCTGCCCCAACTTTGTCTCCCATTTTGCTGCCGTCTGTGTATATTTCAAATGCGTATGTACTGTTATTGTCTGTCTCATATATTGAAGGAATTTTGTGCCGGGTGTCTCCAGTGTCGCATTTCTACTGGTGCGTCGTATTCCTCATTGTGAGCTCTTGTTGTGTGTGTGTGTGTGTGTGGGGGGGGGGGGGGGGCGAGGGGGTAAGCTTTTGTGCCTTAAGATATTCTAATTTTGTACAATTATAAATTAATTCAGAAGGAACGGGATTTCGCAGGCTGTTCGAGAAAATTCCTGGTTCAGTACATTTATTTTTATGTCGTTTTCGCAAAATATATTTTAAGGAAATTCATTAGTCGTTTTTATCGGCATCTTCTATATATATATATATATATATATATATATATAATATATTATTTTACCACGTATCATCTTTCGTTCTTGTAAGATTATTTCATTCCTTTTCCTTTATTCAAATTTAATATCGATTATTTCACACTGATCCCTTGCATCTTTATTTCCTATCCTACCGCTTCTAATCTTCCCTTATATTGATTCTAATATCCGAGGTTTCCCGTGGTCCTTTGAGCAATATTTATTACACTTCTGATGGCTTGCTAAGCCGGTCTCAAGTGAGTGCAATTTCGAGGGTTTCCTTCCCCTAGACTTGTGGCCTTAAGGGCTTAGGAGTAAAGTCCACCCCTCGATATTGTGAGCAAAATGTCTGGTATATGATTGATTTGACCAATAGTTTATTCAACTTTGAAGTTTCGAGTTTATAGGTACTGACGTATTGTAAGTAGTTAATTGGGAATATCATCTCAAAATGAATTTAAGATCCCCTTGTGGTTTATCGGTAAAAATACTAGTTAGGGAATTAAATATCGTGCCGACATATTGCCATGGTTAAGGCAACCGGACGGAAAACGTAAGATTTGTGATTCAAATCCCGGGTAGAAATTGTTTTTCCAGTCTGATTCTCCCCTTGCAACTTTGACCTGTGGAAGAGCATTTAAGTGAAATGTTGCAAAACGTGAAAAACTGATTTTTTTTTCTATCCATAAGTGAAATTAAATTTCACAGTATCTCTAGACATATCCGGTCTACATGAAAATAGCGGACGGTAAATATAAACTACTTCGATGATTATTTGGTTTTATTTGAATCGTCTTATCAGCTGCTGCTATTTTATTCTTATTCATATTTTGTCAGTCTCCAATCTCTTCCTTTTATGTTTCCCCTCGCTTAATTGTTGTGCGAAGAGAAATAAAACAGAAACGCTCGAGAAGAGCGCTGTGCTCAGGACTTTTAATTTTGAATTTATTATTTGGTAGCCCTGCCTGCGTAACAAAAGAGAATGGTTGGCCCTAAGGGTGCGAACATCAAAAGCTGGCCTTGTACAACAATTCATGTTAAGTCCCTCCCTTTTTATTGCCTCGGCTTTCCTTTATATCCCTCACACACTTCCTGTCAGATCGAACAAGGTGTACACTCAGCGACAGTAAAAACTACCTTCGTGTTCTTAAATGGGGGATTACTGTACTCCCATTGCTTGTTGATGGACCGTAGCGCATGCGCGAAATAGAGCGGGTTTATGTCAACAAGAGGCGAGTGGAGTGGCGGCTTGTGAGTTGCCATTTGGCTCAGGTGCAAACTTAAACATGCATCTGTTATAAAGTGGTGGTTATTATTAAGGTCCGTTTCTTATATGTTTAACTTTGCCCTGTATCTCTTATTAGCTGATGTCTTTTAAACGGTCGTTCTGCATTGTAATATAGTTCATAGTTAAAAATGAATATTTATCTTAAATTAAAGGTAATAATTGTCCGGTTTATAATAATCCTATGAATTATACGCAATAGTTAATACACCTGTAATTTATGTAAATTCTTAACAACAAATAGATGGGAAGATCCTTCGGTTTAAATATCCTCTAGGTATGATTAAAGCATGACATCTATTACAGTAGTATTTTTATTCTTTTTCCCTACCTTGCATTGCACACGACTTGTTTGACACCATTCGAAGGCATACTTAATCACAAGAAATGCGAAGGAAACGCTATGCTTAAAAATACCTTTCAGTGAGACCTGGTTATAAAAAAAGGAAAGTCTTTGTTAAAGGTAGTTATTAGATTTGCCAACTATCCAATATTTTACAATTATTTCCGGGCTGTTTTGCCGTAGTCTGTTGACGTAAGAACGTCCAAACGTTTCTTCCACAACTGCTGTAGACATCTTCAGTGGCGCAGTCGAAGTTTCCTTGGAGAGAGTTTCGCTGCTAAACTCGGCGAAACCCAGACGCAGCGAAGCTCTCTCCAAGGAAACTTCGACCTGGCCACTGAGGATGTATAGAGTCTGTTTAGTTAACTCATGTACACGTCGGCCGCTGCCTTTGACGAACCCTTATAATCGTTTTACAACCCCGGCCCTCCTCGCAGTCCGTTCTGCAAAGTTGCCACCTTTCTCTATAACTCATGGGTATCGTACGAGGTTTCGTCTTCATAAATTATCTTATGTCCATTACTGCGAAACTTCCTTAGTTTTGACAAATAAATATAAATATATATATAACAATTCTACTGGATTCCATAATAACCCTTATCTTATTCAAAGTGCGGTATTTGAAACCCAGCTCCTTTAGAGGAGGCCATGCAAAGTGCAGTGTCCATAATGAAAATAACAAATTTCTTGCAAATGTGCAACCAATTCGTCTAAGGTGGGTGCTCTCCCTTTTGCATAGAATCTATAACTTTCTCGACGAATTAAATCGCATGTGAAATTATCTACTTTAGGGAAACGTTTCCTTTTGTTTTCACACTTGATCAGCGTCTTTGGTATTCCTTTCGTCACTGTATTTCTTACTGTATTTCTGTGAATACCCAGAATTTATCATCAGGTTCATTGCATGGCCCCTTACCAAGATTATTTGTCAGCACATATTTATATGTGTTAAAAACAAGCGCTTGAATTTGCTTAGAAAGAGTTCCCGTTATAACTTTGTTTTTTAGGCTTTTCCAGTAACATAACTCGGCCCAGCAACGCTTTCCAATTTATTCACATATTGTCATCACTTTAATTATTTTCACTTGAATGAAAGTTATGTACTACTTCATTTGCATTTACCACTGCATTTCCCTCCCACGGTCTCCACATTGTGACACACAACGAATTGCTGCACGTAATGAAACAGATCAACTGGAAGTTGGTACTTTGGCAACTGAGACTACACGTGGAGTAAACATGCGACTGTCATTCTATAAAATCAGGGTTGCTATTGGTCTTCAACGACAGTGTTCCATTTCTGAACTGTCATTAGTGGGCGGTAGGGTGAGTTTCCTTTGAGTCCGAACTGCACACGCGTTGACTAGACACGACTTCACCGCAGTTGTGGACAAACGTTTCGATGTTCTTACGCCAACAGACCACGGCAAAACAGCCCGGAAATAATTAATTGTATTATGGACTCCGGCCGTGAAAGCTTACGTTCTATCCCGTTATTTCCTACAAAATATCGTATTTCACCTTTATTTTGATCCAAACCCTGGGCCCTTTAGCTGTAGCATTTCTCTTATTTCTAGTTTTTACTATTATTTCAAAATTCGATACTAATATTTCAGCTTAAATGGAATACATGTTTTGAGACTCCCTCAATAAAAATTCTTTTTTAGAAAGTAGTATATGTCTCCATAACTCAAAAAAATTGCGAAATACCTTCCAAGGATGCAACAAGAAAATAAAAAAGCATAGATAAATTCCCCTCCCAAACTATCGTTTATATGTAAAAGTTTTCGAAATTTTGATGTCCTTATAAATGAATATTACTAAATAGCTTTAATGTAGAACGTTGTGTTAATTGATTCTAGAAGTTTAAATCTTAAGTCACTCTGAAAAATCATTGTTAATATATTATTCAAAGGAAAATATTCACGTTCAATAGGTCCCGAGTTCGAATCTCGGTTAGGGTGAGTTACCTGAATAAGCATTTTTTCGGTGTTTTTCCATATCCTGAAGGACGAATGTCGGGTGACTGGGCTCTGTGGACCCTGGGATCATTTGAGCATCATTTCACACATTCCATTCATCGTCCCATATGACAACGTTGGAGGCCGTAAATTACAACAAAAATGAAAATACTTAACAATTTTGATTAAATTGCTATAAGTTTAAGGTTTTCAATGAAGATAAAATTCATATCATGAATTTCCTGTGAATTCCCTAAAGTCCTCTTCATTCTGAATAGCTTTTGAAGAATTTCAAAGGCGAGACAAAATCTTACACAAGAAATGTAGATTCGCTAAAACACAATTTGTCTTTCTTCTCTTTTTTTATCTCTTTTTTTAAGTTAGCTATTTCTAAAATGATCCTTTGATCCTTGTTATTTTGAATTTTCCAATACTTTTATTTTTCTCAAACTGAAAATATTTATTGGATATTTGCTTCTTTCTATTCATACTATTACACTATAAAAACAATCACACAGCGACCAGAGTTTTACAGATATGACAATCGTCTACACTGTATACCCCCATTGCATCTACAATAAAATGTACATATAATATCTGCAAATTTGTATATAGATTAACTTAAAATAGATGGAAGCGAGGAGTTCGTCAGCATAGTTTATAGAAGTTGAGTAGAAAAGTCATGTGGGTGTACATCAAAAGTGTTCCTTATCCTTTGTTGGTAGCATGCTCTCTGCTCTGAAGCCATTTAAACTTGCTTGCCTTTTTCACTTCCCTCCTGTCGTGCCTTCTTTTCAATATAGGTAGACAAGTGTAATGGAATTTTGGTTTCAGTTCCATTGCGTCATCAATTAAACATAATAGTAATAGTTATAAATCCCGGCAACAAATAGCACCAAACGATAGAAAATCGTCTGAAATTACTATTTTATTACGTGTGTAAATGGGTTTTTAACGTAGTTGAAACTCTACTGTAAGTTTGCCAAGATCAAATATAGAAATAATATTTTCTCTAATGAACAATCTTTCAGGACACGGGAAAAATACTGATAAAACGCTACACACTGAAAGATGAATGACGAATAACTGAAGGCTCGTCCGCCCCTGAGCGTATATGGTAGCGTGTCTACCTCACTTTCAAGAGATCGCTAGGTCGAATCTCTTATCAGGTGAGCTATTTGGATTACGTTTTTTCCGAGGTTTTCCTTTATTCTGAAATATCAATGTCGGGTATGGATCCTGAACTCATTTGAGCATCATATGGCCTAACTGGTTAAAGGACTTTGATTAATAATAATAATGGAACTGTATGTAACACGATCACTGAAACAATGCAGATCTCACTAAAGTAGATTTCGCAAATTCTATGATATTTATTCGTGTAAAGAGGCACGTTCTGTTCATAATTACAGTGATGTAATGAGTTTATGATATAACAATATAACATTGTTTATTTATAGTAATAAATGTGGGATATAATTACTAACACTATCATTCTCATTTCGGAAGTTGACACTCCGGCTATTACACCAACGTGAATATTGAAACCCTCTAATTTGTGATCATATTTGTGAAATATAAGCCCTGTGCCCCCTCCGCCTCCAAACAAAAAGTTGTAACTGCTATAAGGGATCGCCAGCTGGGTAAAGTTCACATTTTCCGGACGGAAGTGCTTCATTTAAGCGCTCTTTAGGCTTTATTTAGCGTTTTTGTTCCCTGATATCAAGTTTCCATCACTGAATGGTTCGGAAATGCCAACGGAGTGACTTATTGGCCCGTATTTGCCGTCTCGGAGCGTTAGAGGATAACAGTATCTGGTTTCTTCAAAATTTTTGCCCAAATCGGTAGCAAATGCTGGCACTTAAGATTATTTTAGCAGGATAGATCGTGTATTGTTTTAATCACTAAGTGGTGGATACCATTAGTAATTCAATGTTTTTGCCTTCTGTACTGCTTACCATAATTAATATAGGAAGTATGACATTCTATCATTAGTTCTACACCGAGATTTAATGGAAATACACGCTTTCATACTCCTGGATAAAAATAATTTTTAGAAAAAATGTATGTGCTTTGTGTGAATAGCAGAACTTCAAAACAAAAAGTACTGCAATGCCAAACAATTTCGGAGTCGTCTATGGATTTTCAATACCCTTCATTATTTTCTTTCAATTTTCTTTAAATTTTAATTAAAATACGACTTATTTAAGATATTTATGAGAAAATGAGTATCTTGAATTTTCTGTAAGTCCTCTTGATTCTGAACGTGTTTTAAATTTAAACCGTAAAGAGGTTATTACAATTTTAGCGCGCGCGCGCGCGCGCGCGCACACACACACACACACACACACACACACACACACACACACACACACACACACACACACACAGGCTGTCCGCTTAGGTAGAGAAGATGGTAGTGTGCCTGCCCCACGTTCAAGAGGTCCCGAGTTCGAATCTCTTGTCAGGGTGAGTTATAGTCACGCTGCTCGAACGGTCACCCTGGCTTTATCTTTGTCAATAGAAACCTCTCAAATAAAGCACTGATTACACTGGGCAACAAAAAAAATGTTTGAATGTTTCGAGCATTTCATGAGGCAATTCCTACTAATTTTGGGTTGAGAAAAACAAATATGACAATGAAAAAAATTTAATTAGCTCGTAAGTATTACATATTAACGGATTGAGATAAAAGAATACATTGTAATTACATACATGCTAACAACAATGAAAGTGCATTTGACTTTTTTTTAAACTGTTAATTACATGCTAAGAGTTCTAAATTGCTGGAAAAATACTTCGCAGATAGTCGTGTCTGAAGAGAATCATGTGGTGGCCTATTGACTTCGTGGTCTTTTAGCTTGCCTCTTGTTATGGAGTTCCGCAGAATCCCTATACAAAGACCAACAGTAATTCGCAAGCTTTACTTCATTCCAACGGCCCTGATATCTTTGTTCCATAACAGAAATGTCCTGATGGAATCTTCCCCATGTTCATCACTAACAACTCCACAACTAGGAGGGAAAAAGTCTAGGTGGGAGTGGAGAAAATGGATCCTTAAGGGACATGTTGCATCCAAGGTTACGGTATTTTTTGCAGGAGCACTGTCACCAATGCTTGTAGTTTTCATCTACGGTATTTTGACAGGTGTGCCAGTTCCCCCAAATTTAAAATCATCACTCTAAAAAATAAAATGTCACTTTATCTTCAAAACAAGAGCTAATCTATCATTTTTATGGTTATTTTTGAATTCAGCAAATGGAAATACATGTAAATTCACTATTTTTAAGCCCGAAACATTTTCATTGTTGCCTCATTCACAAAAAAGTGAGTGGGTAACTGCCGCTTAGGAATTACAAATGACAGACAGATGTTAAGTCCACGTGGAATAATCAGTGCGTTTTCTTTGCGGTTTCTATTAACAAGATAAAGCAATGGTAACCATTCGAGCAGCACATAATAATGGATAAGGTTTTTTCCAGGGTTTTCCCATATCCTGAAAAACGTATGTGAGGTAACCAAGCTCTGTTGACTCTGGACTCATTTGAGCATCATTTCACTCATCGTCGGGTACGATAACGTTGGAGGACGTGACTTTAAAAAATGGGGGGGGGGGCAGAGATATTCTCACTCACCGAGCGGGATGGCTCAGGCGGTTCTGTGTATGACCCACATCCGACGGGAATCGAGCAACCGTTCGACTGCCCTCGCCTAACTCCTGACACATTTCTTTTTCATGGGGGTTTTCCCGGGTCGTCAGGCGAATGATGGGTAGGTTAATTGCATCCCTCGAATTTCCTGACCTGCCATTTCATCTCTTATTATTTCTCATCATCTCATCTAGAAAGCGTCGGCGGTAGTCTCGGCGCTGCATGGCAGGATGATATATTCCTCCTTCGGTAGGATGCTTTTCGGGCTCCGGACCGACCTGGTCGGCCGTTTCCTGACCATGGCTGGTAGGGTGCCCGTTGTGCAACCCTGCTGGGGGAGTTTCCAACTGGTAAATACTAGAGACCCTGTTCTCTGCACTGTCGTGACTTCTCGGGCCCGCTCTCTCTGGCGTCATCCTTTTTCCCGGGATGCCCCACTTAGAGCTTAGGTACAGTACACCACAGGTTCCGGTGCCGAATACCCTCCGTAGTAATCCTAATCCTACACTCGTGCAAAACATAAATCTCATTAAAATATATAATTTACGTGTAATTTTTTGTAGCCTTAATCGTTACCAAGATATTCTTTGTTATTAATGTAGATGTTCACATGTTTAGATTTTTTGGTAGTGGTAAGTCGCTGTTACATTTTCTCGTAGGTATACAAGGAGCATGTGACTTCAAAGCCATCATGTGCCCGCCTCGGTAGCGTAGATGGTGGCGTGTCTGCCTCACGTTCAACAGGTCCCGAGTTCGAATCTCGGTTAGGGTGAGTTACCTGGATAAGCTTTCTTTCGGAGTTTTTCCACAAATGTCGGGTAACTCTAAGCTCCATGGACTCTGGACTCATTTGAGCATCACTTCACCCAATTCATTCACCATCCGATATGGCTAAACGTTGGAGGACGTAAAGAAAAGGGCCTTCATGTAGTTAAAATTCCAACTCAATATAATTACTGTAACCTTTTTATATACATTGCAAAATGTTCAAGAAGCATCATTTAGGAGAACTCCATTCAATTTTCTGTGAACTGTCTTTAAGTGCCTTAAAACAACTTTACGTCGAGTCTCTAGTGGGAAAAGAAAAGCGATGCTATAATGGTTTATGCAGTAAAATGTTTCTCAATTAACAAATAGAAGAATAGTAAGCTTTCATAAGAATAGTTTGTAAAGATTAGAGAATGTCATGAATGACCTTGTCGTTACAGCCAGCGAACTGTCTTCCTAACCTGCTTGTGGTCAGTAATTCGCTGATGGCCTTAAGATTTGCCTATTGGCCTGTAAATTTACTTTTCTTGCCTTTCTTACTGACAGGTTGTTTCGTGGTCATGGAAATTGTATATCCATCGTATATTCACCTGTGCAGAGCAAGGGAAAACCACAAAAAAACCTGATCCATGTGGTAATGAGATACAGTCGATCTCAAAATATTACCCATATAGTACACTGGCGAGAATTTCAAGAAAATTTCTAATGCGTTACGTTCCCATCTACCCATTCATTTACTTTTCTTTCTCTTAATAATAGAGATAAATATTTACAACTCGATACATAAACCTAAAGAGATAGTCTTAATGTTTACAAAGAGAATGCTTGTTTCGAAAGTTCATACTCTGCACCTACCCAAGGAGGAAAAGATTGGAAACTAAGAACAGTGAATACCTCGAAAATAGTTAATACCACAGCAATTTGACGCACTTTTTTTCTCTTGTCTTACGTATAGTTATTACGAAAAATACTGTGCTCCACACAACAATTCGATGCCGAGATTTCTACATACCCTGTGAATCCAAAATGACATTTGTTAAAGGTCTGTGTGCCATACCTGTAAAACGAAAATTCAGTTAAATAAAAAGCTTCAATTCAGTATCTTCTCAGGATGCGACATGAAGATTTTCAAGGAAACCTCCTAGCCATCCTAAACTACCCAATGTAACATTTTTTTCTTGAAAATTTTTATTTTGTAAAAAATAGCTAACGATTTTTATTAAAATGAGATTTTTGTAGAATATTTCCGTGATAAATGAAATGTTTAAATTTAATTTTATGAGAATCTCACAATTCCACTTCATTCTGGATAGCGTTTACGTAACTGGTGAGATAGACAAAATCTTTACAAATAAAAGATCACTCACTAAAACACGCAATTTATGTTACTTTTCACAGATATTCCTTGTTATTTATTTGAACTGCCCAACACCTATTTTTAAAAATGGGAAATCATACGCTGTTTTAACCCCTGGACATAGAGAATGAATGCCATTTCTAACATGGTGATCACTTCTTAAAATATTCGACTGTCGCTTGTCTGCTATTTTCTCCAAAGAAACCTCTATCCTGATTAACATGAGGTAGACAAAAGAATAAGCGTTAAAATATTTTGTACAGGAGTAGCGAGTCATAAGTACACACGTCGGATTTTTCTTTTTGTTTTCTTTTAACCTGTATTCGGTCTCTTGGAAATTTAACTAAAATCTAATCAGAACGAAGTGAGAAAATTACAATTGATGGTCTTTTCTGTATAAAGGTTCATACATGAACATTAAATAGGTACTTAAATACCAAATGTGGTATTTATCCAACTAATTGTTATTACTATGATTATTATCATTTACTTATGATGCACACTGCAATTATGGCCATTGTTTTAAATTTTGGGTGTGAGAATGTCGTAGAAAGAGAATGTATTTAAAACGAAATTTGATACCAATGTTTTATATGGAGTTCCAAATATCCTCTACATCAGTGGCAGAGCAGAAATGGATTAGCTTTCTTTTTAACTAGGAATTACAAAAGCAGAAACCAAGTGGAATCCCAGCAATACTTAAAGTCAAGTTTCACAGTTTTCTTAGCACGTTTAGTGAATTTTAGGATTGTTTTCCCAGCTAGGTTGGCTGAATTTTCTAGCATTTTTCAATCAGAAGTTCTACAGAACTAGGTTATTTCTGTAAAACTGCCATGGTTGTGTGTAATTAATTACTGACTTGAATAGTGAACTTATTCAAACGGTTTAAGGCAAATTTGTACATGTAACATTTTCCAATAGATGTACTACAGAAACGCTTCACGTGTGTTGAAGTTTGCAAGCTTTCCTAATGAAGCGCTCTAATCCTAGTATTGTAAAGGCCTAATATTCAGATCTTGGGTCACTTTTTGTTTATTTTTGGCTGACCTTGTCTTCTACTTCATTTGTCCCAGTATACTGCAAAAGGTCTGCTCTATAACTTAGGAGGACTGTCCAGTTACCGGCGGCCTGGTAGATTGACGGAGTGTAAGCAACCAGAGAGTGGGGTTATTTAATGAGGTGCAGTGCAGAACATCTGCTCGGCAACCCCTACCTGGTTTTCTTCGGTTCCCCCCACCTCCCTTCCTTCGCAGTGCTGCCAGATCAACGCACCAAATAAGGCAGAAGGTGGGTTTGACCTTGTGGAAGCTGCAGTACACACCGGGCCGGCCAGAACTGACTGGCAAGCACGCCTGCACGGCCAGCGTGTTCATCATCAGATGCAAGAGGTCATTGAGGTTGATCTGCTGCGTTAAAACCTCAATATTGTCAGTAGATCTGTATTTCGGAAATCTCGTATATTAACAGCCCAACACTTTCCAGGATGTCCATCTCTTCGTCCTCTTGATTGCGCCCAAAAACTTACTTCCTTCCCAAATTTTCCCGATAGCTGATTATTAGATTACATATTTAGTTCTTTGTTCATCCTGTTGGAGAACTTCTCAATGAGATTGTTTTGCAGTTAGAATCACCACGGTGATCCGATGCACAGTAAAAGCTTAAATAATTGAAAAGTTCAAATTGACCAAATAAATGCCTATATTTTCAGAAAAAGAAAATGTACGGCATGTGGTGTATTTGGTATTTGGTATCTTACTGTATCTGTCTACGTAGACAAGAGTAGCAGTTGTAATAATGCTATAAAGTTCTGAACATCTACAAATTTATATTGTTATGGTTCCTTTTATACATTTCCAAAAATTATGTTTTACTCCACATTATCGCATTTAGTATGGTTTGTACTAATTATTGCCTATTTTTATGCAACATCCTTAGATTAACAAACAAGTTTAAACTGTATTATCAACAGCATTCGATTAAAAATGTTAATAAATGTGCTTCTTAACCAGGTACATTTATTTAATTATTTTTGTATATCTCACATATTGAATCCCACTCCCAAAATATTGCTAAAAACTTGCACCTGATTTTCTCATCTCCTCGTGGTCGGCCTTGTCTATCCAATCATTCTGTTTACATGGTTAATTCGTTATATATATATACACATGGTTTACTTTATAGAGGTACTATTTAAGTTAATTATTTATTGCTTAATTTTTTATCCTCATCGGTTTCGTGTATAATAACCATTTATTTGCTCAAGTAGTACATATGAGTGTGACCTGCTGGCGGAAATTTACGTGATCCTTCAGTATATCTATTTAAGCCTCTTGAATTATGTTTCTTCGTTTTGGAACCCAAATTTTACAGCCCTAGAATATTATGAGTATTTTTATAACATGTCGATATATTTCTGTTCCTTTCTTTTTCTTTTTGAAAGTTCTCTGCATAATTCTACAAATTGCTGGAATTAATTTATCGACTCAATATTCTAAAGCAGGTATTACATCCTAAATATTTAAAATTAGATACCTGTTCTACATTTTGACCCTCCAGAATAATTTTAGATGGAACTAGATATTTGCCTTTAAACGCCACAAGCTTTTGTTTTTTATTTATATGATAAAACGAATGACTTTCGTAATTTAATTCATGTCAGGTTTTATGTAAATTATCTTCATTAACCGAAGAGTGGCAGCAACGAGAATTACGACTGTTTTTGATACTTAAAATGGCGACGTTTTAACTGTAAGAACAGTGTGTAATCATTCGTTTTCTCCATTCTCGAGTTGTGACACCTCTTCAAATTCATCGCCAGTTGAGTAAGGCATGTGGTGATGGTACCATGGATCTGTCTAATGTGCGTTCCTGGGTGTGACAGTTCAATGAAGGCAGAACATCATGTGACAACAAAACAAGACAGTCATGGCCTCGCACCAGCCGGTCTGATGACATGATCCAGCGAGTGGAGAACGTTGTTTTGGAGAACCGTCGATTGAGCATTGTAGACATCGCCTCCAAAATGGGCATTTCCGTGGGATCTGTGCACATGATCCTGCATGAAGATGTGAAAATTCGAAAAAGTGTCCTGTGTCTTCCAGGTGAGTGCCACGAATGCTGACGGATGATCACTAGGCTGTGCGCTTGGCAAATTGTCAGGCGATGTTGATGCGTGATGACGGCATGAATGTAACATCGATTGCACACTGTTCTTGCAATGAAGTGTCACCATTTTAAGCATGAAAAGCAATCCTAACTCGTCGCTTTGACTAGTTCTATGCACTGTACAGTGCTGCCATCTCTTATCACGCATTCACAAATAGTCCACGTGTTTTTTTTAATAGGTGTTATAACTTGAGCGCACCTCGTATAAACTAGTTTAGAATTTTGTATACAGATATTTGAATAAGTTAAATAAATCTCGTTTGTATTAGATTAGATTCATTTGCGTTCAGTAGGTTCACTTGTAGCCAGAAAAGGCTGTGAACATTGAACATGTCTAGAGGTATAAAATTTAATAGCATATATATGTACAAAAGTTAACATAAGACACATTATAGTGTACAGGCAATATGAACAACAATATGGCAAAAAAAGCAGAGATAATTATATATGATACAAATATACCCAGCTTTCACTTGGCTTATGCCAGTACGTCTCAACCTTCTTGCAATGGATACCATTCATTGTTATTTATTAAATACATATACATTAAAAATAAACTTTCAACTTATATCAAATATTTATTAGTAATGATTTGCCATTGGAATAGTTAGATACTACTTACAGAGCTACAGAAGCATTATCAGGATAATTTGTCATTCAGGTAATCTTGTACAGAATAAAAAGATTTTGAGCAAAGGTACTCTCTAACAGCTTTTTTAAAAGCACCGAAATTATCAACTTTTTCTTTAATATTTTGATAGTTTCATAATACACACCTTTCTGGAAGCAAGAAAGTTTAGCACTGGGATAATGGATATTATACTTTTGTCTAGTGTTTATTCGGTTAATTACATTATTTGTTGCAAATAAGGCACGATTGCATACAAAGAATTTTAGGATCGAGAATATATACATGCAAGGAAGCGTTAATATCTTCAATCTTGTAAAAAGATCTTTACAGGAGCATCTGGTGTGGGTGTTAGTAATGATTCTTATAACCTTCTTTTGCATAAGAATTTTTTTTTTTTTTTTTTTTTTTTACTTTCTACTGAGTTGCACCAAAATAATATTCCATATTCCATAATAGAGTTAAAGTATGCATAATATACTAATTTAAGTGTGTCAATAGAACTCACATTAACCAGCTCAGCATTTTATATGTAATAGTTCAATAATTGGATTACTGTGCAACAATTTCATAAAGAGTACGGAGATAATGTATTTATTTTTTTAATTAAGTCCTCCAATGTTAGATTAATATCGGACACTGAATGAAATGGGTAAAACGATGATAAAATGAGCCCAGGGTGCCCAGAACTGAGTTACTTAACATTCATCTTTCAGGATAAGGGAAAACTGCGGAAAAACGTTATCCAGAAAACTCAACCTGACCGAGATTCGAACTCGGGACCTCCTGGACATCAAGTAGACACCTTACAAAGGCGGGCTCTTCCTTCAACTTTATAAAGCCATGCATTTAACAATGAACAAAGTGACTAATTTTATTATCATAAAGTAATCATGAATACTTTTTTCCTTTCTATTCTGATGATAATTATTCTTTTTTTTCAGACTCGCCGGAAAAGAGTATCTACTGAAACTTAAGGAGTTGCTTTGGACCGAAAATCATGTCTGCAGTTTCTTAGGTAAATACACAAAAATTATTTTGTTCTAGTTCTAATTGTTTCAACAGCTGTACGTTATAGAGTGTTATGTAGTGTTTCATAGTTACATACTATAACTTAACATTTAGATGTTATGAACCTCGGTATGTTCCGATTTTGTTTTCACTTAGGATCTGTTTTTCATCGAAGCAACCTAAGAAACAGTTTCTCTTCTGTATGCTTACGTAGGTATTTGGCATCATTTCGTGTTTAATGCATTACTGTGCACTGTTTCCAGGTGGAAGTGTGTGCCACATAGCTTTTGAGACGAGTTGTTGACGGAAGTATTCTTCGTGTGTACAATCAAAATGCTGGGCAATTTCTTTTCATCTATATAGCATGTGCGTGTGTAATACTAGAAGTATTAATTGCTAATATTAAGTTTATAAATAAATTTTAGGAAGATACCCGAATAAATATAAGTATAAAAATTATGGAATGTTAAAATCAATGTAATGTAAAAATTCAGAGTTACTATTTTGTTAGAGAAGTCATTAGCTGAGCAATTCAAGAGATGAGAAAAAGACTCTAGCTCACGTCTTAAAACAAGAAAACCTTGGTTCGAGATGTTCTTGGAACTCAAAACGTTTAGAAATCATATTCGTAGAAGAATGATAAATTAGGTGGGAGTTCTATTAATACAAGAACATGTAGTTCTAAAATTAGCGTCTTTTCCTTCGTGTTTTGATATCTTACAGATGTTTGCTGTAATCTATTATCAGCAGTCCGTAGCACATGGGTTATAAATACTTGGCTGTCACCGTAAGAGATCCCCCGATTAAGATTTCTGAAATGTATGGTTATCATTGTTATTACGGAGACAGTTATTTTTAAATTGCCAACTTAACTGTTGACCATTATCTGCACCCATACATATCCTGAGAAAAGGATCTTGTAACTCACCACTGGAACAATTGGCAGCGGATTCTCGGAGACCGAGATTGAAGACGGGGTCAAAGGTGACGCACACATTTCTATTACATATTTATTATTGTAAGGTTGGTAACACCCGATGCATCCTTCTGGCCGTATAGCCTTCGATAAAGCTCCGGACCAGAGGGGGGGGGGGATTGCAGAGCAGTACAGAGACCTTTCTATAGTCTTCCTGATCAACAAAATATCCTCCAATAAAGATCCGGTATGCAAGTTCTCAATGAAATGAAGATCATAGCGTTTACCTTCATGAATTTTTCTTCACCAATCAGCTGCCAAAGAGCACTCCATTCAAGGATCTCTATCTCTCTCTTTATCGCCCTTCATATGTTTACAACAGGTTAGTTTGAGATGGATTATATAAAACATATCAATCTCAGTAATGTATGTTACGCAGATGGTGTATTCTTGGTTAACACAGATGATTTACAAAGATTTGTATAGATTCTATCTTGATTGTCAAAAATATAATATAAGAATATCGAAGTCCAAAACATTAATGACTAAGTAAATACCCGGTAACAAGTAATGACAAATACTTGGGAATTTAATTAAATAGTTGGACAGACTTAAATAATGAAGTGACATACCAAGCTAATAATGCAGCGAATGATGTAATATGGAGAAATGTTTAAGTAAGGGCTGGACTGCGCTGCGGATGGTACTCGACACGGAGGTCCAAACTTGGACTGTTGTACCTATGCCTCAAAGTGGGGTACCCCCCGGTGGAAAGATAAGGCGAGAGGAAATAGGGCGGTCGTCCTAAAGGAGCCACGACAGTGCAGAGGGCAGGGTTTCTACGCTTTACCAGTTGGCAGCTCCCCAGCAGGCCAAAACAACCAACATCTCACTCTATTGTGGTCTGGAAACGGCGACAACAGACCGTCCTACTGGAGGAGAAAGTTTTACCAAGAGCATATCATCTTGCCATGCAACGCCGAGTCAACCGCCGACAGCCCACCTCTTTAGTGGTGGTAGCATGTCTGCCTCACGTTCAAGAGGTCCCAAGTTCGAATCTCGGTCAGGGTGAGTTGCCTGGATAAGTGTTTTTCGAGGTTTTCCCTTATCCTGAAAGACGAATGTAGGGTAACTCTAAGCTCTATGGGCCCTGGGCTTATTTGAGCATCATTTCACCTATTCCATTCATCGTCCGATATGACTTAACGTTGGAGAACGTGAATTAAAAAAAAATATACCGACACTTCTACCCTCAAATGGATGTGAAACGCTAATGGAGATGATGTCATTAAGCTACCTGGCGACCCGGAAAAACCGCCGAAAAAACCAGGAGTCGAGTAGATCCAGCACGGAATCGAACCCGAACTCCTGAATGCAGACGAAAACGCCTGAGTCATTCCGCTCGGTTAAGTAAAGGCACCAAGACAAGAACCTATAACACAATACTACGACAAATATCTACCAGCAGAAACTACTAAAACAAAACAAACCTGGAGACAAATTAAATGGATTTCCGAAGGGATAAAATAAATGAAATTAGAAGTTCCTTAAATATTCAAGATATCGGCGAATGGGTAGATAAAAGAAATGAATGGAACAGTCATTTAACACTAATGACATCAGATAGAATAGTGCGGATCGCCAGAAACAATCTACCAGTGGAGGGGTAAATATCACCCGGGAGACCGAGGAAAGGGTGGAGAGATCAAATTCTGGATTAAACAGGCCATAGGTCTATAAGAAAGATCAAGAAATTTGACTTATGCCTAACCAATAAGCATGCCTTAAAAATTTCAAACCGTAAGAATAGATGTGTGACATTACAAGCTTTTACTGGAAACAAGATGATGAAAAATAAAAATTTGATACTAGCAAAACCGTGGCTTTTAACTAACCGCATCGTATTCGACAAACACACATAAACTGGGCTCCAAGTGTGCAATAGTGAAGCACATAAAACAAGTCGGTATGTTTACTGCGGGATGCTGTATGTTGGTCCAGCCGGCACCGCGTGACGCCAGCGGCGGATGCCACAGACAAAACATATCCGGTCTGAACCTCCTTCCGGCTCCCAAACAATGCGCGCGCACCCTGCTGGACCCTACCAATTCATCTTAATTAACATTGTTGGTGTAATTACTTTCGGCCCAGACCAAGGTACGACTGTTTTCAGGTGGATATTTTGGAGTTTGTGTAACAGCAAGGGGAATTTCAACTGCATTGTTCCTGTGAATGACTCAGAAATAAATTTGGTTGTTTAGTCTAAGCAGCTTATTACTTCAATATGTTGATCCTATGAGTTTGCCAACAAGAACTACTCTTTCTGTAGCGTACACATTCGTCAGAAATTGCATACAGTACATCGATAAAACAATCACACTTTACAACTTATATAAATATACCAACGCAAGAGAACAAATTACACATGTATAATAAGTTGATTATTCAAGTGAAGTATATCTAGAATGCCCGCCTCGGTAGCAAAGATGGTAGCGTGATGCGTTTTTTTTTCGTTTTTTCCCTTATGCTAGTAACTCTTAAGCTCTATGGCACCTGGGCTCATTTGAGCATCATTTCATTCATCGTCCGATATGACGTTAACTTCGAAGGACGTAAATTAAAAACAATTATATCTAGAATGCTTACAAAATGTTTACATTTGTTATGTTTACAAAGCAATGAATTGAGAAACAACATTAATAGAGCTCTTTTATTATTTGTTTATTATTATTATTATTATTATTATCATCATCATCATCATCATCATCATCATCATCATCATCATCATCATCATCATCATCATTATTATTATTATTATTATTATTATTATTATTATTATTATTATTATTATTATTATTATTATTATTATTATTATTAATTGATGAGAATTCTCTGTATATAAGATGTAATTTCTAAGGTTTCTGTGTCAGCTAATTTGAAGTTAGCACTTTCTCGAAGTATTGTATTTCACTCAAAATTCGATATGAAGGTTTCATCTTAAATACGGTTTTTTTGAGGCTCCCGAATCACAAAAAACACTTTTAAAAATGGGCATGCGTGCGTGTGAACAGCATAATTCAAAAACGAAAAGCATGTAACATTCCAAGCTGAAATTCTATCCTTAAAAGATTTTCTAGAAATTCCTCCCATCCCAAACTACCTTTTACATGAAACAAACAATGGTTATTAAAATGTCATTTATTTTTAAAATATTTTCTATTAATGCCCCTTCACACAGCACAGTGGTTTCGTTGAAGGTTGAACCTCCTCCCCAGAGGAGGCGCCGTCGACATTTTGCCATTTCGGGCCCCTGTCTCTTACTGCCATGGTGAGTTTTAATGATATGACGGTGCGTAGATGGTGGTGAATAGGTCATGTTAAGATTGTTAGGGATTGGGTGTAATGGATAGCTCAAATATGTTTTGTAGTGGCCTATGGTGGGGTTAGCACTAGTCTGGGTCGCTTGTAGGTTTCACCGAGGTCGAGGTCGTATTCCCCCAGACCGCGGATAAGACTATTGAAGCTGGAAGGGAGTTTGTTATAAAAACCATGGGATATGGTAAGGATGTGAATACGCGGACGATCTTATGATCTTCGCAGTCAACAGAAACCCAAGGTATAGCTTTCGGCAGATCCAAACCCAGCTCCGGGCCATTGGCGAATGGAGCGCAAAATGGCGAATGTCAATTAACCCGGAGAAGAGCTCTGCGATTCTCCTGGCGAAAACGAGAGCCAATCGGTTGCAGCAGAACTTCGTTTTACGGCGTCGTGGAATCCCATGGGTTCAAACGGCGAAGTATCTCGGAGTGACGCTGGACCGCAAATTAACTTACGCTCCGCACGTCAAAGGCAAGGTCCAGCTTGGGCACGTCGCGCTCAGGAACCTATATCCCATATTCCGTTCAACCATGCCACTCCGTCTCAAACTCCAGCTGTATCGGGCGATCATCTCGCCCATGATCTTGTACGGCTGTGAGATCTGGGGAACAGTGGCGAATACCACTTTCGTCAGACTCCAGACGCTGCAGAACAGGGCGCTACGGGTCATCTACGATACTGACTGGAGATTTCCCGCCCATATCCTTCATGAACATTCGAACATCCCGTACATTGTTGACGTCATTCGAGAGAGGGCTCGTTCAATGTACGACAAAATTCAAACCCATGGCAACCCTTTGGTGAACTCACTGGGCAGGTATGACCAGAGGGAGCAAAGACGCTTGCCATCATACAAACTCCCTAGAGATGTCTTGGGGCCCCTTGGTTAACCCAAGGGAAACCCCAAACGTATTCAAACTCACATAACGCCTGATGGCTCAAGCGTCAGGCCACCCGTACTCAAAACGGGGCAAAAGCTCTAAAACAGATCCTCCCCCAACGGGAGAAAGTGTTGCCTTCAGGGAACACTCAAGGGCAACCAGTTAACACCAAATCTCAAACAAACAAAAACCTACCGCCAGCAGAACAAAATGCAACCAAACTTGACTTACTTCGCAGGTTAAGCCGCAAAGCGGCTAGGTACTGCGGCAAAAGACACCCGGACGGGGAAAAAGAAAAATTGCCCCGCCCGACCAGGACTACCTCTGGACCTCTGGAGGATGTAGTCTGTGATTTTTAGGAAAGAAATATCTGTATGGATATTGTTAGGGATGTAGCAATCGGAAGCTGTTGTTATCCAAAGGTAGCGGTTTTGAAGGACTTGAAGTTTGTGGAGATGGGATTTTGCTGCAGCTCCCCAGACTGTGCAATGCTCCTTCAAGTTACAACGCCAAAAGTGTTTCGAATTATTTAGCAGTGCATGTTCCAAGTTTGATGAGCGCTTGATCAGATACGTTTGAAAGCGTGGGGGTTTTCCCCCATTCTTTTTTCCTAAGAGGCTTGTTACCTGACATAAACATTTGAATGCTGTTTCCGCGTGTTGAAATCGTGTTGCTTAATTCGAGGTACTGTAGTATTTCCTAATAACGTAGCGAGACTAGAAGAATCATTTTCGTATGATAATAGATCTAATATTCTAAGTAATTGAAGCATTAAGACTTCAGGCATTTATACTGCATTGTACTCCCACCAAGAGTTTCAGCGCAGTTCATAAATTGTTTTTTTTTTTTTAATTTCTATTTTTACAGTCCATTTTTTTTTTCTAATTATTTTTTCATGTTATCACAGTTTTATCTACAATTTTATTTACATCGGATTCCCTATTCTTCTGGACCACGTGCTTTGTTTTCTCATCTTCCTCCACATAATGGACATCATAAATATACTAATGTATGTAACTAATATGAATTTGTCATAGATTAAGAAAAACGCGTGAATATATCACATCCGAATTTTTTATGAGGGTATCTGGGTTCTGTAATACCATTGCAATACCACTCAAATAGTCTCTACTGAAAATCTTCCAACTACCTATCTGGTTATTAAATAATGTGTTGAAGAATGAGGCATTACGTCATTTCATATCTCAACCATTTCCTACTGCATTGTTGTGCTCTTTTTCACTCCAGTTACTTCCCTCAAATTATTGAATTATTTTCCCAAAAGTTTTCCACGGAGGGAAGTGACTTGGATTTGAAGTTAAGAAATGTTCTCGGCTATGTTTAAATATTGACTTTTGTCACTGTTATTCTAAATATCGTCTTCTACAGTCAGCCGTGATGTTTATTTCCACCAGTTTTGTTTGTATTACGCTTCTAAAGATATTCATTTGTTGAAAGCTATTTGTTCAGTGGGACGAAGTATAGTCCAGGACTATGCCAGATTGAGGTTGTGACAGATTCAAAAAAAGAGCTTTATATTTGTTCCTCTCATTATTAAAAAAGTGATTGTTTTTCTTTCTGTTAACCATAATAAATGTTCCAATATTATTTCAATTTACTATTATAGCTGCAGGACCGAAGTATCATAGTCAGCACAAAAAAAAGCTCGTTAGTATGTTGATGTTTTGTATACTCTTTTGTTTTTAGGTAATAAACAAATGAACGACAAGGCATCCAACTTCTGGGTTGAAGCGTCTAGACGTACACGCATACAGAATTTAATAGATTCTCTTATGGTTTCACAGTTACACAAAACTGAGTGAAAATAAAGCCATCTTCACACCTATTCCCATAGAATTCAAGATGTGCGCTTTATTCATGTCAATACGTTAACATATATCAGCCATTAGAACATTTTTTTTTTTCAAAAATAAGAATTGCAGTTTTTCCAAATAAAGGGTAAAGTTTTTTTCGTGCCACAGCTTTGGTATTACTGTCAGAGAAAGAGAGTAGAACGTTTTATGAAATAACTGATAAATGAAATAACCTGATAACTTAAAGCTACTATATAAATTATTCACACGAAATTTTTTTCGGTCCAGTTCATATTAATATAATTGCCCGCCTCTGTTGCGTAGAGAGTAGCGTGTCTGTCTCATGTTCAACAGGTCCCGAGTTACAATCTCGGTTAGAATAAGTTATCTGGATAAGGTTTTTCCGGGGTTTTTCCTTATCCTAAAAGGTGATGTCTGCTAACTCTAAGCTCTGTGCACGCTGGGCTCATTTGAGTATCATTTCACCCATTTCATTCATTGTTCACTATGACTTCACGTTGGGGGATGTAAATTAAAAAAGTATATTAATATAACAAGTTTGCCGAAACGGTTTCAATACATATTTGTTGTAGTTATTCAGGGAAATATATCTATGTAGGCTGGACATGACCTGTCAGACCTTTAGATCGCTGTATGGCTTTTCATAACTTAAGAGAAAAAAAGTGAACGTTTTCTAATTTTCATTAAAATACAATATATTTGAGATGTCTGCATGTCGAATCACGTGCATAGTATGGATTTTAAGGGAGGGCCGTTCTCTTAAAAAAAGAAAAACGTAACAAACCAATCTTACTATATAAATAACATAAAACTTATTCAGTTTGTGCCAAATATAACATTTTCATGCCAATAGCGGCTCTCTGAATAGCAATATTAAAAGAGAAAAGTCGTTCAAAATCTCTACTTAAGATTAAGAAAGTTTTGAAAACTGGCTTTAACTCGAACAGTTTTCGTTATTTTTTGTTCCCCAAAAGTTTTGTAAAGGACTTTGACTAAAATATCATAAGTTGTTACATAAACATATTTACAGGACAAAATATTTATCTCCAATTTTTTGGAAATAGCCTATTGAAACCTTCTCATTCTGAGTGACAAACTTTGCCAAACAAAAGCTGTAGATCTCGAAGTATGCAATGTATGACAAACTGTTGTAGCATCGACCATTTCCGAGATGATCTTTATTATTAGTTTTACTTTTGAAATACTTATCCTTTTTTCAACTAGTAAGTCGCTATTCTCAATCGTTGATATATGCTGATGACGTCATATTAATAGCAAATAGTAATAATAATTTACAATTAGCGCTAAATGAATGGAAAGAAGAATTAACTAGAAAAGGTTTAGAATTAAACATACTCAAAAGTAAAACCATGTATATAGGAAGGAAAGAAGAAGAAGTTAAAATTAAATGTAATGATGAAATCTTAGAACAGGTAGACAGTTATGAATACCTGGGTACAATTATAAATAAGGATGGAAAAAAGGAGCAGGAAATTTTAAACAGAATAAGAAAGGCCAATTCGGTCTACTATCAGATTAATAATACTATTGTAGGAAAAAAGGAAATAACAAAAGATACAAAAATTATAGTATTTAAAACAATAATACTACCAATTCTATTATATGGAGCAGAGAGCTGGACTCTCCTACAGAAACAAAAAAGCAAAATAACAGCTATGGAAATGAGATATTTAAGACGAGCTGTGGGGAAGACAAGAAGAGATATGATTAGAAATGTAACAATAAGGGAAGAGTTGGGTACACACTCCGTTAAAGAAATATTGGAAAAAAGACAACTTAAATGGTATGGACATGTACTTCGCATGTCAGAAGAAAGAAAACCCAAACAATATTTAGAAGCAAGACCAGAAGGTAAAAGAATTAGGGGAAGGCCACGCATGTTGTATCAGGAATACATTGAGAAGTTGGGGAAGGATAGAGGGAAAACCATGACAGAAATGAAGAGAATGATAATGGACCGAGAAAAGTGGAGGAAATGGGTAGAAGAGGCTTGTACTCCACGCTTAACAGCACAAAGGAGGAGGAGGAGGAAGAAGAAGAAGAAGAAGAAGAAGAAGAAGAAGAAGAAGAAGAAGAAGAAGAAGAAGAAGAAGAAGAAGAAGAAGAAGAAGAAGAAGAAGAAGAAGAAGAAGAAGAAGAAGAAGAAGAAGAAGAAGAAGAAGAAGAAGAAGAAGAAGAAGAAGAAGAAGAAGAAGAAGAAGAAGAAGAAGAAGAAGAAGAAGAAGAAGAAGAAGAAGAAGAAGAAGAAGAAGAAGAAGAAGAAGAAGAAGAAGAAGAAGAAGAAGAAGAAGAAGAAGAAGAAGAAGAAGAAGAAGAAGAAGAAGAAGAAGAAGAAGAAGAAGAAGAAGAAGAAGAAGAAGAAGAAGAAGAAGAAGAAGAAGAAGAAGAAGAAGAAGAAGAAGAAGAAGAAGAAGAAGAAGAAGAAGAAGAAGAAGAAGAAGAAGAAGAAGAAGAAGAAGAAGAAGAAGAAGAAGAAGAAGAAGAAGAAGAAGAAGAAGAAGAAGAAGAAGAAGAAGAAGAAGAAGAAGAAGAAGAAGAAGAAGAAGAAGAAGAAGAAGAAGAAGAAGAAGAAGAAGAAGAAGAAGAAGAAGAAGAAGAAGAAGAAGAAGAAGAAGAAGAAGAAGAAGAAGAAGAAGAAGTTGCTATTCTTTATTTTTTCGTAATAATGTAAAAAAAAAAAGCAAGAAATTTCAAAGTCATCACATAGCAATTTAAAAATATGAATGTTGATATTATCCAAGAATATATCACTCATATGTATAATGGTGTAAAGCAAGATTTTGATCATTAGGTCGCGGGTTGAAATCCGGACCAGAGCGATGATTTTTAAGTATGCTTGAAAGTGATAGCCCCAGGTCAGTAGATATAGTGGTATGTATAAACTCCTGCGAGATAATATTCAGTTAATATTCAGTTATAATAACAGTTGAAAACAACAAACCAAATATGTTTTTAAATAGTTGGTTAATTGGTAGTAAATAGGATAAGGAGAGTGAAATGAGAAAGTTATCTGAAGTCAACAGTATTTTTTCAGTTTTAAGCACAAAAAAAATTCGGTGTAAAAGTTCTGTAGATGAGATTTTTGAAAAGTGTGGAGAGAGAGTTTATGAATTATGAACATTGTATCAGAAAGAGTATAAAAAATGTAAAGGCTGGCTCGGGCGTAACCTGTAAGAGGATAGGTTACCAGAAGTGTATAGGAATGGTTCCATCAGAAGGGGAGAGCACAGGAGCATGTGGGGTGAATGAATGTGATGAGAGAAGGGGAGTAGTGAAATTCCATTGGGGAGTACCGATAGAAGACGGGAGGGTATCGTGCAATAATACCGGGTAGGTAGGTATACAAGGAACAAACTGCCGAACTGGATGCTCTTTTGGAAGACATGAAAGGGTGTTGTCAGAACACGTATAACACTGTATATTGTGGGTAAAATTGTTTCAACAATGCTTCCGCATTGATGGCTTAAAGCATAATGCTGAAGACTATTGCGAACTTTTAATATACGAAAGCAAAGAACATTCTACCACATTGCGGTAAAGAGGCACTTTTGCACTTTTGGAGATCCAAAGTGCCACATTGTCAACCGGACGTAATAAATCATTAAATGATATTGTAACTTAAGACTACGGAATGAATACATCGTGTATTAATTGGTGTTAGAATGCTATGATATACCAGAGTTTATATTTTGTATTACTATTTTCATCACGATTGTGTTCCTCTTTGCTGGGTTGCGATAAAATGTATTCCTTGCGGATTTTGAACATGATTGCTCCACTATAATGACATCTAGCAGACAGTAAATGGGCGTGAGCATTCAGTAATGAACGTGTAAAATCAACTCGTCCACTTAATTATTTTATTCTCATTAAGATTGCGGAATGTACCCTCATTTTTATGAGGTTTGTTTACAATTCGTATTATGAAGCCGAAAATATGTATTACATGTCTGATAACCCAGAAAAGTGCTGTCTTTTCTTTAATATCTTGTTTTTTGAGCCGAATATAATTTCAGCATGTGTGACAGAAAGGGGCGATAGTACCAAGTGTTCAAGGATTCTCATAAAGCGAAATTCCCGTTTATTTTACATTAATGTTTGCACATTTACTGTACTGAATATTTTACGTACTCTAAATTTCATATCATCACGCAAATATTACGCTTTGCTTGATGAAAAGTATTATGGGTTTCATTTTCAAGAAGGGACGGTTTAGTGTTATAGTTCTATCAAATATGTAAGGGAAAGAATAGTTTTGCTCAGTGTTCTTTACGTATGGCAATTTCACGTATAATGCATTTTATTTTTTATTTTTTGTAATTTACGTCCTTTTAACTTTTTTTTTTTAAGTCATGTCGGACGATGAATGGAATGGGTAAAATGATGCTCAAATGGGCCCAAGGTTCATGGAGCTTAGAGTTACCCGAAATTCGTCTTTTAGGATAGGGAAAACCCCGGAAAAAACCTTATCCAGGTAACTCACCCTGACCGAGATTCGAACTCGGGACCTCTTGAACGTGAGGTAGACATGCTATCTATCATCTACGCTACGGGCTACATTTTATTACTTATGAAAATTATTTCGTGTCAGATGACATACTTGGGAAAATAAACAACAAACATGTGTTGTCACTGCAGTGAGCATTTCCGAAGAGTTATGTTAATATGACTAAAAATTTATAATTACTAGAGGCCTGCTTTACGTTTTGAATTTAGTTTCCCTATCCTCTTTGGTTTCAAATTACTGAGTTTCAAAATTCGAATTTTACTGCCATGTGCTAAATGTTCCATAAGATGAATTTAAAATAATAGAGCTTTTAAATAATTATGCTGTTTCTGCGTTCATAACCCTCAAAATTTTCATATATAGTTCTAAACAACTTGTTTAAATTTTTTATACATTTCCTATTTGCTTATAAAAACAGAACGAGTATAAAAAACGTATATAATATTTTGTTTTTCAGAGCTATTTGGGGAAAAAACGCCTTTGGAGAAGTATTTTAGCGATCAAGAAAACAGAGAGCAAAAAAGATCCCCTTGTTTTAAAATAAAGGAATTTTCATTTATATTTGTTATCTTGTTGCATACAAGGGCAAACAAACCACACTGTTAAAAGGTAAACACGAATTTTGAACTTGACCTTCTCAATGTATTTTGCATACGCAGGTCTGTTGTTTTCATCCCGAGATTTTCAGAAAATGACTTAAACATAAACGAATAGCGAAATCCAAAACAGCATCCCTGTTCAAAAAGAAAAGCCAAATGTGGGTCCAAGGTCGAGAAAACAATCATTCAATAGGACGGCAGACAGATATCGCTACGAAAGTTGAAATCTTGCCAAACTAAACAGATGACGTACAACAATTCTTTGATAGTGAAAGTGTTAACAAAAGAAACTCAAATATGAATGCAGCACTAATCCTGCTGAAGAAATATGGCTGTCAACTTGCAGGTGAGAATATATGCCGGCAACACGAGTATGCCACCTGCCAGGTTTTATGCATACTCGAATTTCCACAACATGCTGCCCATATGTTGCTTCGTTTGCAGAATACGGTATCGTATATTTCTGTGGGTGGTCATAAGATGATCGATCGGGCAAATGCCTGCTTTCAATATAGGCGTGTGCTGCGGTTTATTGCAGGGGTGTCACAAACTGTCCTTTGATGACAGCTGCTTCGCTTGGAGGCAAAGTTATCAGAAGAGTGAGCTAAGGGAAGGCGCGCCTAAATTTAGTGACAACCTCTGGAAAATAGAAATTAGGATTACATATCCAAAACATATAAATTCCGAAGCAATCATTTCAGGAATTATTTTCACTTTTGATGTACTACACGGCAAAGCGAGAAAGCGTATCGGGAAAAATTTGCAACACAGAGATGTTTGCCTCAGCTTATCGCGCATACACGGTGAGTCAAGTGTGTGTATAGTCTGTTCAGATATAATCACGTCTTCTGGACAGCAATGTGTCATACATACATCGGCAGGCGCGAGAAAACATATACAGACACACGCAGCTTCCAAACGCTGTATTTGTGTTTCGTTACTTACTGTACATCAACCTACTAATATTTCACTCTTCTAATCGACCAGATAAGACCCGATAAAAGACGATCACAGCCCTGGTCACGTGAAGGTCGACTCGCCTCAGCGCTCTGGCGAGTAATATGTGCTTACCTTTTTATATACAACAAACTACCGTTTCGGAATTAAATCTTCTAAATTTGAGTTTTGGGATTATTTTTCTAATAAACCTACTGTAAGTAGGGGAAATTTCTGTTCCACTCAAAACTTCCATATCTATATTTCACCAGAAAGAAGCTTTTGAAGCTTAAAAAAAGTTAGGAAAATGGTTTTGTCTGTGTGTGAAGAGAATCATAATGTATAAACAACGAACTTGACATTTTTAAGTTCAGGTTAGGATCTTTCAGGATGCCACACGAGGTTTTTCAACAAAATATTCCCACCCCTAAACAACATTTTACATGGAAAAAAATTCGTAATTATTTATTTTCTGAAAAGATTCTAAACTGTCTAAATTAAAACGTCATGTTTAAAATGTTTGTAGAACAATTAAAATTTAGAGATGTCTAAATTTGCGAATAGCCTGTTAGATTTTCTTCATTCTGAAATATTGTTCCTAAAAGAGTAAAGAATGCAATACCTACGTTCTAATAATCCATTCCTAAGACCAAAACTGTCTACATTTTATTAAAAAAAAAATAAAAAATAAAAAAAAACTCCTAAGAACCCTCCGTCCACTGTCCTTAGTATACCTTCGTGGTATACTAAAACTACAGTATTCCACAGGAGAGAAAGTATCCGGTGCATGAGACGCAGTGGGAGTTGAAGAAGGTTCTCACACCTTCCCTGGATAGATTTCACACCCCATGCCAGTTCAGTTACAGACCATTCAAAAACATTCTGACTGCTTCTACTTTGTGAATGAATCTTCTCGGTTTTAATGTACAGAGTGAACGGGCGCATGTTTTTTTCAACGGTTCTACTCCTTGTGTAGAATGCGTTTTCTGTCACACACATTCGCTGTGCTTATCCCACTGTGTAAGTGTGGCACGGGGTGACACATTCCTTTCAGGGACTTTCTTTGCGTTGTTGGACAGTAACTGCATCTTGGTGAGCATCTAAATGGGGGAAAAAGGAAAACAATATTATAAAATTAGGCTGGTTGACTAATTCCAGAGGTTCCAGATTTGCTTCTAGAGAACGAGAATTTTGCTTTTAGACTAGATTATTCTCCTTCCTTTCTCCGGAAGTATGAGAGAAAGTATGGTGAATTTAAGTATAAAAAGAAAACCCAAAGGTAAATAAATCCAAGGATTAAACAGTATAGTTAACAGTAAGTAAACAGTAAGTACTTATAGAATCTGCAGAGGGTTGCGAAAAATTTTAATTAAAGAAAAGCTACCCCGTGGAGACACATGAACTATGGCAGAGTATCCAAAAAGATGGCCGTTGGTTCTCAGAGGCATTATTTATTTTTTACACTAAAACTAGTGCAAAAGTTGATAAATTTGTGTCATCAAATTAATTTGAAATTATTATTTTTAAAATTTCACCTTGTGGAACATTCAACATACAATAGTAACTCTTTATGAAACTTAAGAACTAAAGAAATATATTGACATAAAATTTTAAGTTGCTCATTTTTACTTAAGAAATATTTTCATCCAAATTTTCTGAACACCTTATAAAACAGTTCACTGAGATATAATAAAATTCTGCATCAAAAGATACTCAGCAATTTTCAGGTTAGATACGTAATGGAACTTTTAAATTAAAAAAACTGACGGAGGTGTCTTTTATCACAAAAATATGTCGTGACTCTTTAGGAAGGACTACGAAACTAATTAATGAAATAGTTTGGGTAAAGCTTGATATTGCAACGCCTAAGGTGCACAATGTCGGCGACGAAGCGAAGAAAATGGGAAGAAATTGTTCTTTCACACTAGCCGTGTGTAGGGCGCAGTATGGAAAGGTAGAGCCAGACTGAAAAAATTCGGTGCCATAGCCGGGATTTGAACCATGGATCTTCCTGTCTCCGTCCAGCTGCTCTTAAGCATTGAGCTACCATGGCAATGTGCCAGCATGATATTAAATTCTCCAACCTTTCCAAACTGAAAAGAATTTGAAATCTTGAAGTATGAGTCGATTAAATAAGTAATAAAATTGTGATATATGCTGGCGAAAGGAGGGAAATAAAAATTGGTTAAGGGATTGGGCGAAAACAAATGCATGCTATGGATACGCGGGTAAATGTGATGAATGAGAAAGGTCCATGGTCCTTTCGATGACACCCCCCAGGGGCCTACTTCGGTAGGTACGGGTTTGGCGCACCCGGGGTCCCGAGCCAACAGTCTTCCTCGTGTGGGCTCCTCTTCGTGGTTGAGGGAGACGGTCAACAGGCCCACCCACGTGTAGGCCGTGCGTGGAGACCCGTGGAGAAGGTGTTTAGATTCTTGTCTAGTTTAGAGTTTAGGATTTAGTGAACGAAATTTTTAGTAGGTTTTGATTGATGTTTTTATGTACGTGCATTTTTAATAGGTTTTTTTTTTACACTTGTATAGTTTTTAGAAAGTTTTATATCTGGCTTTTGCCATGACTAGTTTTTTAAAGGGCGCTGATGACCGCCGTAGTTGAGCGCCCTTTATATATATCATCTTAGGATTTAGTGATTTTTTTTTCGATGACAATAGCAAATTAGTCTTACGTGTGAAATTCGTTCCCAAGGAAACCACTATCAATCAATATATGCAATATGAGAAGGGGAGTAAGAACCATTTGAGACCTTAATTGCAGATAACAAGACTGCACTTAATGCCATAGAGCATTTCGCAAAAAGGAATAACGGCGGACGTATGTGCATGACAGATAGATGCACTCCTTTGTTTTTACAAAGGTATCAGAATTGTATTTATTGTAAATAAAACAAGTTGTTCCACGGGAAACGTTCATTCACCCCGTTTATACAGTGTATTCACATACGCTGTATAAACGTTTGAAAACAATACCGTTATCAGAGAAATGAGTAAACCAGCTGATTGCTGGCGCCTATGACAACATCTACGGAGGAATAACAATGAAATCACATCCGCATATGAATGATTCATGCTCTCCCCTTACCTCATTTCCTTGCAACGGGGAACGCGCGCTATTTTTCCCCCCATTGTGAAACGAGTCAATAATGTAAAATTAACATATAACAGCGGAAGTGCCAAATCACCATGCGTGTGGGTGTACACTCTCGGAATTAAGTATTTCTCGGAACGACGAATCGTATCAATGATCTAGAGGGCTGCGATCGAAGACAGTCACGTTAATTGAGGTAGAAAAGCATCTTATATTTTGACTATATTGACCAAAATTTAAGACCATGAGGTTATTAAGAGAAAGGATTTTATATTTTGGACAACGTACGTAAATCAAAGGTTTTGTGTGAATTAACTGTGATTGCAGATACACACTTGAGTAGTTTATAAGCTGGAGCCTGCCACGTTTCCAGGATCTAAAACTTCCAACCGGTTTCTGTAGCGTGGCGGTAGCCTGTGCGCCTCACGTTCAAGAGGTACCGAGTTCGAGTCTCGGTCAGGGTCACTTATGTGGATAAGGTTTTTTCCCCTTATTCTAAAAGAAGAATGTCGGGAACTCTTAAGGTCTGCAGTCCCTAAGCTCATTTGAATATAATTTCACCAATTTTTCGAAATACCTAACGTTTAATTAAAAAAAAAATTAAAAAAACTCAAACCCTCGAGCTGTAAAAGATAAAGGTTTATGAATTAAAAGTTTAGAATGTGAAATTGAAAATTGTACACAAAGAATATAAATCACAGTAAAACAAACCCTTTTGTCCAAACGTTATTTTTTGAGTTAAAATTTCCTAGAGATTGCTACTAATTTTAATTACCTGATAACACTTCAAGTGACTAACTGTATTCCCACCAAGCGGGATGGCCTAGTGGGCCGTTCCAGGACCACAGTGGTTGAGATGCCGATTATATTGGCCTGCCGGAAAGTTTCCAACGGCCAGATGGACCCTGCCCTCTGCACTGTCGCGCCTCCTTGAGACGACCGCCCTGTTTCCTTTGGCCTCATCCTTCCTCCCGTGGATGCTCCACTTGGGACATAGGCATAATAGATCTATTATGTGTTTCAAATGTGAAGGTATTTGTCCTTGAGCGCTACTAGGTGAGCAACCCATCGGAGTCCTGCGGTGTTGTCGTATTTCATTTCCGCTAAGTGGTGTGTGAGGAGCGCCAACCTAATCAATCTGTATGAAATACTATTCGCGCTAAGACAAAAATTCAGATTTCGCCAAAACTGATCCACGTGCAAGGTAGAGAGCAATGTATCTACCACAACCATGAAAACCCCATATTTTTTAGCTCAAATAGTTTTTCTTATACAAATAAATAAAACACTATTACCTGTATTATAACAAGAAATCGCGACGTAAGCACTGTATGAATATCATTATTGGTTGGCATGTATGCGTGTATGTATATTTGTAATTACTCAGAACTGAAACGTAAATGTTTGCAATGACGTGATAAAAGAATTACTTTGAATAATCCAATTCGAGCGAGAGGAAACAATAAATTTCCCGCTGCCCTGGTAGAAAGTGCCTGGTCACATATCTTTGTTTATGAGTGGTTAGTAATCTCTATTTACTCTAGAGTTCAAAGTGGTGTGTGTGTGTGTGTGTGTGTGTGTGTGTGTGTGTGTGTGTGTGTGTGTGTGCGAGCGTGCGTGCGTGCGCGCGTGTGTGTGCGCGTGTGTGCGCGTGTGTGCGCGCGCGTGCGTGCGCATATACTTTTCATTACTCAGAACTGAAATTTAAACTACTGCATGACGTGATAAAAGAATTACTGTGAATAAGTCAAGGTGTTAAATTCGAGATTGAAGAAAATATCAAAACCAAACAATTTAAAAAAGCATACAGAGAAGTGGGAATGATTAATAAGGAATTCAAACCACGAACAAACTTAATAAGAGGAAGAAACAATGAAATAGTGTCAAATGAAGAAGAAATAAGGAACAGTGGAAACAATATTTTCAAGAACTCCTGAACACCCCCATAGAAGAACGAAATATGGAATTAACACCAGAACAAGGAAGCGAAATAGAACCAAAACAGTTGCAGACGGAAGATGAACCACCAGACCAATTAGATGTAGCGATAGCCATTCAGAAGATGAAAAATAATAAATCACCAGGTATAGATGGCTTTCCGGCCGAAATGTATAAAAGGGCAGGACAGACATTATTAAAAGCAATGCATGAGTTAATTACACAGATATGGGAAGAAGAAAGGATACCAACAGACTGGAAGAAAAATTTAATAGTACCTATATACAAAAATAAAGGAGACAAACTACAGTGCCAAAATTATAGGGGAATCTCATTGTTATGTACAGGCTATAAAATATTAACTTCACTCATAAATAATAGACTTCAGAAATACACAGAAAGTATAATTGGGGAGTATCAGGCAGACTTTAGGCCTGGGAGATCAACCATTGACCAGATATTCACAGTTAAAAATATATTAGAAAAAGCATGGGAGCATAATATCGAAATACATCAAATATTTATAGATTTCCAAAAAGCGTATGACAGCATTAAAAGAGGGAAGTTACTCTCTATAATGGGAAGTTTTGGAATACCAAAGAAACTGATTAGTTTAACGAAAGCAACAATGGTAGAGCTCAAATACCATGTTAAAATAGGAACAAGTATAACAGATGAGTTTGAAGTACATTGCGGTTTGAAACAGGGAGATGGGCTGGCACCTACCCTTTTTAACATAGCATTGGAATATGTTATTAGACCAATGCACGTACGAACAAACTCAACAATTTTCTATAAGTCAGTACAATTAATAGGGTACGCAGATGATATTAATATAATGGGAAGAACGAGGACAGCAGTATCTGAAGCATACAGAGAATTAAAAGAAGGAGCAAAAACAATAGGCCTGGAAATCAACATATCTAAAACAAAAGCCATGATACAAAGTAGGAGAAGAAAGTATACAGGAACACTGGAAATGGACCAACATAACATAGATATAGTAAGGAACTTTAAATATCTGGGAACAATAATTAACAACAATAACGATGAATCGGAAGAAATAAAAACAAGAATCTTAATGGCTAATAAAGTTTATTACTCACTTCACGCAATACTTAGATCTAAACAAATCCATAGGAACAACAAAATTAGGTTATACAAAACATTAATAAAACCAGTACTGTGCTATGGAAGTGAAACATGGGTATTGACACAGAATTTGGAAGATGCCCTAAAAACTTTTGAAAGAAAGATTCTGAGGAAAATATATGGACCAATACAGGAAGGAGGGCAATGGCGTATAAGATGGAATGAAGAATTGTACAGCATATATAAAGATATAAATATTGTTCAGGATATTAAAATCAGGAGGATGAGATGGGCAGGTCATATAATAAGACTGGAAGAAGGAAGAATACCAAAAAGAGTCCTTAATGGTAAATTCTACAACACAAGAGCAGTAGGAAGACCGAGAATGAGATGGGAAGATGCCATACAGAGAGACACACAACATATATTGGGAATACGAGAGTGGAGGAAGAGAGCTGAAAATAGAGAGGAATGGAGGCACCTGCTGAAGGAGGCCAAGGCCCAGAAGGGGCTGTAGCGCCACTCGAGAGAGAGAGTTAAATTCGAGAAAGAGTAAACACTTCATTGCCTGTTAGCCTGTTAAATGTTGTATGCTTATGTTTATGAATGAGTGCTGGATAAGAAGTGTTTACTCTGGAGAGTTCAGATCAATATCATTCAGTTCTTTACACAACAGTAGAGTAACAGTTAAATAGTGCAATGGCTTCTTGCGGAATTTAGTGGCGAGTCAAAAAGACAATTATTGCGAAGTCAGGCTCGAAGCATTGTTTTTAAAGTGTACATGTTCTTAAAAAAATTGGGCAATGAGGAATATAGAAATCAGCTCGATTTCAAAAATGCCCAACGGCTTACTGCTGAAGCGTGTGGTGTAAGGTAAAAGAAGTGTGTGCCGCATTTGGATTAGAAAAGCAGGTAATTCATAAAATATAATTATAGTATTTAAAAATATACATAATTTGCCAAAATGCTTTTAACAGTTTTGATTTTGGCAACTGCACCATTGTAAAAGTTTGTAAAATATAATTCGCTTACCCTTACATCTAGCGCCAAGCAGACTTGCATGTTGTATTGAGTGTGTGAGAGAGAGGGAAATATAAAAGGAGTGAAGTAACAATATGGCAACGCTCAGTGTGATACGGCATCTGATTAGCTGGACTCCAGAACCCGTCCTATTTAAAACGCATAATAGTCTGGTCGCAGTGCCAAATCTCCTCTATAACATAATCCAGTCCAACTCTATTCTCACGATGCAATGTTACTTATTAAGAAAAACGCAGTAAAACTGTTTCTAAACTGGTCGCCAAACTAGAATGTGATTGATAGTAACCACATGGAAAAACGCTATAAATAAACGGGAGGGAATGAGTACGTCATAACGGCTGTCATAGTAACCATTAGAAGAACAAATTAGAGTCGAGACGTTTCCATGACAATGTTAGACGCTAAAGTTTGGTTGCCGATATTCTAACACGTGCTTAGCATGACTTGCGGGCAAGCGAGTTACGCAAATGCTGCAGTAAATACAATACCTAGTTTTTTATTTCTGTTCTGATAACGCTGTATAAACAGAATGCCCTCACAGTTAGAGATCCTGTACTGGTAAGTTACTTTGCATTTTATTTGTGGCAATTTGCCTTGATTTTCGTGTGTGTGAGTTCGTGTATCTGTGCGCGTGTTGTGATCATTTGCAATTGTGTTTAATGAATGTTTAATTATGTCTAAATATAGTGACAAGCGAAAACCTGAAGTACACGGGAACAAAAAAAAAAAAAAAACTGTATTTGGTAAAGGTATTCCAATTAAAGGATATACACGGGAAATAATATGCTCTGTGAGAGAATACTTCGAAGAGGAGAAATTGAAAAGGGAGTCTACTATTCCATTCTCTAAGTGCTTGATAGGACTTCCCGTGCTGTAGGTATCAGTAAGGACATTAAAGTTAAGATTGGGAAAGAAAAGTATTTTAAAGAAGAAAGACATTGGGGTATAAATTAGAAACTCCCGGAAAAGATTGTGTAAGCGGCATTTCCCCACTTCAATAAGCATCAAAATGTCACAGAAATGCCTCTTTTGTTACGACGATCTTTACATTGATGTGTACTTGCATGTTCTAGCGTTTGCATGTAGATCCACGACTGTACTATTGTCTTTGTGTACAGCATTATAAATAATTAATAATAATAAGATACCAATTGCAGTCGCAACGCGTAAAATTATCGCGCTCTCCACGTGGCAGCAATAAGCGGCAACGTTGCCTCTCTCTCTCCGTACGAAATGTCAATCACTTTCTAGATTGGCGACCAGTATACAGTATGTGTTATCTCGATTAAATAAATTTGATGAAACAATAACCCTTTCTAAATGTGGTTAACTGAAGAATGGTTCCAGAACGTCATGTAAACGCAACAGATTAAACACATTTTAAATGTTTTTGCTAGAATTTCAGCCTCCTAAAACCGGTTCTGCAAACACCTCACTGGATGAACATGAAGTAGAACTGTAAGTTCTCTATGAACAGCTTGTGGAACAGTGAGTAAATATGAACGCAGTCCATCAGAGGTTCATCTTGTGAGACGAGAAACCGCAGTTTACACACAAAGCAAGCTTGAAGAACGGATATTCCAAAGCCGCACGCATCATCGGTTTCGTAAGGCTGGCTATTTTTTGCAGTGTCAGGTCAGTTTTCCAGGATATCCATTAAGGCACGTTTCCTTCCCTGTACATTCATTTAAGTGCCGTCATCATCAAAAGCGAGGTTACGCAAGAGTAAGCGCCTCATGTGTGACATACATAGCAAAGAAAGAAAACTTGTGTTTCTCTCTCCACTTCCTCGTTTGTAGCAAATCCGACCTACGTGAGGATCTTATTTCACCAGTAGTGCCATGACACTGGTTTAGATGAAACAAGACAGTAAATGGTACTTTAGAATGGGAAGTCATATATCGCCCATGTGGTTAAAGTTATGGGGTCGTCAAAAGGCTACAATCACATAGCACACAAATTAAATATTATCTCACGCACTCCATCAAGTAGTAAGTCACATGCTGATCTGGCAAGAATTTGTTTTTACAAGTGTAGTTGCGCCAATTATATTTTACACCAACAATAATCGATTTTGGCCATTCTGGTTTGGAAAGATTAAAAAAATACACTAGAAAATTACATTTTGACTTCAGGCTATCCTATCCTATTCTTTTCTTTTTTTATTTTTCTTTCGTTTCTTCTTTTGTTTTTAAATTTACGTCCTCCAACTTATAAGTCATATCGAACGTTTATTCTGTTGTTTTTTGTTGTTTAATTTACGTCCAACAACGTTAAGTCAAATCGGACGATGAAGGGAATGGGTGAAATGATGTTCAAATGAGCCTAGGTTCCATAGAGCTTAGAGTTATCCGATATTCGTATTTTAGGATTAAGGAAAACCCCGGAAAAACCCGTATCCAGGTAACTCATCCTGACCGAGATTCGAACTCGGGACCTCTTTAACGTGAGGCAGACATGCCTGAGGCAGGCATGTATATCGAACGATGAATGGTCACCCATTGAGCAATGATGCTCAAATGAGCCCAGGATCCATAGAGCTTAAGAGTTACCACACACTCGTCTTTTAGGATAAGGGAAAACACCGGAAAAACCTTATCCAGGTAACTCACCGTGACCGAGATTCGAAGTCGGGACCACCTGAACGTGAGGCAGACATGCCTAAGGCGGGTATATATATATATATATATCGAACGATGAATCAAATGGGTGAAATGATGCTCAAATGAGCCCAGGATCCATAGAGCTTAAGAGTTACCAAACACTCGTCTTTTAGGATAAGGGAAAACACCGTAAAACCTTAACCAAATAATTCACCCTGACCGAGATTCGAACTTGGCACATCTTGAACGTGACGCAGACACGCTACCTTCTACGCTACAGAGGCGGGATAGCCTATTCTACACGTGAGACAATTGTTCATAAGTCATAAAACTTACCAGAAAAATATAGGCCACAGTTTTAATATGTCGTTTCTTTTTAGGTATCTATTAGTTGTATGTTTTCACCTGAACGATGACAGTATGTTCTATTATTCGCATTTGTAAGCAACATAGTCCACAATAAAGTTTGCTGTAAATTATTTCTGTGTATGTACCGAGAGACCCAAAAACATCCGAACCGCCTGCGCGGTGTTCTGCTTTTCCGCGCCCTTGGCGCTCGTTGCCGTCTGCCGCTATCATAGAAAGGTACGGGTGAAATCTTGCAACAATTTTAAAACCAATTTTAAAGATTTTACTTACCCATGTTATTAATGGAGACACTGAAACTGTATACCGTCGTCCATACATGTTTGGCACTTCTTTAGGAAACTATCCATCACTCGGCGTAGTTCATGTTGAGAAATGCTGGCAATTGCCTGGCCTGGTTTCACCTTCATTGATATGTCGCAAAATAATCGTTATTGGAGCTCTGATAAACCTAATATTGTATGAAATACCCCTTCATACCTCTTTATGACGAAAGAAGTGGCGTAATGTGCGCCATTAGCTGAGATAGTTATAGGTTCAATTTTTTTCGAGTTAGCAGTTGACTCCCGTACATTCGCAAATACAATTTTGCTCCCCCCCCCCAATTTTTGGAAGAATTAACGCTTTTTTTTTAACAAGACTGAAACAGCTAATCCTTGATAACAACAATTAAAAAGGTATTTCAGGATAGAATGATTATTAGTTAAGATTTGTAGCCTCCCCGGTACCTGGACCTAACCCCTTGCGATTTCTGGAGTAACCTAAATCATAAAGTGTGCAAGACAAACCCACACACCCTGGAAGAATTAAAACAAAATATCGACCAGGGAATTGCCTGCATGTTGAATATATTTAAATCTGACATTGTAATGTACTAATGACGTTGTAAAAAAATGACTATAATCTGCCACAAACTACAACGACACTATTGTAAACAAATGGGAGGTGAGAAAGAGAGACATTCTGATTGGTGGAGGAAAGTGTATGCTTGTTTACAGAGGCAGTTCCACCTATGAATTTCCCTCCACCAATCAGCTGCCTGAAAGCGTCCCGTAATGGTATCTCTGTCTCTCGCCTCCTTTATGTTTACAGTAGGATCATTCTAGTTATGGATAGGTTATAGCTTCTTCATGCGCATTATTTATTATTCATCTCCCCTTCTTCGGGACCATGCAAGTATTTGCGGCCAGACCACAGGCGCCAGAGCTTGCTCGAACACGTTGAGAGGTCAAAACTTCTCCCCTTCCAGCGGTCGTAAAGTTGTGACCCCGTCAGAAATGAAACGTAAACATTGACATAATATACTCCGCCGAAGGTCGGGCTACCGTCATAATTATGGAGTTTTTTGTTGCAGGCCTGCCTTCTGAAAGTTAATATTCTGATTGTTGACATTTCTGACAACTCAGCGCATCTTTTCATATCATGTTTCTATTTACTTAGAATAAATCTAGTTTAACGATTGTTTCTAGTTACAAAAGGGATACAGAAGCTCAAGTGGTGATTTAAATTTTTTAAAAATTGATTGCTATTGCTAGCTTCGAAATTCCACATTTTTATACAAAATTGCAAGAAACAAATGATGGTTGATGGAAATAATCATTTCTTTCACACTAGCCGTGTGTAGGCTAAGGTTTGAATAAGTAGAGCTAGACGGAAGAATTCAATGCCATAGCCGGGATTTGAACCACTCTGTGCGGTTGCTCTAACCAACTGAGCTTATATGGCCAAACCTTAGCCTACACACGGCTAGTGTGGAAGAAATGATTATTTCCATCAATTTACCTGAATAACATAGTGGTTTAACTATGAAGCCTGGGACTTAATACTTACAACATAGTAAGTTGCCAGAAAAGGTGCGCGTGAGAACGCCTAATGGTCTACCGGGAAACATACGAGTCAGTTGGAGAATTTAATGTTATGTCGGCATGTTGGCCATAGTAGCCCAGTGGGTTAGAGCAACCGCACGGAGAGCGGGAGATATGTGATTCAAATCCCGGCTATGGCATTGCATTCTTCAGTCTGGCTCTACTCATTCCAAGTCTTTGCACTTCAAAAACTGGGATAAAATTATTGGGAAATTGAAATCAGTAGCAACGAATATCTCCGAAAAGATTAATGCCACTGAGAAGCTTTTTTTTTTATACCGCCTTTAACTACTATGGTCATATCGGCGGCCGTTCTCCTTTGGAACATACTGAAGGTGTTAACTCGTTATCTTTGGGTTTATTTATCATTACATCACGCACACATTCACACTCTCATTCATACTTCCAGACTCTGGGGAAGATGGGGAATTATCTTGGTCGGAGAAAAATCCCCATCCCCACCCCCACCGCCGGGAATTGAACCCGGGACCCCTAGCATGGTAGGCAGGTGCTCTACCGACTGAGCTACGGGGCCAGCCGAAAAGCTTTTATTTTCACATAAACTACGCATGTTCACGAAATCTACACTTGTTAGGTAAGTACCTCTTAACTATCTCTTGACAGGTGACGAGTTACATGGAATTAATCGAAAATAAACGTGACCTTATAGGTTATTTGCAGGAAATTCAGGATACCCATTTAATTAGTCCTGCTATGTCTTATATTCTTGTATAAGTATTTAAATCCTAATCGCTTGATGTATTTTTAACAAAAAAAAAAAAAAAAACAAAGGACAGTCACCAACTTCATTCTGGTATAGGAATGCATGCTTCCCTCCTCTGTAATTCAAATAGCCATTATAAAACTGCTCACTTAACGCCAGTTAAAGATATTCGTGATAGTAGTAACATTAGTCAGCACGACAATGATGCTAAAAAGGCATCTCAGTTAACGCGTTTTACCACTTCCGTCCCAAGAGGCGCTAAGCAGAGTAATTCTGATTTTATTTCTCGTAGGCAGTGCCCTCTAAGAGACTTGGAAGTGGAGATGGTTCCAAGATCTCGCATAATACACTTGAATAACTGGACTTTTGTTTTATTTATTTATCACTAAGCTGTCTATAGTTTAATGGTATCCTATAATCATTATCTACAATATATAAAGTAGGCTGTGAACCTATTGCATTACATCCAAAATTCGATACGAGATTTCGCCGGAAATACATGTTTTGAAGCATCTGAATCTGAAAAAGGAAAGCCTTTTTAGAAAAAGGTCGGTGTGTGCACCTCGTAACTTTAAAAAGTTAAGTCGGATAGATACCATATTTTTATAAATTCAACACAAATTTCACTAATTTCGATGACAACTCATTTTATGGATTTTTTTCTCAAATAATGGCTGAAATGATTTTGATTTAAATACCATATATATTACAGCATTTATGACAATTTATTTCAAATAAGCTTATACATGTATAAGCCAATTTCGAGATATTCGTTTATAATGGTTCGATTTGTCAATACTTGAGCATTTTTAAATACTGACGATTTTCAGGTTTTCAAGCGAATGAAGACTAGGTGAATGTAACACAAAAGATTTTCTGATCTCGGTGTTATCGTACTCCTAATTATTTTCAATGATTTTCAATGATTTTCAATGTCACTGGGATTTAAAACCAGTCTATTATAAGTATTTTTATAATATCCATTACGCTTTTTATGAAAAATTGAAGTATCCAGAAGTTTATTTTGCAATACCCGGAGCAGCATCATATCCGATAACCTCGTATTGTGGCACCCTCAGTCGTAGATATGTCTGATACTTCTGGAAAATCCGAATGTTGTTCGCCGAGTTAACAGATGATATCAATTTCATCACACATGGCTGTGGTGTAAACTTTGGTATTTGACAGATTATGCCACCCATCCGGTTGTCGAACACACACGGATCCTTCCTAGAATTAATACTCATCAATAACGCTGAGATAAAGTTTGTTTATCTTGATTCAACTGTTAAAGATTTCAGGCTTGGCAAGATTTCAAGTGACCTTTCATTTGTCAAACAAATGACAGCTGACATTCGGCACGTTACGCGCTGTTGCTGGTAGGAACATGTACGTGTTACCCGTCTTTTTGAATAATCCTTTCCTACGGAAAAGCTTTCATCGGTCTTCAGTTCAGTCCTCGGCTAAGTCGTAGAAATTTGTCTTTATTGTCTTTATTGTCTTTGGAAGAATTCAATCTAGTTTCTCTTTTTCAAAAAGAATAAAGAATTAAAGTATAAATCAAACAACAAATCTGGTGCACTATATTTGCACAATTTTTTTTCTACCCACTGTCTATTATTATACATATTCTCTAGGCTTTCTTGAAAATCATAGTTTCCAGAAAAGGTTTCATCGTTCATTTGGTTTATGGTGCAAGAGGATTACAAAAATGAAACAATAGGTGGATCATTAAAGAGAGAATTTGATGTATGCTGTCGTTTAAAAGCTTATGTTCTTTGTAACACAAAATAGGAAACAAATCTATACTGATATAACATTGTGTAAGTAAAAAAATATTAAAAATTGAAGCATGCAAACCAACTTCGGCGAATACTTCGGAAATAATTAATACTGCTGAAAACTATTTGGTATTATTTATATGTTTTTTTTCTGCTCTTAGGGTTTACTGGTACAAAATTCACAGAAAATTCAAGCCAACACATTTCATTAGTCATATGAATGGCATTTTGTTCAAAACCCTCAGCCATTTTTGAGGGGAAAAAAGGACTATGCAAAGAGTAATAATTGGAGTAGTGGGTTATGACCTTCCTGTCGTATTCTTGGAGAATGCTTGGAGAAACTTTAATAAAGTTTAATTTTTTAATTATTTTATACATAAATTCATTCATATACACATACGTGATCGCGCACACATGGACACACAATTGTGCACGCGTGGTGAAACCTCGAATTTTTGGGTGGAATAAAATGGATTAGAGAAAAGAAAGAGGAAATGTTCAAGATAAAGGCGACTGTATGACTCGATAAAAATAGCTTATTTTAGAATTAGGTTCCGTTTATAAAAACTGCTAGGCAGATTCACTTGCGGATAGGAAAGTTAGATGAGCCAAGGAAGATGCTTGCTGGATTGATAGTAGAGAGCATTCCTCTAGGTACAAGGTACTAGGATTAGGACTAGGATTTCGGTACGTAGGGCACCATGCTGGGCCCATTGTGCCTATACCCCCAAGAGAGCACCCCCGGGAGGAAGGATGAGGCGAGAGGAAAGAGGTAGACTGTCCCAAGGAGTCACGACAGTGCAGAAGGCAGGGTCCCTACAGTTTACTTGGATAGAGACTTCCCCCTACAGGCCAGGACAACGGACACGCTCCGTTACTGTGGGACAGCAACGAGCCCAGCAGCCGAGCCCCAAAGGTCCCACGCTGGCGGTCTCCAAATCGTCCCAGCAGAGGAGCGGAGACCGACAACTGACCTACCAGAGAAGGAAGTAGTTACCTCACAGCATTTCATCCCGCCCTGCACCGCCGAGACTCCCGCCTACACTTCTACCCTGAAAGAGACCACCAGATGAGAGATGATGTGAAATGATAATGGAGATGAAATGGAGGGACAGGAAATTCGGGGGATGTAATTAACCTACCCAGCATTCGCCTAGCGACCCGGGAAAACCTACGGAAAAATACATGGGTCAGGAGTTTTCTATAGTTCAGAACGAAATGTGACCTGTTGACGTTTTCAAAAGCTTAAACTTCTGAATTTTTGCATTATTTCGCGGATGTAGTTCTTTAGAATGTAAGATGAAATGTTCTGCCTCATTACAATACCTAGAATAACTTAATATATGAGTGATTTTTTGAAAATTCAAACTATACTATTCGTATTATCCGTCAAGGAACCCCAGCAATTGGACATGCAGCTAAAACCCGTACTGAAAAAGGTTTTAACAATCTCAATTCGCAGTAGTTGGTTTCAAATCAACAGTTTTTGAAGTTTAAAAGATCGTATATTTCAGTAATACACTTATAGGCTCGTATTTGAAAGATTTATATCAATGTAAAGTTATTTTAAAAACAACCCTTGACATGTCTAACTATACGGGGATCTCAAAATGATTTTCATTGTAATAGAATTTTTGGTTGGAATGTAATACATTTTCTGCCTTCTATCTACGTGGTAGAGAAAGTATTACCTACTTGACAGCGTTGAGACATATTGACTTTCAGGTGACCAGCGCTGCGATCGTCTGTTATCTGGCTTTATTTGGTCGATTAGAAGAGTGAAATATTAGTAAGTTGACGTGCAGTAAATTGAAAACTATGTTGTATGCAGATGATCAAATAATAATGGCCACAAATATAGATGACCTGCAGAAAATGTTGTATAGTCTAGATAAAATTGCTACAGAATATGGAATGAAAATATCAGCAAATAAATCCAAAACCATGGCATTAAAAGGAATTAATCCAGTAAGATCAAAAATAGTGTTAGATAACATAATACTTGAGCAGAAATCACACTTTAAGTATTTAGGATGTAATGTCTCGTACCAAGGGGAAGCTGATATAATAGAAAAAATAAATAAATTTAACTATATAACAGGCACAATAAAAGGAACATTAAAAAATAAAGCAAGAAAGGACTCTATAATAAAACTATACAAAACAATGGCAATACCAACTCTGATTAGAAACATGGATGAATAATAACAGAATACAAAAAATAGCCTTAAACTATAAACCTATAGGAAGAAGAAACCAGGGAAGACCGAAGAAAATATGGGCAGACCAATTTGGAGCCGGAACGGGTTAAACAATCCAAAGCCGTGAGGTAGAAGAAGAAGACGTACAGTAGAGCATCTACCGCGCACTTGAATAAATCTGTATAGTACTGTGTAAATAACTATTGTAAATAATCCCGTAATATACCTTTAGGTAAAACACGGGCTGTAAAATATTGTTTAAATAAAAAAAAAGTTATGAAACACAAATAGTGATTGGAAGCTGCGTGTGTATATGATGTTTTCTCGCGCCTGCCGATGTATGACACAGTGCTGTGCAGAATATATGATTATATCTGAACAGAGTATACACTGGACCCGCCGTGTATGTGCGATAAGCCGAGGTAAACGTCTCTGTTGAATTTTTTCCGATACGCCTTCTCGCTTTGCCATAAGCGTTGAGGCGTATTGACTTTTCAGGTGACCAGCGCTGCGATCGTTCCTTATCGGGTCTTACCTGGTCGATTAGAGTGAAATATTAGTAAGATGACGTACAGTAAGTTACGAAACGCAAATAGAGCGATTGGAAGCTGTGAGTGTTTATATGTTATGTTTTCTCGCGCCTGTCCAGAAGACATGATTATATCTGAACAGACTATACATACACTGGACTCACCGTGTATGTGCGATAAGCTGAGGTTGAATTTTTTCCGATACGCCTTCTCGCTTTGCCATGTAGTAGTATCCTTCTTTTTTTGTCGAAAAAAAAACAAAAAAAAATTTCAGGTAGATTTGCCATAATAGTTTATTCTGTTTCGAACGATTTGATCGTTATTATATTGCAAGCGCCACCTGGACTGAAGAGAGATGTTTGGTGACCCCTGGAATGAAGAGAGTTGGAGAACCCGCTGAAAAAGAACTAGAAACGTGTTAACTCGGCATTTCCACAGCTGCAACACGATAGATACGTTTGTGGTCTGGAGAGTTGGCTCGACAATGCAGAGTTTAATATTTCCCGCCCGCCTGCCCCGTTATCTTATCTCGGTGCAGGTGGCTTCGGATCTTACGTAGTTTGTTTTATATATGAAAACAAGGTGACTCATGATTGCACGAACAACGTCCAGTCACGTGACCCGGAAAACCGTCTCGCCTCTTTGGTTCCCTATTTCTTTTGGACCTTTTTCTTCGTCTGGTTTAAAATGCCTTCAGCTGAAAGTTCCCGTTGGTCCTCTTCCAGGGTAATTAAATCTGCCTAATGTTCGACTGGGCAGCTGGGACTATAAATAGTTGCATATCTTGGCGAAGCACTGTTTTGGACGTAATTTTTGTTAAATCTTTGAGTATGTTGCTGGAAGAGGTTGAATAACACTTAATTATTTGTGTCGTAAATTTGTAAATAAATAATTATACAAATAAGGAGACTTTCTTCTTAATTTCTGAATTTTGTAAAGAGGATGGAATACCGCACACGAGTTTTATTAAGAAAATGATCAAAACCTCTTGTTAATGTTGAACGAACGTGTGAAAATTTCAGCTACCTAAATTAACCTAAATTTACGGAAGTCAGACATTTCAATACGTTTCAATAAGGCCACAAGTGAGACTAGGTAGAGCTAATTGTCTCTTTACATTACACATGTATTCCGTATGTTTGTAGTATATAATTCTCTATAACAATAACCTGTTTTGCAATTTGAATATATAATTTACTGTTACATAAACATAAGTTCTGGCATAATACAGTGTTATTTCATATTAGCCTGTAAATCCAGAGATTTCGGATTCGTTCCCGGCTAGTGGATGGGAAGTTTTATTTAATTTGACTTATTTATTTCCTTCTCTCTAAACTCTGAAAGTATGAAAGAGTTAGGAAAATTTGAAGCCAACCAAGGAGTAATGCAAACAGTAAAAGAGTGTTACCTCACAAGCAATTGTTCCAAAGGCAAAGCCCAGATGTTAAAATCGGTACAGATGTATTATTTTATCTTGGCAGGAATCCTGCGCGGTAGGGATGAGTAGCAACTGTGGTGGGGATAGTGCACATATCGCCACAATGCGTCACACGCGTAAGATTACGAGAGGGGAGGGCGATGCATAAGGTGTCTAAAAACAAATTTCATTCTCGAAGCCAGTTTTGCAGCTCTTATAAACTGAGTTGTAATTCTTACTATAGTAGTAATCTCCACGCTTTTGTTGGATCTTAAATAGTACATAGGCATTTGGAACAAAACCCTGTTCTCCTCCAGCGGCATCAACTGTTGGCCTTTCCATATCGCTGCAGAGTCCCTGTAATGTATTTCACTCCAGGCATATGGTCCAGTATATGCTGTATTTATATAAGTTTCATCCATATAAACTATGTAAACTTCACTTCGATATCTCCGAATATTTCGTAAATACTTAAGCCTTTTTTCACGTATGGTGCGATGTTCGATTAAAATTTGTCTGTCACGCTTAGTGTCCCCCCCCCCCCAAATAATCCTAGCTACAAAAGAACTCTTCTTAATGCTCAGACACTGCCTTGGAAGTCAGTAGAATTTTTAGCTTCATAAGTACTTTCTTCAAAGTTGGTCTTTGTTTTTCTGTGCTTTAAAAATTATTCATAGTTCGCCTAACTACTTCTGAATTAAAACATCCAAATTAGATTTTGTGCATGTTCTTAATCTTTGTTTACTGGACATAGAGAAGAACGTTGTTGCACTAGCACCAATGGCTTTTCTTCCTTTAATAACTCTCCTAAACTGCTTTCAGAAATAAACTGTTGCTTCAGATATCCTTCCCCAGATTTTTATAGCTGACCCAGACCATTGATCCTTTTTTATAAATCTATAGATATTGGTTATTACTTGTGTTTTTAAATGTAGCACTTTATTTCCTAATGTGCTGCTAGGAGGCGTCATTTATAAATGTTCTCTTGGAACCAGGAGATAAGCACATTTTGAAACAAGCTGTAGTGTTACCGAGTAGATCTGCACGTGTTTAGTTGCTCGCAACTGGTACGCAACTGACCTGCCCTCCCCTCCAGTTGCAACCGTTCTGAGGTGGACTCGTCCAGATACCACTGCGCATCGCTCTGCACTTTTCAAGATAAAAAAATACATCTGTATATAAATGGAGACAACTTGAATCGCTTCTGTTTTTAGCAATGGTAATTACTATATGTAAGTAGGGGGTTCGATTTTTTTAAATTAATATCAATGCATTTATACGAATGCTCTTTTTTTGTATATGTCAGTTTATAAAACTAATAGTGTCCACTAATAATTTTGGTAAGTTAAGCTCTGCTCTCCTCTAAAACATAGTCATATTCAAATTTGCTTTCACGGTTGTACAAAACATTGAAATTGAGTTTTTATCCAGCGTTTACTACCGTGGTTGTCGCGTCCCATTCTATATTGGGCATGAACTACAGCTAAATTTTGCTGTCAAGTCTCTTTAATAGACGTAAACAGCTTTACGTGCCCTAAATCTGCGACACGATACCCACGGCTTTATTTCCTTTCGAAGGAAACCATGGTAAGTTTTAGGTTAAAAAAAAACCCTCGCCCTCTGTCGGGTTTGAACCCGCAACCTACGCTTGGTACAGTTAATGCTCACCTTAATATGCAAGGTAAAAAAATATAGTATTTAAAGCTATGAATTTTCGTGTAAAAAAATTCAATTATTGGAACTGCTTTTCTGCTTTAAAATATTAACACGTAGTTTCCATCCAGTTGTAAAAGAATTAGAAACTTATCAATGGCGGGGGGGGGGGGGGGATAATCTTTTCCCCCTGTTGTACCAAACGTAGCACATAAGAGATTTTTTCCACTGAGGAGATAAAGGGTATGAATATTTAGAGAAAAAGAATTATTTAAACAATTGAGGCTCTTAGAATAATAACGGCATATCCCAAACTAAGTTCATTTTGAGATAAATGTAATTTTCTGTCTTTTTTCTCTCTCTCTTTAAAACATGGAAAGTAGTTAACAAGATTTGATATTTTCTGGGTATTTAATTTAAGGGAGTTCAAGTCTGTGCAAATTTTTTAGTCATTGTAGTTAATAGTTTCTTGAATTTGTTCTTTTTCAAATATACAAAACCGAAAAAAATGGTGTATAATAGACTTTTCTGTAATTAACACCTTCATATATCTAAACCAGCTCTATTTCCAAGTCTGCACATTTTTGTCATAAACTTTCTTCTGTTTATTACCCATTCAATTGCCTTTCTCACTTTTTTTTTTTTTTTTTTTTTTTTTTTTTTTTTTTTTTTTTTTTTTTTTTTTTGGAGATTCAAGAATAACATCTGTAGAGGCTCCATATTCACTACAACGCCAGGAATGCTAAATAAACCACTGTATGTCATTTTTACACTGAGAATGTGTACGTTTACACTACGGACAAATTTTAAAGGTGGAAAATGAAAGCTTTGGCATATCCCAATTCGTTCGATACTGCATCACATGAAAGGTAAATGGTAGCTGTGCGTGGTCATGCTTCTATTTCAAAATTTGATGTCGGTTTGGGATATGCCCTTATTATTCTGAGCGCCTTAATTTATTTTGAAGAACATTTGGCACAGGAAAATTCATTTTGACTTTCCCGCAGAGTGAGATTTTTGGTGGACAACATGGCACTGGGAGCGGGTTTTCTCCGGGACCTCCGGTTCCCCCGCTGTCATTCAACCAATTGCTCCATTATCGTCTTTCATCTACTTCGCCCTCATTCCGTTCATCTACTTCCCTCGTTCGCATTCCGGGACCGGGCTGATCATCCATCACTGGATTTCTCTCTCTGATCCGTAGTTGTGAATCCCTCACCCGACGCCTAAAATGGCATAAGGGGTATAGGGCCATAAATGAACAGGCCTGTGTCCTTTACCAAGAGGAGGAGGAGGAGGAGGAGGAGGAGAAGAAGAAATTCAGTAATTTGAAAACTAAAAGTTTGAAACGATAATTTTGTTGCGCAATGATGGCGTTTGAAGATGCTATCATGATGTACCAAGTTGTGACACCATCTTGAAGCAGGATTATTTGGGATGAAGGTGGATGCAGATTAATTTCTCACCTTTGGTGTCGATCTTGAAATCTAGAAGTTTCTCCAGCAACTCTGGGTAATTATCTGTAATTCTCGAGCGATGAGTTTTTCTTTTCCCAGGTCGCGGCAACGGGGCCGAGAAAGTTAATATTGTCACCCGAACGTCGGAACTCGCTATAGAACTGGCCAGCAGGAGGGTCAGACGTGAAGTATTCAGGGCCACACCCACCCATTAATCTGTCACTAACTGAGGGGATGATTAGGGAAGTGTCACTTGTCGCTGGCCGCCTCTTCCCCCTTCCACTGCCGTCTGTAACCTTCGCATTGATTCACTGAAACCAGAGACTTCTAGAAAAGTGATATTCCTATAAAAAGGGCTGCAATGAGTGAGGACAGTCAGTTCTTGGCGAGCAGCGAAGCAGCGTCGTGCTAGTGTACGGACGAGAAGACTGTGTACGTGCGTCGGAGGAGTTTACGTAATTGCGAGTGCAAGTGGAACTGTAACGGACGAACTGGTGAATCGTAATTGTGTGCATTACGTAATTCTGTGTAACTGGCAAGTGTTCAACTGTAAGTCGGTGGAAATAAAGAACATTTTTGAGTAGTGCAATTGGACTTTACACGAACCCACTAAGTCACAATATTATAACTTTTTAAGAATGAATAATACTTTTCTTTTTCAGAGATGGAAATTTAACTTCTCATAAACAATTTTTAAATTCTTTGATACAATTCCAAATATTATTAATGTAGTCTTTTTACAACCAGCGGTAGAAGCCAAGATAAACTATTATTCTTTCCCACACGCTACTTAATGCATCTTTGATGCATACACAAAATTGTTTCTGCACATACTCGGATACACAGTTACACGTCTTACCCCTAAGATTTTCATAAGCAGAAGAACAAAATCTTTTAAAACATTTAACAACTTCTTATCATGTTACGTTGTCATGGTTACACCATTACCTACTTTACATTATTTCTTATTTTATTACAACTACTAATCTCTTTGACTATTCTTAACAAAACATAAAATATCTAAAATAACTGCTACAAATTATGAAATTTAAAAGTTTAAGCCAAATTAACTGAAACCTTAAATTCTATTGTATTCAATTGAAGGAGTATTTGAACGCTCCAGTGTTCTTTTTCACGCCTTGTGAGAAAACCTTAATGTTAGCTTTCCACATCGTTTGAGCAAGCCTTGAAGAAATGTACAAATGCTGTAATGGCGCTTTCATGCTGTGTGAAGGAGGATTCTGGTGTAGACCTGAGCTTAAGGCGGGATAATAACTTGGGAATGGAAAGCACGAGGGAGGAGAGAAATGTTATCGCGTCTGAAAGAAGAAAGGTTAACGGTTTTGAGGATGGTATTATAAATCAGAAGGTGGGTTGGAAGAGACCGGCAGGGTGGTTTATCGCGTGGTTCCCATTTACTGCTGCTACATTTTATCACCCTACAGTAGTGAGTGTATAGCTATGAATAGCTTTCCGACTTCTTAATCCTCTGCACGAGTGTTTCAATGTGAAGAGACTTGGAAATATTTTAAGTAAACAGTTTTCCTAATCTCAGTCACGTACACTAGTATTTTTTGGGGTTCCTCATTCCCGTTTCCTCATTTCATCTTATGGCCTCCAGTGTTGCACGATTTAAGAAAATGCATCTGTGGAAATAAGATAACGTTTTCCCCCTTTATTTTATTTGTGTATGAGGTAGCAATCCGGGATATTGGAACCAGTCAAGCTGTATATACCGTCAGCTTTATAGTTTTCTTTTTTATCACCTCGCACTGCAACCTTTCTTTAGTTTTATCAACCATTATTCAGTTTCTGTCTTCATCTACTAGCGGAAATGAAACAACCAGCGTAGACTTAAATATGGTGTCTTGATAATGGACCGGGTCATTAACTAGATGTGAAAGTACACACGCAAACTCTTACGGAATACATACACCTTCTTTTATTTTCAACAAACAAAAGCATTATAAAGCAGAAAGATATTCCACTCCTTGCCAAAGTCTTCAAGGTTATTTCACGTATCATATCTATATAATAAAAATGAATTCGTAAATTCTAACCACAATACTTCGAAACGGCTGGACCAATTTGGCTAATTCTTTTTATAAAATATTTGTTTAAGTGCGAGGAAGTTTCTTATGAAGAGAAACCTTGGTAAAATTGGGCAGAAAAACGGGAAAAGACATTTTTCTGTTTCGAAATTGATATGCAGTCCGAGGAAGGTTATTATGATGGTTAAAACAAAAGAGAACCAAATCACAATATGAAGAAAGAACAGTTGAAGTTTAGTTGGTAACTTATGAGGGTAACCTTAAAGTTAATATAAACTATGCATCCGGAATTTTGACACCTCCTTTTCCTACGATATAACTTTCAACTGTTTGAGAGCTCTAATTTAGTGCCTGTTATTTCAAAGTTCATAAGACCGAAAATTAGCTTGCTTTATAGGATTTCGAGTTCTTCAACCCAAATTGCTCCGCCCACGTCTTATTGACGGCATGAATTGAACTGAGTATATACACATAAAATAGCCCGCCTCGGTAGCGTGGTGGTAGCATGTCTTCTTCACGTTCAAGAGGTCCCGAGTTCGAATCTCGGTCAGGGTGTGTTACCTGGATAAGGTTTTTACCGGGGTTTTCCCTTATCCTGATAGACGAATGTCGGGTAACTCTAACCTCCATGGACCTCGGATTCATTTGAGCATCATTTCACCCATTTCATTCATCGTCCGATATGACTTAACGTTGGAGGACGTGAATTACAAAAAAAAAAAAAAAAAAAAAAAAAAAAAAACCCACACACACACACACACACACACACACACACACACACACAAACACACAAACACACAAAATAAAACAATCGACCAAGTATTGAATATTTATCATTATATTCATGAAATTACTTTTGGAACTATGAAATTCCTATTATGCTATTAATACAGATAAAATACATAAGAACTATGCAAATTATTGTCTATTCTAGGCCTTTTGTAATGAAATATTGTTCCAGTTGTTAATATTACAACATATGAAATCGTTTCCAAGTAAACCCACCAACAAATTTCGTACTTGATCAGCGTACAGAATACATAAGGGCATGAAGTGAAACACACTTGAAGTTGTAATTTATATATTTTTATTGATCAGTAATTTGACTTGGTTCAGTTTGACTGTCGCTTCACCATTAATGAGATTAGTTCAAATTTTCACCGTCTCCTCACTCTTAGCGTAGCGAAGTACGCATAGTGAAGTATTTTCTTTCGGCCGGTTCGTTGGCTGGAAAGTCGAACTTAAGTCGTCCCTAATCGCTCGCGGAAGCAGCACAAACTGGGTTGCAGAATTGCACTTCCAGTCGCATCTCGCTCGCAAACACGCCGGCGTATATACCCGCTGGAATTTTTCACAGAACATTCTAGAATTTTTAAGGCCTGGGAGATGGGATCTTTACAAACGATTCTGGTTTTCTGTAAGTAGAAATGTTAGACATTCCTGATCTTATGTTGGCCGAAAGGGTTAACTTCTTTATTTATTCATTTGGAGATCGGATGATCACACCAATGCCACAAGCAGCTGTTATTGAATTCTTCTGTGCAGAAATAGAAACCCTGGTGATTATACATCGCTCGCTCGCTCGCTTGCTCGCTCGCAGGTACTGGTAGGCTTGTGTTAGCCTGAAGATTGTTGCTGTGTGCCCACCCAGGATAGGATTTAACCACATATAGGATTTTCTTTTCGGGATGGGTTAGGATGGCTGTTTTTGTTTGAGGATGGTGGATTGATTATGAGGTAGTTTATTGACTCCTCTAGAAGGATAGATTGCTTTCTTTAGCACCCTGGCGTTGAAGGATTTATTTTGATTTGAACTGAATTTTGTTTAATTTTGAGACCAACTCTTGGTAGATTACGGGAGCTCAGCTTTTGCTGCTGCTGGAATTGCTCCGTGGTTACCTCGGATGCCCGCAAGCCATACGGGGGACCCGGAATAGGCGGCGACGACATCAGGTGGGATCATAATCACCAAGAGACCTAACCAGGGCGTTTCTGTGCAAAGGTAACTGTGCGTATAATTTTGTAGCCCGGCGTCTAATTTCATCTTCCACGTATGGAAGACCCGAGGCTTCATGGAGGAACCTTACTGGGAAGAATCGGCCTACTGAATAGATGGACCTAAGTCCTCTATTTTGAGCGCGTTGAAGATATGCCAGCCAGGAATCTGCGGTCATGCCCCAGACCTCGCAGGCATTTAGCATCAACGGGATTATAAGAGCTCGAAAGAGGTATAGCTTTACGTGGACTGGCATCGATACATAAAAGTTTGTGTGCAGTATATGGCAATGCTGCAGTTGACAGGAGTACAGTTGGGCGAGGAGTAAAGAAAGTTAAAGCCTTAGGAAATGCAGGAACAGAGCTCCATGATCAGCCACCCACGGGACGTCCTGTCACAGCTATTGCTCCAGACATGTTGAAACGCCCAGATGGCATTATTCGTGCCGATCGGCTTATTATAGTTCGACAAATGGCTCTTCCGTTGTCGGCCAGCATTGGATGTGCGTCCTCTAATGATCTTGCTCCAATACGATAATAGACGCCCACACACAAGTTTGCGAACCCGGTAACAGATCGCCAAATTGGGTTGGACATCACTACCTCATCCATCCTATAGTCCAGGCCTGGCACCCTCGGACTTCCATCTCTTTTGGCCGCTTAAAGATTCTCTACGGGGCACACTTTGAAGATGACGAGTGTCATCCATGCAGTGAAAACATGGCTGGGCCTACAGGACAAGAGTTTTTACCAGCAGGGAATACATACCCCCCACCAATGGAAAATATAACTTACGTGTGTTTTAAAACTACTATTATAAATCCAGTGATTCTGGATAAAGTTGCTGATTTCAGTGTATGCGGGAATTCATCACTTCCTGTTTGAACCAATCATAGTATCAGTTTGTATGGCAGCTCAATTATTTTCGCATCATCGCCCAGCTCATAGAGCTAGTCTTATTTTAAATTTTGCAGAAATAGCAGCTCTGTTCACATTGTGCTAAATTGGATATCCTTTTGTCTTCCTCCACTCTCCCCTCCCCCGTTTTATGCATATATTGAATTTACGTATTTGTTTAACGTGCGTGGTAGATGAGATGAAAAATGCCTGTGTTCACACGATCTTCTCTAGTCAGTATTATTTATTTTATATCTCTTCTAAAAACAATTCTTTACTTAAACTGGATTTTGACATTTATACGCCTTCAATGACATTGCGATAAACAATTGAATTTATGATGATATATAAATATATATAAATATATATGTAAATATAAATATATAAATATATATATATATATATATATATATATATATATATATATATATATATATATATATATGTAAAAACAATATATATAAGGGCGCTCAACTACGGCGGTCATCAGCGCCCTTTAGAAAACTAGTCATGGCAAAAGCCAGATAGAAAACTTTCTAAAAACTATACAATGTAACAAAACCTATTAAAAATACACGTACATAAAAAAAAAAAATCTATCAAAACCTACTAAAAATTTCGTTCACCTATTTCACCTTTTTTTTCACCTTTCCACCGACACGGGTCTCCACGCACGGCCTACACGTGGGTGGGCTTGTTGACCGTCTCCGTCAACCACGAAGAGGAGCCCACACGAGGGAGACTGTTGGCTCGGGACCCCGGGTGCGCCAAACCTGTACCTACCAAAGTAGGCCCCTGGGGGGGGGTAACTGAATTGAGACAGCATGTGAGGAATTATTAAACAATTAAATTATTAAACAATTGAATATCCTTAAAATCATTACCATAAAAATGTATTTGAAATAAACTTTGTTTTAAAGAGATATTTCTGTTTTCTGATTTGTACTTGAACATAAATCTCAATGCTTGTCATTTGTATAAATTATACAAAATTCATTCCGAATAAAGTGGAATTGGTTAATCCCAGAAAACTGAAAATATGACATTTAATCAAACTTTTAGATCAAATTACTGCCAGTCCTAATTTGTGAAGTGCTTTACACAAACTTGAATATGAAGTGACAAAATGTTTGTCTCTGTTTAACAGAGAGCACCTAAATCCACAAGGGATTTTATGTGTATGCATCCTCAGAAGATCGGATAAGTTGAAGGACAGGCCAGCGCAGAAAGACGCGCTGTTCTGTAATAATTATAGCGTTGAACACCCGGAAGGGGGAAGGGCGCTAGGGACTAACCGCTCAAGCTACTGGGGGTGGCTTATAGGTAAGCTCCACATAAGGCAAAATTAGATACTCTAAAACAAGCTGAAGTTAAAGGTACAAATGGAGCCAACCTGTAATGTGAAAGAGGAAGATGAAATGTATGTTAGAGAGAGAGAGAGAGAGAGAGAGAGAGAGAGAGAGAGAGAGAGAGAGAGAGAGAGAGAGAGAGAGAGAGAGAGAGAGGGGGGGGGGTTTCTGGTAGAAGACATCACCCCAGTATTAACCACTTCCGGGAAAGCATATGGTAAGAGTGGGATATTACCAGGAATCGAACCCGGGATCTCCCGAATGTAAGGGGATGGTGGAGTCATCTCACTCGGTCATCTTAAAGTAATTTTCATCCAAAAAGCATTAAGTTGAATAATCTTTATATTTTTACAAATACAATTTATTACGTATGGACTGATTTCTGCGATAAATTTACTTATTACGAAATTATTTTCTCATTAGCGAAAACGAATTGAAAGTTGCTGTAAACCATCACAGTGAAACAAAAACGAAGCGTTAATTCCAGGAGAAATTAAAGTTTATGGTCGGTAATAGCAGTTTCGTTGGAAGTATTTGCTGGTCATGAAGTAATTACATAAGTTGAAGGCTCAGAAACAAAAAGTCATAATTAACCTATCAGTTTGTTTGTTGCACGATATCCTTTGTGTGTTGCGCCACGGAGCAAATTAATTCTATCGCGTGTTGAACTGTTTGTTGAAGTTCGGCATGCTTCACATCTAGATATCTGCGCATAATCTAATCCACGCAACGAGCTCTGTATAGCATGTCATTGAGTTAGATACTTTTGAAAATTCTTTTTCTTGCCTAATTCCTGCTGTTAAGTAACCTTGATGAAACTAGCGGTTTGAAGAGCAAAATCGCCTTCGTAATCCTTTCAGCCAGATAACCGAGATTTCAGTAAGTACGCTGAACATTTTCCTACGTTTAGTTGTTTTTGGAATAAAAAAAGTGGGGAAATAATATGAAATCACAGAGGTTTTGTAACACTATGCGTTCGATTGCAAGTAGATGAGTAAATCTCTCTTGAACAGCACAAAGTTAGGTCCGTCGAGAGTAGATAGTACACCCCTTTTCCGAGTCGCTGCGAAATTGTTCTTTCATTGGTGGAACAATATTAATTTTGCTGTGTATTTAGTTAACAGTATGTCTTTTATATATTTTCAGCAAAATGTTTAACAAAAGCCAGTGGAAGCACTTGTACTTGTACGACACAATAAAAGAAAATAAATGTATATTTTCTTACGTACTGAATCGAAAATTCAACTAGCGTACTTTATAAAGTTTAGGGGCTTATCGAAGCATAGAGTGAGATCAAATCAAATAAAGCACACATTTTAAATCGTTTGATAGTGTTAAAATAGAAAGTAAATGATTTTGTTTAAACTTTAACAATTGAAGCGTTTTAATATATTTAAAAATTTCGTAGGAGATATGACGGCGCGAGTGCGACCTGGGACAGGATAGCAGAGTGAGGGGTAGGTGATGTGCGTTTGCACAGAAAGTTAAGATAAAGACTAATGCAGATTAAATAACTGCTTTTGATCATATATTTTAATGCCTTAATCATTCCACATGTAAATTCAACGGAAAGTGAGAAAAACTTAATTTGTTTCTTTTAAATAAAGCATTTCTTGATTGAAATAATGTCTCAAATTTTTCTTTGCATTGCATTGATCTAAAGGATGTCATCTGTCGCTTTTCACTCGCCCATAAACATCAAGGTTTAGACTTTAGCAACCCGTTCCTCACCATCACTCAACATTTTGTGGGTCTTCCTTAATCCCTGAATCCAATTTAATAGCATTAGGCCTTAATTTAAGGCAACCCAAACATGTTTGTTCTTCTGCTTGTTTCCCGCACTGTGTTTTGTTCCCTGAGACATTTTTCTACTAATGTATAAACTTGTAACTTATTTCGACATATTTTCGCTTCCTTTGTGACTTTGAAGTACTAAAAAGCATTAACAAAATGCAAGTTTAGGTATCACTTACGTGGCAAATTCCGAATTATGCTCAGCAAGATTCAAGGTAAATAAACTTATTTCCATAAACTCTGTCTACGTAAAAGGCATATATATATATATATATATATATATATATATATATATATATATATATATATATATCGACATTTAATGAATTTCAAACTTCGTTGAAAGAAAAATTCTCGGTATATAACTTTGTCCTGTAATATTTTCCCTGAAGATAGTTTTTTCAAAGATAAGGAGTATGAGTAGAATTTTCGAGTTCGTGCCTTACGATAATCGCCCTTTTGAGGAAAATAAATAATATGCAATAGGTATAGGAATTTCTAGGCATCGAATCCAAAACGAAAATAAATATTTGAACTGTTATGGACAACAGAGCACCCCTATCCCTTGTACAGGCTTTTGGTTCAGCACTCCGCAGACCTTGTTTACCTGCAATCTGTGACCCTTGGCCTCTGTGTACGTTCTTTGTGTTAACCGTGGGTTGAGTAAGCCCAAATTAAAGAATACCTATGCTTGCTTATTATATGTGCAAGTTAGTTTATTTACCCAAAAGAATACTAGAAGGTTTCGTCCATACACTATCGTTAAGAGAGCATTTTCAGATCGTTGTTGAATTGCATGTTGTTCCTACAGCTATTTTTGCTTTGCTGTAGTTTAAATTTAGCCTTTTAATGAAGTTTAATAGAATGGGGCATTCTTACATTAGGAATGTGAAATCATGTCCAACACGTGTTGCATAGTAATGCGGCGCAGTTACAGCTGCTTAAATACAGCCGGATTCTTTATAATCTCGAAACATGTGTTATTTTTGTGTAAGATAAATGTAGATAATGTTATTTACAAAGTCAAGCAATACTGAAACTGCCAATTCCTGCATTATTATCACTTAAACTTTGTATATTTGCTGCACAAAATGAGAAATGTTGAGAATCTGTGTTATTAAAGACCAAAATGTGAGACTAAAATGATTTATTCCCTGTTTATAGTGTTTTATGATTCATAAATGTATCTTATTTCGAAAAAATAAAATTTAACTGTTTCATTTTCCTATGCACCTTAAAATCTTTGAGAAGGTGTAAACTTTTGGTGAATATTTCAATTTTATTAAGTAGTATAAAATGTCTGTACGAGTATGTACGCCCACCTGAACCGTCCATCTGAGTATTTTTGGAGGTTTTCCTCTTTCTCATTAGTAGCAAATTTCTGGGAAGTGCCTCAAATTGAGGTCTGAAATATTTTCTTCTCAAATTTGTGATTTAATTTCGTGTACCATCAGTGTACACTGTGATCTGTGTTACCGTGTGCCTTAGACACAAAGGAACGAAGATAGTGGGGAAAATCCAAAATTTAGTTCGACAGCTTCGTAAATAAAATGATAGAAATAAAGGTATTCAGTAAAACTAGCTACGAATTGTGCATTGTGGTATTCCTTTAATAGTCAAGCAGAGGAAGATTGACATTAAAAATATATATGAGGTAAGAACACAATGGGTGAAACATGAGATATCGAAGTGATTGAATGTCACGATAAAGTTAAGATAGAGATATTATATCTTTCGCATTTTGAGCTTAGACTTTCTAAAAATAGAATGGACAGTTAACTTTATGGAGTGTTTACAATAAGAAACAAGAAATAAACGTAACTTGCCTATTTTAAACTTAGTTTTACTTGATGCTGCCACACCTAGCAAGCAGATGAAGCTGTTTAGTATATCAAGATTTCACGGGAAATGCATGCTTTGAGACCACCCAAAATTTTATTTAAGGTTCCGCCTGTCTGTAAACAACATACGTAACTCAAAACGAAAATATTGGAAAGGTTATGCAATATTGCGACACGATTTTCAAGAAAATCCCTGCAGCCCAAATTTCTTTTTAGATAAAAACTTTCGTATGCTTTATTTTCTTAAAATTACACTAATTTTTATTAAAATACAATGCACTTGGAATGTTTGCACGGCAAATATGTTAAACTTTTGTGGAATGGTCTTCATTCGAAATTAATTTTTTTATGACTGGTATAGCGTAGTTTACTACACAAAAAAGACAGATACTGTTAAACCACAGTCTTATGACCATTTCCGATGTATTCCTTTTTATTGGTTTGTATTGTCTAGTAATACTGATTCAACTGCAGAACCGTTATTCATATTTTTCTCGTGGTTGTGCAAAGAGAACGGAATTTAAAAGCCATCAACGTCACGTGTTTAGTATAGTCGGTTTAGTGGTAGAGAAAGTTAGTGTGAATGTATTACTTTTGTACAAAAAACATGAATTACTTGTTAATTTTGAAAATGTATAAGTTTATTGTACCTCGTCAGTGTAATTACGAGGAGCAGAGCTATATATATGTGGGGCCGATAGCGGGGCCTCTGCTGTGATCACCTAACATCTGCTCCTCCGCTTTGTCTGGAGCCGACCGACCGTCCGCCCTCCACAAGGTCAGGGAAGACCCGTCGCACGACCTGGTTTTGGGGCTCCCTTCATTTCCGCCACATGACTTCACTACACCCTTTCCAGCGGGGGTTATGGATCTCCGCACGATAACTGTCATTAAGAGCAGCTGTGGACCCTGGATATCAAGTTGCCCCTTCGGGGAAAATTATTTGCGGAAAAAAGAAACGCTTAAAGGCTTTTATATTATAAATTCCTATTCTATATCGCATGGATGGTTTTAAATGTGACGAGATTTTTATTTTTATTTGTTCATATATAGCGTGCAATAAAAAGCGGGGTTGTGCAGTTAAACAAGTAAAATTAAAATTCTATTCTAAATATATGTTTAGTTTTCTGCTGCGTATCTGAAGTATTGTATTTCATTCAAAAATTAACCGAGATTTCACGAGAAGTACATGGTTTGGAACCTCCTGTATCTAACACGCTTTTTATGAACCATTTCGTATATATTCTCTGTTATTTATGTCAGTTTTCCAATTATACTTTTCTCAATTGGAAAATCACTCACTTTTTTTATCCTTGGCCGTAAAAGGACCGCGTGGCTCTCACCAAGGCCACCCGGGTTCGATCCCAGGCGACCGCAAAGTGAGATTTGTGGTAGACAACATGGCGCTTGGAAGGGTTTTCTCCGGGTCCTCCGGTTTCCCCGTCAGCATTCCACCAATTGCTCCATCATTCATATCGCCCTCATATCATCCACTTCCTTCACCTTCACACCAGGCATTGGCTGATTAGCTATCCTGGTTCTCTATCGGATCCAAAGCTTCGGTTCTCCTCCGGTTTCCCCCGTCAGCATTCCACCAATTGCTCCATCATCTTTCCTATCATTCATATCACCCTCATATCATCCACTTTTTTCGCCTTCACACCAGGCATTGGCTGAGTAGCTATCCTGGTTCTCTATCGGATCCAAAGCTTCGGTTCTCCTCCGGTTTCCCCCGTCAGCATTCCACCAATTGCTCCAACATCTTTCCTATCATTCATATCACCCTCATATCATCCACTTCCTTCGCCTTCACACCAGGCATTGGCTGATTAGCTATCCTGGTTCGCTATCGGATCCAAAGCTTCGGTTCTCCTCCGGTTTTTCCCGTCAGCATTCCACCAATTGCTCCATCATCTTTCCTACCATTCATATCACCCTCATATCATCCACTTCATTCGCCTTCACACCAGGCATTGGCTGATTAGCTATCCTGGTTCTCTATCGGATCCAAAGCTTCGGTTCTCCTCCGGTTTCCCCCGTCAGCATTCCACCAATTGCTCCATCATCTTTCCTACCATTCATATCACCCTCATATCATCCACTTCATTCGCCTTCACACCAGGCATTGGCTGATTAGCTATCCTGGTTCTCTATCGGATCCAAAGCTTCGGTTCTCCTCCGGTTTTTCCCGTCAGCATTCCACCAATTGCTCCATCATCTTTCCTATCATTCATATCACCCTCATATCATCCACTTCATTCGCCTTCACACCAGCCATTGGCTGATTAGCTATCTTGGTTCTCTATCGGATCCAAAGCTTCGGTTCTCCTCCGGTTTCCCCCGTCAGCATTCCACCAATTGCTCCAACATCTTTCCTATCATTCATATCACCCTCATATCATCCACTTCCTTCGCCTTCACACCAGGCATTGGCTGATTAGCTATCTTGGTTCGCTATCGGATCCAAAGCTTCGGTTCTCCTCCGGTTTCCCCCGTCAGCATTCCACCAATTGCTCCAACATCTTTCCTATCATTCATATCACCCTCATATCATCCACTTCCTTCGCCTTCACACCAGGCATTGGCTGATTAGCTATCTTGGTTCGCTATCGGATCCAAAGCTTCGGTTCTCCTCCGGTTTCCCCCGTCAGCATTCCACCAATTGCTCCAACATCTTTCCTATCATTCATATCACCCTCATATCATCCACTTCCTTCGCCTTCACACCAGGCATTGGCTGATTAGCTATCTTGGTTCTCTATCGGATCCAAAGCTTCGGTTCTCTTCCGGTTTCCCCCGTCAGCATTCCACCAATTGCTCCATCATCTTTCCCATCATTCATATCACCCTCATATCATCCACTTCATTCGCCTTCACACCAGGCATTGGCTGATTAGCTATCCTGGTTCTCTATCGGACCCAAAGCTTCGGTTCTTCAGGCCCGACTTTAAAAAAGGATAGAGGTACAAGAATCCCTAAACACCACGATAGTTGTACAACTAGAAAAGTTAAGAAGGCCGTACAAGGAGAAATGAAACTGAAAGTCATCTCATAGCAGTCAGCCCTTAATACGGCTTAAATCATACAGTATTCCCATATTTCCCTTGCACCTAAAAGAAAATTGGCAATAAGATATTTTCCTGCAATGTTTATACCCATTGATTAGAAGTATCTAGAGGAATAAGTGTTTGTAAGAATTTTAGAGAAAGAAAGTAAAGAAAGTGATGTGAGTGCAACAAATCGTATTTTAGTTAATGTCTTCGTGTATTTTAAATATCATTTTACACTATTGCATGCATTCAAAGTTAATCATGCCGTTGTCTTTGCTTTCTCTTCATGACTTAAGGCAACATTATGGTGCAATTTCAGAATTATTCATTCTCAAATTATTACCTAAAAATTAAGGCAATGCTACCTGCAATTTGTATCAATTTTTTAATGTAATACAAAGCCCCTATATAAAATTTCAATCAGAAATCTAAACCCTTTTCAGATATTAATGGTTTTGCTCTACACTTAATTTTTATTAAAATGTTTCATCATAATAAGCATTTTAGTTCTTTCTTTAACAGGCCAATAAAGGGCTGAGCACTCATTCATGAAATGTTGCTTAAATTTGTAAGTTGATTGGTTAAGCATTTTAACTCGTGGAGAATTTTAAGTAATGGAAAAATACTGAAAAAAGTTTCGAGGAAAAAAAGACACATTTAATATTGGGATATGCATTACAGTACTGTGTTCGGAGCATTTTAGAGGCTGCATAAAAGGATAAGTATAACTGATGTTGTAAATTAAACGCACTATTGAAAGTATGGGAAAAAGAAAGAACATTAATTTTTGTATTTTCGCTACAGATTTTCATTCAATTTAAGAAGTGAATTGCCTAAAACTATGCAAACAATGTAGCAGCCCCTTTATTATTAATATTCTTCATTATATAAATTGCTCCATGTTCATTTTTGTAAATTTCTGCAAACCAAGTTTTCGTGGGAGTAACCTGTTTAGGTTATGAACTGGAATAATATTTCTTAATCATTTACTTATTTAAGAAATGGCCTATTTACAGGCATTAAAATAAAGGGGGAAGAAAATCATATAAATGGGATGAAAATTACCTAAAGATGTGCAATTACAGCAAGTAGCTTGATATATTTAGGCCATCTTGAGTCCTCGAAATGTAGACGAGACATTTGTAAAGTGACTTAACAGAATGGAGTGGATATTGGGCACCAAGGACAAGTGAAACAGTGCAACCTTCAAAAGTAGTAGAACACAGTCGATGTGTCAATTGTCATGTCCACGCTGTTGAAATTACTAACATGTACGTCTACTGCATTGCTATATGATTTCCAAAACAACTGCACCATAGACTTTTGCAACTGACACTGTTTGTGGACATTATTGAACCAGTTCTAACAACAGTTGGAGTGCCCGCCTCGGTAGCATAGATGGTAGCATGTCTGCCTCACGTTCAGGAGGTCTCGAGTTCGAATTTCGGTCAGGATGAGTTACCTGGATAAGGTTTTTCCGGGGTTTCCCTTGTCCTAAAAGACGAATTTCGGGTAACTCTAAGCTCCATGGACCCTGGGCTCATTTGAGGATCTTTTCACCCATTCCATTCATCGTCCGATGTTATGTAACGTTGGAGGGCTTAAATTACAGAAAAAAGGGTTAAGAGTGTATAGATATGTCAGATATTTTATGCTTGCTTCAGTAAATCTGTTTGCACATAAACTTATTTTCAGCAATAATGCTTTTTTATCCACTTCCCATTTAGGTTGTCATGGTGAAAGGTTGAATTTCCTGAAGTAGGCGCTGATTACATAACTTACCTTTGGTTTTTGTGTATTGACGTTAAACGAAGTGCTATCTGAATAGAAGTTGAGGGGAAAATGTTCTCTACCTGGTTATATGGTCCTTTAAATAATCTACCAACTTTGCATTTATGGGATCCTTCGAATGTAATTTTGATAAACAGTTCAGAAGTTTTTATTTACAAGCCCACGGGAACTATCTTCCCTGATTCGAGCCCTTCCCCTTAAGAAATCTCCCGGGCACGACTTGGTTCCTAACATTGTTATCAAGAAGCTCACCAAAAAAAGCAGTTGCATACTTATCCATCCTCAATGCCTGTCTACGCCTCGGCTATTTTCCTCGCACCTGGAAGTTTGCCCATATAGCAGTCTTCCATAAGCCCAATAAACCCAAATACCTCCCCGAAAGCTATCGTTCTATAAGTCTGTTGCCGACCCTCTCAGAGCTGTTTGAAAAAGAAATTCATCGCCGTCTTCTGTCTTACCTTAATCATAACCATGTTCTTCCGCCTTATCAATTTGGATTTCGTCACAAACATTCCACTACCCATCAGCTTTTACGATTAACTCAGTCAATTGTTCACGGCTTCGAGGCCCATCAGTATACCACGGCTGTCTTCCTTGATGTGGCACAGGCATTCGACAGGGTTTGGCATGATGGTTTGCTCCTTAAGCTCTACCGCATCGGTCTTCCTAATTACTTATCACATCTAATCCACAGTTTCCTCTACGACCGCAGCTTTTCAGTACGCATTGGTGGAAAGCATTCATCCCCACGTAATATTACCGCAGGTGTCCCACAGGGTTCTATCTTGGCTCCGACTCTATTTAATATATACATTTCTGATATTCCTGACTTAGCTCCGACTTCTTTAGCTCTTTACGCTGATGACACAGTACTATATTATTCTCATGTTAATCTCCAGCACGCACAACAAGTATTAAAACTCTCTTTAGATCGCCTAACTCATTGGTTCAGCACTTGGCGGATCTCATTGAACCCTCAGAAAACCGAAGCTAAAATCTTCACTCTTCGCCGATATACTCCGCTTACTCCGTTGCGTCTCTACAGGAACAATGTCCCTTGGCTCCCCACTACAACTCCCGTTAAATACCTTGGAATGCTTTTGGACTCTCGACTGACTTGGCGTGCTCATATCGATCGTCTTATATCACTGGCCTCCGGGCGACTTTCAAAACTCTCACCTCTGTTGCATCGCCGTTCCAGCCTCGGCCTACAGTCTTCATTATTACTGTACAAATCACTCGTTCGTCCGCTCATTACATATGCCTGCCAAGTGTGGGGGGCCGCACACCCGTGTCATCTGCGTCGTCTTCAGGTCATACAGAATCGCTTCATGCGCATCGCTACCAACGCTCCATGGTTCATCCGTAATCAGCAGCTCCATCACGAACTGGGACTGTTACCTCTTCACGACTACATTCGCAGGATCGCTCGCCGTTTCTTTTCCACGCTGCAAGAAGTTCCAGGAGCTGTGCATTATAACATCGGCGTCCGCACGCGCCAGCCCTCACGCTTGAAGAGGAGACTACCACAGGACTTGCTTCTAAGTGATACCCCTGACTCGAGTGATTCTAGTGCTTGATGTCTGTCTTACATCTTCAATATTGACATAATTTCTCAGAGAGTATTATTGGAGTTCTAACTTAATGTAGTTTGGGGGCGGCCTGTTAGCCTACCCCTGAGTGTTATTGTTCTTATTGTACTGTTACCTTCATTTCACTCTGATCTGTAAAGCTGATCGATCAATAAAAAAATTATAAAAAGTTCAGAAGTAATGCGCAGATCGGAGAAAATGCATTGTATTACAGTATAACGATTACAAGTAAGTGTAGGCATAATATGAGATCTGGGAAGCATTCTGCTTAACTTCCAATAGCGGACAAATTCCACTAGAATGTGGATTTCTTTAACTTGATGTAAATCACAGCAATTTCGTATTGTTCATAGTACTTAGGATTTTGTGCTGCGTAAGGGCGAGAAGGGAGGGGAGCACTGCATTTCAATACCGGAACGAAAAAAAGATCGGGACTTCATGCGGAGGAACCTGACTCACTTATGTGACAGTGGAACAAAAATGCTGACGGTTAACTATGTGTGGGCATGCTCGACTTTCATTATAAAACGGTAATTTGTGAATATTTTGTAACTGGAGGTGCTGCAAAACAAGGATTTTCCCCATCATTTCACTAATTCATTTGGGACATTACAGTGTTATGGGTTCTGTATATAAATGCATTTTGAGAAAACAGTGATTCTCTTCTTAACCAAACTCTCTTGTGGATTTTGAATACTTTCTTCCAGGGTCTAACTCCCTGCCATTAAGTTGAAGGAACTTTGTGGGCGACTCCCTACGAAACCCTAACAGATGCTGCGTGGTGACCTCCATGAACTCTTACACCAGCTGCGACGCTTCGACAGACCCTGTCATTCTATTTTTGTACTATTTTCCCATCCTGAAGTTCTTGTTAGGGAACCTAATTTTCTGCTTTCAACCGCATTCCAATCCTTTAATCCAACAGGAAGCTTATTATTCCCTTAATCGTGTATTGCAGTTTCCTCAGCGCTCTAGTTTAACCCGTCTCCAGACAATGTGTCGCGGTTTGGTGCAAGGTGCTGTATTTAGAATTGCGCTTTCCTTGGTCCTATTCCAAGACTTGTGACGTAAGCAGTGCTAGAGAATTTCTTTCTTCAATATTAAGATTTTACAAATGCTTCTGTAAAATCCTTAAGTTGTAAATAAGATACAGTTCCTAGTTTTTTATTCGGCGTTTCGCGTGTTATATGTTTTAGTACTCTACTCAAATTTTATACTATTTCATATGTTTTTGCCACTTTACAGTGATATTAGGTACGTAATTTTCGACCATTTTCTTTTATAAATTCAATTATTTTCTTTGGTGACTGATGGAGATCTAAAGAGCCTATTACATATCAAGTTTACTTTTGATTTCTTTTTAATAATTTAATACATGATTAAGTTTGGGAAATTTAAGTACTCCATACCTTATTTTATGCTAGAAAAGTTTTAAAATTGCACATTAATTGGAATAATAGCAAAAAATTAAATATATACACTTTCCAAGTGTCATGTAGGGCATTCCTCATATTCCATTATTTAAGCTCGGTTCAAATTAATTTTGAAAAACTAACTTTGTATTGTAATTATCAAGTTAGTTGACATGTTTAGAAATCAGCAGTTTGATCCGAGTGTTGAATGGTGACTGAATTTACCTCCCTGTCTCATACTTATATGAAAATATTGTTTATTAGAGGAAAGTTACTGTGACTTGGCAGTTAAAGAAGTTACTGTATTCCAACTAAAAATTTGATGCTGAAATTTTACTGGGAATAACATTTTGTGATCTTCTTAATCCATAAAAGCACTCACAACTTTAAAAAAAGTCGGTTAAATATTTATGTTCAGTATTTTCCAAGGATACGATCAAATTTTTCAAGAACATTCCCTCACCGCAAACTACCCTTTACATGTAAATTTTTTCGAAAATTTTGATTTTTCTCAAGTCAAAGGTTTTTGATAAAATACCATGTGTTTAAAATACATTTCTGACAAATGTTCCTCAGAAGTTCCGTTCATTCTCGGTGACTTTGGCATAACTGATAAACTGTAAGAGATAGACCAAGTCTTGCTACACAAAAATATATGTGTACATCTCACTAAAGCACGCAATTTTGCCAAATCACTTTTTTCTGGAGTTAATTGTGAGATTTTCTTTTTGTTGGTTTTAATTTTCAGATACTTATACGTTCCTCAATTAGGAAGCATTTATTATAAACGTTGATCCGAATTTAAATCAAGTAAAGAAATATAATAGCTTTTAATAATAGCTTCCATAAGAGTGAGTAGTCCTGGACCCGTAGGACCAAGGACCCAGGCCTCCTTCCCGGGAGCGATGGATACTACGGGATCCTTTCCATAGGGCAATACCTGATTTCTCAAAAAGCCCCCCCCCCCCCCCCCGCTGAGCACAACGTCAAGACGGTATGGAAGTGGATACGTCACTTACGCGCGTCAACCCCGCAGGAAGACTACCGAAAACCTCGGTGGGGCTGCCTGGTGATCTAGCACACCTTCTGCTAACTCTGCAAGCTAGTACCCGGGACTTATGAGGCAATCCTCTACCCCCTCCGGGCGGCCGTAGCCTGGCCGGAGGTACCCAATTCCCCGTGGGTGTCGGAACACACTGCCCCCTCGAGTCCAACCCAATCCGAACAACTCCCCTACGGGAGGGGCTCGATAGTTCGGCCCGAGGTTCCTCTAGTAACGTCAGAGGTACCACAAGTGCTAAGGGTCCGCAGCGCCCGCACCTCGGCAGCTGAAGGGGACGGATCCCCTCCCATAAGAGTGAGTAGAAAAATACATGTAAGAGCACTTCTTAGCAATGCAGTTTCGTAATACCTCATGATTTCATAATAAGAAATAAATGCCCATGAATGCAGAGAAACAACAATAAATATCCTCGTTTTGTTGTATTTTGAATTCAGACAAATCAATGGAAATTAATTGTTCTTTCACACTAGCCGTGTGTAGGACGCACAATGAAAGTAGTGCCAAACTGAAAAATGTAATGCCATAGCCGGGATTTGAACCACGGATCTTCTGGTCTCCGCCCAGCCGCTCTAACCATTTGAGCTACTATGGCCAACATGCCGACATGACATTAAATTCTCCTACTTACTCGTGTTTTTCCCGGTAAACCAATAGGAGTTCTCATAACCACATGAGACAACTACCTTAATGGCGACTTACAACATGTAAGTACTTTTAAGTTTTGTAAATTTTTAGAACTTTTAAAAGTGGTGAAAGAGCTATACAAATGGTAAATAAAAAAGAATAAAAGTCTTGCCGTCTAATATCATGATAGAAGAGTGAAAATACTGAACGTAGCGCCCGCAATAAGGGCTGCGGCTGTAGGTAAATTGACTTGCCTCTGAGGATGTTCACTTCATTCAACTTCATACTTTTATTTCACTCAAAACTTAGAAATTTCGCCAGACGTGTTTTTAAGACTACATGAGTGAATAAATAAATATGTAAGCATTTTTAGAAAATGGCCTATATCTTCGCCTATTGGAGGTCAAAAAAGTTATTTAAAAGAAATCAGGTGTTTTAAGGATTTATATTTTTTGTTGTTGCTGTCTGTTATGGTTTACCAGGTAAAAAAAAAAAAAAAAAAAAATAAGCTTGAAAAGTGATTTACAGAAAATTCAAGATAAACATTTTGTTTGTTCATTTAAATATTGTGACTTTTTGGGTTCGTGAAATTAAAAGTCCAATTGCACAAACTCAAAATGTTCTTTATTTCCACCGAATTACAATTGGAACACTTGCCGATTACATAGAATTACGTAGCGCACACAATTACAATTCACCAGTTCGTCTGTCACAGGTCCATTCCACCTCACAATCACGTACACCGTCTTCCAGTCCGTTTTCTCACTCGGCGCTCCTCACAGCTGCTCGCCAAGAACTGAACTGACTCCAAGTCCAAGTCGAATACTGACAGGCTGTTAACGCCAGAAGGTTTTTGCTGCGTACCCACCCAGGTTTTGGGTCTGACCGCAGGTTCATAATTTAGATGGTTACAGATGAATTGACTCGCCAACTGCAGGCCTTACATAGGCAAGATCGCCGTTTCTGGAAGGTTCGCGCCGCGCACAATTATCCCGAGGTTTCCAGACGTCTGGTGGGAGGGGAAAGAGACGGTACAGGGCTCGTGCCGCTCTCCTAATCATCCCTTCAGTTAGTGACACGAGGCAAATGGGTAGGCGTGGTCTAAATGCTTCCCGTCTGGCCCTAATGCCGGCCGATTCTATCGGGAGTTGCGACGTTCGGGTGACAATATTTTAAATTCTTGCTGTTTTAATGAAAAATCCTTCCATTTTTGACAGAATTGAAAATTTCGATAATCAGCAAGGTGTGGAGGGAATTTATTGAAAAACTTCGTATTGCATCACTGAAAATGCTGAAGTGGTGTATTAAATCAGACATTTCCGATTCAGTTATGCTGAAACGTACACACACAAAAACACACAATTTTAAAACAAATTATAACTTTAATAGGCCTTGAAAATCCATTCCTGTGGCATAATATCGAGTTTTTGGATGAATGCAGTGCATTCTCTGCAATGCTCTTGGTAGGGGAAAAAGAAATCTACTAATGATATGAACAGTCCAGTTTAGAAAGTTAACTTTATTTGGATATATGTAAGAAATAACTGAACGGAATGGCTCAAGAGGTAGTGTTTTGTGTCCCGCAGTTTAGAAGTCATAGATTCGATTCGCATTTTTTTTTTTTTTTTAAATTAACGTCCACCAACATTAAACCATAACGGACGGTAGATGAAATAGGTGAAATGATGATCAAATGAGCCCAGGGTCCGTAGAGCTTAGACTTTCCCGACATTCATCTTTCAAGTTAAGGGAAACCCCATGGAAAAATCTTATCCAGGTAAGTTACCCTGACCGAGTTTCGAACTCCGGACCTTCTGAACGTGAGGAAGACACGCTCCCACTTAAGCTACAGAGGCGGGCTCGATTCGCGTGGTTGACAGTAATGACCCATGGGTAGTTTTAAGTATCGGTGGAGGTTTCGGCGTGCATGACAGGTGCAATGCTCGTCTTCCGAATCGAAGGTCTCCGGAAGGGGATACATAAGCTGGCAGATGGGGAGGCGATTCTGTTGTGAGCTCATGTAAGCGTCATACGTAGTAGTTGATGATATGAAGTCATTAATCCGCTTAAAGCTCATCAGAGCCAATTTCTTCTCCATAATAACACCAGTAACATTACAAGTTATTCCTGTAGACATGATGTTTTCGTGTGATAGCCGGAAGTATGAAGTGTAGAAAGCTTTCTGGGAACTTTGAGTTGTTTGATAAAGGCATGGTTTTAACACCGATATGAGGCGTTATCTTATTTGTCAAACATCAACATTTGTTTGATTTTGTATATCTATCGACTTATCGATTCAACCGCATTCGTTATCGATGATTCAACAGCCGGCGGTTTATGAAGGCGGAAATCTCAGCATTTTTATTAATGGTGCGGTACTGTCGTATACCATCGGTAATAAAAAAAAGTAGGTCGTGTAAATGCTTGTAAATAGTTTTGCCTTCTCTGTCGCTTAATTATATAGATTGTCATATTCCATTATAGACTCCATATTGGAATTTCATGGAATAATATGTAGTGTTATTAATAAAAGGAGAGTATTTTCAAGAAACTTTGTGTATAATGGGTTTATATTTGAGGGGGAGAAGCAATAATTAGTACATATTTTCAACGTCATTCAATGGTCAACTCAATTTTTTTTTTTTTTTAATTTGGGAACCTCCAGCTTTTTAAAAAATTATTTTGGTTTTACGCACAGAAGAAAATAACTTTTGATCAAAAATTTTGTTTATAAGACGAACATTGTCTTTATAAAATATTTAAGGAGTGTAAAAAAAAAAAAAAGGTTAAATACACTGAAAGACTAATTTAGATTTAATTGGTTTGAATTTAATAAAACGCAAACAGTTTAGATACACAATATGTTAGTTTCTTTTAGTGCTTCTAAAACATGTAAAATAATGGTTTTAGTAAAGAAATGTTAATTCCATCATCATCCAATCCATCTTCGCTTAAACGCGACCGCACTCTGAAAAAAAAAAAAAAAAAAAAAAAAAAAAAAAAAAAAAAAAAAAAAAAAAAAAAAGATCTTCATGCTTACACGAGAGCAGCTGTGGTAAGTTCCAGAATCCAGCTTCGAGATAACGTGCATCATTATCAGGCATCGTATCCCATACACCTTTAAAGAGATACGAAGTTTACGAGTCTCGCAGTATATAACTGCTGACGTCAGTTCCGGGGACAACACGCAGGTATAGTCCGGTTCGCAACGCGTAGCTCTAGTTTCATTACAACTACTGCTCCCCACGCAGGTAGATTTGTCTTTCAGGGAATGCAAAATGTTTGACATATCGTGTTAATAGTATTACTTTCACAACAATTATTGGAGATTCTCCATTTTATTTATCAAAAGTTTTGGGCATTAAAACCATTAAACGGTCTGAAGAATGTAATTTAGAGCTGTCTAAAGGCTGTCTGCAAAAATTAACAAAATACAGAATGCACTACCTACCAAACGAGCAAAATATAAACTGTCCAGTATTCTACTGGATTTTCAGTGCTGCGTAATGTAAGAAATAAACTAAGTGTCGGACAAACACATGAAAATGATTTATACTATTCATATGCACCATTAACGTCACGTGACGTTGAACGAGCTTTCTCCCAATATTTTTTTATTGTTTCAGCGAGAGGCTGAAATCCGCTTTCGACAATTTACGAATGTACATGGTTGTTCATTGTAATTACCACATCGAAATCAAGAGCAGGAAGGCATATCGTAATGTAGGTTACATTTTGTATCCGTACCAGAGTGTACACACACAGCACATCGGTATACTTGCTGACACGAAGGTGTGTTTATGCCACGCTTGACATAGTATAGTACATGTGTGCGTACATTGATTGCTAAGGTGTATGGTATCCGATGTCTGATTATCACATCATCAGGATCATCACTACCTCGATGCATATGAAATATTGTTTCATCCCACCACTGCAAATGAAACATTTTCGTTTCAAGGGATAAGGAACCGTGAGCAAGCATAGACGGAGTCTCTCACGTTTCCATATTGAAAACCCCCACTTCTGGAGATTGCCCTAACGACAGCCTGAAAAATGAACACCCGGAGGACCGATCATCCGTCCGAGGTCAGGGAGAAACCGTCAACAGGGCACCTCCATTGCCCAGGCGGAGCATGTCCGGTACTGCCCCTTTATTCTTTAACCTTAAAACAGATTACGACGTAGAAGAAAAAGAAAATTTAAAGTCGCTCACTTTCTTCTCGGGCAGCCAGTCAGGTGAAAAGATGATTAGATATCAACGTTTCGGGAGTGTACATCTATCCCATCATCAGGATATTTATGAAATGTTATAACCACAAAATGAAATACTGGACATAACACAACTATAAACAAAGACAAAACACTATCAAAATTCGCATTACTGAACAAAAGACTGTTTTTAGTAAATTAAATGCCAGGTCAGGAGATGGCGTGAGTATAGAAAATTGTGTCAAAGAAACGTAACTACTTAACTTGATCATCAAGCTGTATTGATCTTTGCTTCTTAATTTGATGGATTTCCATTTTTAAGGCCGGTTTCCATGAGGAGTTGAACTGAAATCCAGCATCACGATTAAGCGTGTTCCTTTTAGAGGAAATCGCCAAAGCCTCCTTAATTCTCCGCTCCCAGTAACTGTTGCATATTGCCAAGATGGTCGTCTCCCGAAAATTGACTCTATGGTCGTTATCAAAACAATGCTCTGCCAGCACAGACTTCTCAGGTTGCATTAAACGAATGCTCCGTTCATGTTCGATTATTCTAGTAGCGATGGTCCTTCCGGTGACCCACATTCACAAGGAATGCGGTACACTCCCGGAACTTGGAAGTCCAGTTTGGTTTTCACTGGTCTCAACAGATGTTTAATCTTCGGAGGTGGCTTGTGGATGGTCCTGATGTATTTGACGAGAATTCTGCTGATTCTGCCGGATAGATTGCCGGTAAACGGGATGCAGGATGTAGCGGTAGGCTTATCTGACGCTTGCTGTATTACAGGTTTCCCTTTCTTAGCTTTGGTGATCGAGGCTTCAACATCATATACGGAGTAGTCGTTTTGACGGAAAGTGAGACTCAGGTGCTGTAATTCTTGTTTTAAGTGGCTGGGATCAGTGATAGACAAAGCTCTGTGGGCCAGTATATTGAGAACTCTCAGTCGTTGAGACTTATGATGGAAACTATGAGCGTTCAGATAGAGATCGGTGTGTGTAGGCTTGCGATATACAGCATGCCCCAGTGTACCGTTGCTGTTTTTTGAAACAAGAATGTCCAGGAATGTGCTTAAAAATTAAAGTCTTTTTTTTTGGGGGGGGGATTCAGAGGATCTTTCAACGAGTATTTTCCAATGGAACCTGGCTTTCGAATTTCTGTGTGGAAAGCAAATTATCGGTAGACAAGGTAAAAGCCAATAATATCTGTGAAAGCAAAAGGAATGCCGAAGGCAAAGACAGATATTATGTATGATAGAAGGACGACTGTTCAACAAACCTGTAGAGCTGGTGTAAACAGATAGCATCAAGCCGATGTGCGTGTCAAACAACTTCTGAGGGATATTTAAAGGTCTGGCGGAGTTAAAAGGGACCAAAGTAATGTTAACATTTCAAACACGCATTCGGTCTCGTCAAAACACGATATTAATATTTGTTCCTAATGATGGCCGCCTTTCCTTCCTTGTTGCCTTTCGTGTCTCGCTCTGTCGCTTTGGAACTATACTTGCTTGAGGTTTTAGATCAGTACCTTCTCCCCTACTACAGTAAAACCTCTCTAAAATAGAAGGCAATCATTCCGGTATTTATTTTCGGTTTATACAGATTTACAGAGAGTTGTTTGAATACAACGAAATTAGGAAATAACCGCACAGGTTTACAGTGAAAGAATAATATAGAATGAATTGTAAACAGTAATAGGTTGATGTGTATTATGTACTTAGTTTCTCTGTCCATTTTCAATGATCCCTTTCCACTCTACATGGCAAAGCGAGAAGGCGTATCGGAAAAAAATCGCAACACAGATATTTACTTCAGCTTATCGCAGATATTACTCGACAGAGCGTTGAGGCGTATCGACCTTTAGGTGACCAGCGCTGCGATCGTCCCTTATCGGTTCTTATCTGGTCGATTACAAGTGTGAAATATTAGTAAGTTTATGTACAGTAAGTTACGGAACACAAATACAGCGATTGGAAGCTGCGTGTGTCTAGTCTTCTCGCGCCTGCCGATGTATGACACATTGCTGTCCAGAAGACATGATTACATCTGAACGGAGTATGCGTACAGTGGACTTGCCGTGTATGTGCGATAAGCTGAGGTAAATATCTGTGTTGGGAATTTTTTTTCCCGATACGCCCTCTCGCTTTGCCATGTAGTATTATTCCGAAGTGTAGTTTAAAGGGATCAGTCAATCTTAGTTTACTTTCCAAACTCAAGTCGGCCCGCCTATGTAATGTTGGCGGTAGCATCTGCTTCACATTCTAGAAGTCCCGAGTTTGAATCATGGTCAGGTCTGGATGAGGGCTTTTTTTCCGTGGTATTCCTTATCCTGAAAGATGAATTCGGGTAACTCTAAGTTCTGTGAACCCCGAACTCATTTAAGCATAATTTCATTCGTAGGCCGGTATGACTTACTGGACGACGTAAATTAAAAAAAAAAAAAAAAAAAAAGCACTCAAATCTTGTTTATTTTCCCTCTTTACTCCTTCCTCTTATTTCTTTTTGTTAGCCGTTCAACATTATTTTCTACCCCAAACCTTTAATTCTACATCTCTTGCTTTGCATACATTAGCAAGTTGTTTCTTTCGAACCAGGCATAGGAATTCTCAAGTTGGCTTCAAGTTAAGTACGTTCAAACCATTATAAATGCACAGACGTTACACAACAGCGACCATAAGTCACTGAGGGCAGTTAGAATACGGTCTCGTGATTGGTCTGCACACATCAACAGACTTTACAAGGGATTGTCTATGACGTCACTGCGTAAAGCGGAGCAATAGTTAATTTAATTATTCCTGGAAATTAATTGTTCTTTCACACTAGCCGTGTGTAGGACGCACTATGAAAGAGTAGAGCCAGACTGAAAAATTCAATGCCATATGGCATGAAATGAATTCCCGGCAATGGCATTGAATTTTTCAGTCTGGCTCTACCCTTTCATAGTGCGTCCTACACACGGCTAGTGTGAAAGAACAATTTCCATTAATTGTACCAAATAGTGGTCCGAACTATAAAGCCCGGGTCTTAAAGTACTTACAGCATAGTAAGTCGCCATTAAGGTAGTTGTCTCATGTGTTTATGAGAACTCCTAGTGGTTTACCGGGAAAAACACGAGTCAGTTGGAGAATTTGTCATGTTGGCACGTTGGTCATAGTAGCTCAAATGGTTAGAGCGGCTGGACGGCAACCAGAAGATCCGTGGTTCAAATCCCGGCTCTGGCATTGAATTTTTCAGTCTGGCTCTACTCTTTCCTTATTCCTGTTTAAAATGATCTGTTTAATTTATTTCCCCCTTCCTGGAGAGCCACAACAGTTCTGCATTTTCTGTTTACCTATAATATATTAATTTATATTTGTAATTGTACTCCTTACAGTATTTTAAAATGCTTTCTTTTTAATTTTAATGTTTGCGGACCTGAAACTTAATTTCCTCGAAGTCTCAAATGTTTAGGTGTAATGTTTTACTTCCTTAACGGAGGGGAATGGCTTAGGCGTCTGTGTCCCACACTAGAGAGGTTCCCGTTCAAATCCCATGGACAGATCAATCAATCAATCAATCTGACTGGTTTCTTTTTTGTTTCTACTCAGACAGCAAGGTAAATACCGGTTTGTTAACACCACGCCACAAAGTTCCATTGTAAATATAAAATCATTGTAAATATGAACATATACGTTGATAGCGAATGTGCTTCCGGAGACCATCTTACCAAAGGAGGAAGTCTTTATCAGGAGCATATCATCCTGCCATGCAGCGGTGATACTGCTACCCTGATGGAGACCACCAGATGAGAGATTATGTGAAATGATACTGGAGATGAAATGGAGGGACAGTAAATTCGGCCGATCTAATTAAATTACCTAGTATTCGCTTGGCGACCCGGGAAAACCCCGAAAAAACCTATGGGTCTAGTAGGCCACGGGAATCGAACCCGGACTTCCCGAGTGCGGGCCACAGACAAAACCGCCTGAGCCATCCCGCCGGGATGGTTTGATACAGGGTTGAGATACCCTCCTCGAGGTATCTCCAAGCATATCCGTCACGATATGACCACATTAAGTAATGAAATATAGAAAAACAATACTGATTGCCCAAGACAAGAAGGCAAGCTGGAGGAATGTGCAACGTAATCATTTTTCCGCATCCTCGTGGTGTATGCTCGCCTTCCGAGTATGACAAGGATGGAAGACTCGTTTAAAATACACAACTGTTGTCACATAGCTCACCTATACATAATACTTATCGTTGCAACAAACAATAGAACTGGCAGCATATGTAACTCATATGCACTCTTATACACTCATTTCCTAGTAAACAGATCCGCTACCGGAGCAGATCAACAGTTCAAGCTCCTCTGCCCTTCATACCCCTTTAGCCTTCTTGTTGTGGGAACACAGTACTTGGTGTACACTTATGCCCGATTTCACCAACAGATGTTAAAATCGACGTTAACAAATGTAACGTAACAATTGTCACAGCGCTAAAACTAATGTTAAATTTCTTGCATTTCACCAACCTGTTTTCTTAAAATGTTAACAAACCTGTGTTAACGCCAAGAAACTTGTAAATATCACAGTTATAGAAGGCTATGGATGATTTTCTGAACGTACTCCGATGCGCTTTTGTTTTCATTTTCGTCTGCACAAATGGCGGATGAACAAAATCATAAATAAAGCCGTGAGACAAATTTCTCATCGACGGAGAAAGAATTGTTAAATGAAATGGTGAGGAAGTGCAAGGATATCGTGGAAAATAAGAGGACGGATGCGGTGAATGTAAAAGAGAAAGATGTCGCGGGCAAAATATTGGAAACGAATTTAATTCAAATGCATGTCACTACTACAAGCATCAAACAACTTGTCAGTCTTACGTAAATTTAAAACGAGGTGCGAAGGACAAGTGCCTTAAACGTTTTCAAGACGGGAGGTTAATAATGTACTATCCACATAATTCAGTGAATTATAAAATCGCAAAGTTATTAATACTTGAACCAAAGGCGAGATCGGCATATTCCTTTCGATGTAACTCATTATTACGTAAATTTAAAATGAGGTGCGAAGGACAAGTGACTTGAACGTTTCAAGACGGCAGGTGGACAGTGTATTATTCACATAATTCAGTGAATTATAAAATCGGAAGGTTAATTAATGCTTGAAGCAAAGCCGAGATCGGCATATTCCTTTCGATGTATATTCTATCTCATTATTACGTAAATTTAAAACGAGGTGCGAAGAAGGACAAGTGACTTGAACGTGTCAAGACGGCAGGTGGACAGTGTATTATTCACATAATTCAGTGAATTATAAAATCGCAAGATTACTAATACTTGAAGCTAAGGCGAGATATTCATATTCCTTTCGATGCATGTTCTAACTCAGTATTACGTAAATTTAAAACGAGGAGCGAAGAAGGGCAAGTGACTTGAGGTGGACAGTGTATTATTCACATAATTCAGTGAATTATAAAATCGCAAGTTTACTAATACTTGAAGCTAAGGCGAGATATTCATATTCCTTTCGATGCATGTTCTAACTCAGTATTACGTAAATTTAAAACGAGGAGCGAAGAAGGGCAAGTGACTTGAACGTTTCTAGACGGGAGATGGACAATGTATTATCCACATAATTCAGTGAATTATAAAATCGCAAGGTTATTGATACTTGAAGCAAAGGCAAGATCGCCATATTCCTTTCGATGCATGCTCTAACCTCTCTTGTACTTCCGCAGTAAACTTCATAGCAACTTGTTTCGACAGTCTATACCTCCGTAAAACAATTTTCTTCATATAGTTCCTCAAAATCATTTCTCCTCATAGGCCGTACTCTATAATGAATGCCATTTAGACGGTCTTAAATATGGCAAATCGACATCAACAGCGGAGTTCATGCTCGCCATCTTGACTATTTACAATTGTTAAGGACTTAACATTAGAAATTCGGCTTGTTAGTTTAACATGAGATTTAACACGAGTGTTACGCTAACACTTGTTGGTGAAATGCAATTTTTGTTTTAACTATTGCTAAACTCATGTTAAGTCTTAACATTTGTTGGTGAAATCGGGCATTAAAGTAGTAGACAAAAGCTCTAATTGCAGAGCACTTCAGTTAGATTTTTGCTAATAGAAAGTATTTAATTTACAAACCTTCTTCCTTTTACTGCTGCCGACCCGCCAGAGAGCCATTTATATGGTGTTTAGTAGGTCGGTGACCCGTGGTCAGTAATAAAAACTCCGGAGAAACGCGGAATATGATGACGCGTGCCGGAAGGGGGTCGCGTTCCCTGTCAAGTAGCGCGGAACCGTATCATGGAAATGCTAAACGTCACAGTTTGCTGCGCTGTTCCATCAGATAAACGCAGTTTTTATTCCTCTCCAGTACCTCTTTATGGAATATAACCGGATAAAAATAATACAAAAAAGGGGAAAGCGGTTTAATTGATAAAAGCTGGCAGACGTGTGACGTCAGAAGGTGCGTCAACAGACGGACATGAGTCAAGATCTCTGTCGCCGATAACCTCCACGTGACGTGCGATACACTTTTCTGTTCATCACCAACTGACGGGGCACAACCCACATCCTAAGTGTTTAACGCATCCCATTTCATAACCCACCCTGTAGTCCACATATGTCATCGACGAAATTTGCCAGCAGATACACCAAATTCATGCTTCGGGGGATCCTGGCAGCGTCATCTGGGGGAAAATTCATCAACCCCTTCCCAGTCATTATAGGGATTGCAGCGTAATTCGAGTTGTCCCCTGTCCCCACCCCCGCAAAAAAGTTATCGCACGCAAGGGAGGCCAGCTTTCTAACTTCGTCACTAGATATACGAAGTGTTTTAAAAGCGATACTGAACCAATATGTGGACATTGTTGCTCAGATGCTATATACGAAAATATACCGAGAGACCCAAAAACATCCGAACCGGCTACACAGTGTTTGGCCAAGCGGCGCCTTTGACGCTCGTTACCGTCTGCCTATTAATAGGTACAGACTTATCCATGTTATTACAGGAGATGCTGAAACGGCCACCGCCGTTTGGCAGCTCTTTAGGAAACTATCCATCACTCGCCTTAGTTCACGTTGAGAAATGCTGGCAATTTCTTGGCGGATATTTTGTTTTAATTTTTCCATGGTGTGTTGGTTTGCCCTGTATGCTTTAAGTTACCCCAGAGGGATTAGTCCCAAATCTCTGCTAGTAATTCTGACCTGAAGCACATTTTCAATTGTTTTCATCGAAAGATTGGTTCTATGTGCTGTTGCAGGGTCTTGTTGAAAAAAGTTAAAATCACTCCTGTCTGTTAATTCTCTTAAGGGGGGGGGGGGGAAATCATATTAATGTATGTACAGGCTACAACTTATTAACATGGTTAAGTAAAGCCTTTAAAAATGGTTCTGAAAATGTTGCATGGTTCATCGGTATCTTTCTATAATAATGGCACACGGCAAACAGCGCCGAGGGCGCGGACAGGCAAGAACACAGCTCAGCCGGTTCGGATGTTTTTGGGTCTCTCGGGAGTTTTCAGCTCAAAGGTACATTAACAAAACGCCTCATGATCAAGGTGGATTAGGCAGTTTCCCAGGAATAATGCCTCGTGCCTGGCTCACGCTGTCGAAAGTTCAAAGTAAAGCAGATAGGTTGAGAACCACGTCGCGTGTGTTTAGCATTGTTTTGTAAATATGCCGACATGCTGCATTAAAGAACTTAATACCCTTAGATATTTGTTTCTTCTTACAACATATTTCATCACAACAGACAACGAAAATAACTGGAAAAATAAGCACGAGAGATGTTCAATAAAGAATGATCATAATTTTTTACGGACATTATTTTGCGCACTAAAATTCAATCTTATATATTCTGTTAGCTTAATGTAAACCAAACACGCCGTAGTAGTTTCATTGTTGGTACTCCTGGTTCTCGCCTGTGAGAACCAGGCAAGTTCAGACATGTTCAGTATCGCCTACCGCTGCAATGCAGGTAATACGCAGTTAAAGTTGATGTTAGAGGAAGATCCGGAGTTTCTGTCAAACTTAATCACTGTTGATGAAACTTGGCTACATCATTTTGATCCTGAGAGCAAACAGCAAAGCTCAGTGTGGAAATCTCCTTCATTACCAACCCCCCAAAAAGCGAAAGTGGTTGCTTCTGCTGGGAAAGTTATGGTCATCTGATTCATGGAATGGTTTATCAGCACGTTGTACCTGCACACACATCAGTAACTGTACAATACGACAGGGATGTCCTGAAAAGATTGCAAGTCCATATTAGTCGCAAAAGACCACATTTCCGTGAAGCAGGCTGGATGCTACACCATGATAATGGGCGGCCGCATATTGCCAATGTTGTTGCTGAATATCTTGCAAAAATCAACGTGAAGTGCATCCCTCACCCTCCCTATAGTCCGGATTTAGACACATGTGACTTTTTCTATTCCCTAACTTTAAGAAACGCCTTCGTGGGAGCATTAACCATTATCAGAAGCAGTGGTGAAAGCTCTGTTTTCAAAGCCATTGTCTGTTATTTAAGTAATATGTGTCGAAGAGGTCGTGAAATTACAAAAAGAGAGAGAAATATGCATCAGGTTATTTAAAAAAGGAAAATCTATTCAAGAAACTGGAGAAACCATTAAAAGACGTACCAGTACATCGAGTACTATTATATACAGGTTTGATCAGAACAAAACTTTACGAAAATCAATCAGGAAGGGGTCGTCCTGCAGTTCTATGAGATGGAGAAACGACAGTTACTTAGAAAAGTCAAGAAAAATCCTAAACTAAGTGCTCCAAAACTTGGTATTTGCAGTTCAATCACACACAGGAAAGTCTGTTTCAGCACAAACTATAAGAAACGTGTTTTATGTAGCTGAATATGGAGACCGAACAGCCCGTAGAAAACCATACATCAGTAAAATCAACAGAAGCGAGTTGCTTTTGCAAAAAAAAAAAACAAAATACGATGGGTTTGATTTCTAGAAGAAGGATGTATTTACTGACGGGAGTCAATTTGAGCTCTTTAAGTCAAAATGGCGAGTAATAATGTGGAGAAGAAAGAATTGTGAGCTTGAGGAGAAAAATATAACAGCTTCAGTTAAACATGGAGGCGGTTCAGTACTTGTCTGGGGCTGCGTGAGTGTAAATGGTGTGGGGGATTTGTGGTTTATTGATGGAATTATGAACCAGAAGATTTATATAAACATCCTAAAAACACATCTGTCCAGAGGTGTGAATAATTTGGGTCTTTCTGAGGATTATATTTTCACACAAGATAATGATCCAAAACACACAGCTCTAGATGCAGGGCTATGGTTGTTGTATAATACTCCACGATGTATGTCGACACAATCGCAATACTCAGACATGAATCCAGTACTGAATTTGTGAAGTATAATGGACAAAAATATTAGATATCATCAGAGATCAAGTATAAATGATCTAAAGAACGCTCTACTAGAGGAATGACGTAAAATTACAGTGGAAACAATACAATATTTGGTGAAATCCATGCCAAGGAGAATGTAAGAGATTATAAAGAGGAATGGAGGGCATACTATTCGATTTTCTCGAAGTGACAGTCGCATGTCTACTCCACGTGGAGTCTCAGTTGCCAAAGTTCCAACTTCCAGGTGATCTGTTTCATTACTTGCAGAAATTCGTTGTCTCACAATGTGGAGACCGTAGGAGGGAAATGCAGTGGTAAATACAAATGAAGTAGTATATAACTTTCAGTCACGTGAAAATAATGAAAGTGAAGACAGTGTGAAAACTGGGCCGAGTTATATTACTGGAAAAGCCTTTAAAAAAACAAAGTTATAACGGGAACTGTTTCTAAGCAAATTGAAGTGCTTGTTTTGAACACATATAAATATGTGCTGAAAAATAATCTTGGTAAAGGGTCGTGCAATGAACCTGATGATAAATTCTGGGTATTCACAGAAATACAGTAAGAAATATTGTGACGAAAGGAATACCAAAGACGCCGATCAAGTGTGAAAACAAAAGGAAATGTTTCTCTAAAGTAGATAATTTCATATGCGATTTAATTCGTTGAGAAATTTATAGATTCTATGCAAAAGGGAGAGCGCCCACCTTAGACGAATTGGTTGCACATTTGCAAGAAATTTGTGATTTTCCTTATGGGCGCTTCACTTTGCGCGGTCTCCTAAAGGAGCTGGGTTTCAAATACCGCACTTTGAATAAGATAAGCTTATTATGGAATCCAGTAGAATTGTAGCTTGGCGATATATATATCAAAACTAAGGAAGTTTCGTAGTAATGGACATAAGATAATTTATTTAGACGAAACCTCGTACGATACCCATGACGTATCGAGAAAGGTGGCAACCTTGCAGAAAGTTCTGGGAGAAGGAGAGTTGGGGGTTGTAAAACGATTATAAGGGTTCGTCAAAGGCATCGGACGACGTGCACACGCGTTAACTAAACAGACTTTACTAACCGTAACATTCTACACCATCTTCAGCATGCAGACGAATACTTATTTTGCATCATATATAGCAAATCTTTACTTTTAAATGTTTAACCATGTTTATGCGAATGGATAGTGTGTGTTTTATTGTATTATCTTTTCCACTATTCAATAAATAAGACAGTGTCCCTGCTGTACTTCATTCTGCACTGATTTTGCACTATCCATACGTCCTTAAACATAAACATTAGACGAATACTTTTTTGGAGTAACTATATATATTTAAAACATGTACATAATATACGAATATCCATGTTGTAATTGTGATTTGAACAACTGCATTATTATAAAACTTTGGAGAATTGTGTTTGCGTTCCCTTATGTTTAGCGTCAAGAAGACTTGCTAGTGTGTGTGTGTGTGTGTGTGTGTGTGTGTGTGTGTGTTTGTGTGTGTGTGTGAGAGAGAGAGAGAGAGAGTGAGAGAGAGAGAGAGAGAGAGAGAGAGAGAGAGAGAGAGAGAGAGAAAGGGAAATATTAAAAGTGGGGATAACGAGGTGGCAACGCTGAAGGCTCTAACGCATCTGATTCCTTAAGGCAAGAACTCTTCCCATTTGAAACACATTTAATAAATATAAATATAAATAAATATAAATATAAATTATAGTACAAGGCTTTGCTCTTAATACATGTTTACATTAATAATAAATTAAAGTAAATATTAAGTTGTTGATCCTGTTTCTAAACGAGGACGGTTTGTTAGACCAAAATATTTGTCTCGAAAATGTCCAAGACCTGAAAATGGTCTTAAGATGAAAATGTATTAACATTGGTTGACAGCTTTTTGTTATAATAAATCCACACATGTAAAGTTTCTCAGTTTGTAATTACTGTTTTGCAAAATCTGGCAACTCTTGAGTGAGCAAGATACCTATCAGACTTGACTATAGTGCTGACCAAATGACTTGAACATTCTAGAATCTGTTTCGCAAGAGGAAACATGGTCGTCCTGATTAACATCTGTTATCGCGAGGACATTAAGGTACGGCTTGAAGAGTCGCGTCATTTGCCTGAGTGGAGTCAGATGTTGGCTATTATCTTGCGAGCGATGGAATTGTGACCTTGGCAAGGTCGGCCCCAACTTGTTTACTGCGGCAGATGGAAGACGGTAAAAAGACAACAGCATCCACTTAATATCAACCTGTAGAGCAACTTTGCAAACACTAAATTTTTGAAGGTTCAGTTTGGTTATGTCATGTTAAAGAGTATCGGAAGAAAAGACATATGAAATCCTTCAGAAACAAAGTTTATGGTTGAACAATCTATAAGACTAATAAGGTTTTACAAAGCCTGTGTACAGTGCAGAAAGCTTGCGAAACGGCTTTGAATTTTCATGAGAATGGCATGGAGTAGCAAACACTTGCCTTTATTCTATAGGAAATACATGTAAAATATCAGTGCCACGATATTTGTATTCCAAGGAAATACGGCCACGACTTTTTTTAATAACATTAGTTATATCGAATGGTGAATGAAATAGGTGAAATGATGTTCAAGAGCCCAGGGTCCTTAAAGCTTAGACCTACCCGACATTCATCTTTCAGAATAAGGAAAAACACTGAAAAAAACTTATCAAGTTAACTCGCCCAGACCGAGATTCGAACTCGGGACCTCTTGAACGTGAGACAGACGCTACCCACACACCTGAGAGGCGGGGATAACGTAGGAACTAATTAGAACTAATTTAAATAAATTTGTTTAAAACTTGCGGTGCTAATACCAGAGTACTTAAACGAATTCTTATACGAAACGTGGTTAATTTCTTTTGCTGTAACTTCTTTAGGAGGTCTTGCTAATTAATTGCACAAATAACATTTTGTGTTGCGCTAATATTAGGAAAAAATCAACAAAAATTTTGTAATTAACTGAGCAGACCTCGTGTCGTTTCCGTAATGGTTAAATTCTTATATTAAGGGTTTCTGAATTATAGTAAAACTATGTGATTATAATAACAATAATAATAAACGCATGGCGCGACAGGCCATAGAGGGTCAATGTCTGCCAATCCGCTTGCCGGCCTCACGCCCACATATGCAGGTAGAGGTGGGCGATCATTCAATTGATACGGGGAGGAGATGTGGTCAGCATCTCGCCACCTCCAGCCGGAAAGTTGGCTTTCTTGACCAGGGCCGCTTACCTAGGACCGGTCCTATACTCGGGACCTAAAATCGGCACCCCCAGGTGTGAGATCGAACCCGGGCCTTATTTTGTGGCAGAGAACCAAACCATGATGCTTTATCCCATTAAGCCAAGGTGCAGGACAGTGAAACTATGTGCTGTTTATATTATTATATAACAATGAATCAAAAAAGTGCATCGGTTTAAACATGTAATTATCCATAAACATTTATTCGACCCTTCCAAAGAAGATAAAGTATCCACTTAAACATTGCAAGTTATCTTTGAGTTACACCTCAAATATTTGAGATAGTTTTGAAGTTCATCAGGATACTTGAAGCAGAAGAGAGGATTTAATGTGCTTATGGATATCTCGACATGGTAGCTGAAGCGACGAGCCGACAGCCAGGATAGTTGACCAGTGGTTCAAGTCCCTGCCGTGGCTTCAACTTTCCAACTTGGCGTCTATACAACGTTAATTCGAAAAAAACAATTATAAAACAAAATGTTTAATTCTTGGCCTAATCGGTGAAAGCTAGTGAAAGCCCTGCAACTTGAAGTACAAATATAGAGGTTGATTTCGAAAGTTATTTTCCTTCATATTTATGTCAACAGTAAGAAATTGTTGTAACCATATTTATTTAAATAATGTTTAGACTTTTGTGGAATTGTCATGTTTTCTGTCGCTGTGAAACCATGAGTTATTTTTTCCCCGTAAGGTAACAATGAAATTATACTTTCAAATGTTATCCTGTATTATCAGGTTTTTTTTTTTTTTTTTTTTTGCAGGATTACAGAAACGTTGTAACCGGCTCTAAGTGCCCTTTTATATCATTTGAATCACAATATAAATGATGCACGCTTGTTTACATTAATTTCTTGCATATCGACACGAGAACCAAGGTTTTTCAGCTTATAAAAATTAAATAAGGTAACAATTGTAAAAGCCTTACAACGAACTTAACGTGACTTCAGACCACTTGATCTAAAAGTCAACGCATGATATTTTAAGGATCATCTAACCCAGGGGTTGTCACATTTTTAATACCGGGGCCCACAGAGAATGGATTAAGGGCAAAGCAACACAAGCTTAAGTCAGGAACAATAAATTCGAGCACCGATCAGATTAGTTTTCAAACGGTGCTTTTTGAGCTAAAAGCTATACTAAGAAATATTTTAATGTAAACAGCTGTACGTAGAAGTACATTTTTTTTTTGTCATAATTAGCTACATTTTGTGGTTGATTCGATTTAATGGAATCTAAGTCTTCTGCTATGGCATATTTCATTTTTATAAGTGTTTTCACAACTGTAAGACAATGCGTACTGATATTAGTTCTTGTTTTAAGTCATGAAGTCATACACTGGAGGAAATGTCACACGACAGAGAATTGTTAATATTAGTTGAAAATCTGAGCAATCAATTTGATTTAATTATTGGAAATTCGTTAGTAAATTAATCTAATGGCACCCGTTTCTTTTTGTGTATACTTTTTTTTTCTATTTTAAAGTTTGTAGGTGGACCAAACAAAAGCAGCTCGCGAACCGTACTTTGGCTAACCCTGACCTAACGTGGTTTAGCATGAGTTTCGTGCCAATCTTTTCCTTTCCGTTGCCGTTCCCGCTGCCGTTTGAATGGAACCAATCGGCACGGAGCAAAAACTTCTTGTATTACGTATTCCATGAAACAATTTTTGGTTTTCCTTCAATTCATTTGTTTTGTAAGCCTCTTGCAGGAAATAGGATTCAGATATAAAGCAACACAATAAAATGTGCGATGTTTTTTCTTCTTTTTTCTTTAATTGAAAGTGCCAGGAGAGAGAGAGGGAGAGGGGGAAAGAGAGAGATCAGCCATGTTTGCCGAACATTAATGCTCGATTTGACCAACAAATGTTAAAATCGACGCTAACAAATGTAACGTAACAATTGTCACAGCGCTAACAAAGGTCTTAAATTTCTTGCATTTCACCAACTTGTTTTCTGAAAATGTTAAACAGGTGTTAACGCCAAGAGACTTGTAAATATTAAAGCTATAGAAGGCTATGGATGAGTCAAATTATTTTCTGAACGTACTGCGATGCGTTCTTGTTTTCATTTTAGTCTGCACACAGCTGAAAAAAATGGTGGGTGAACAAAATCCTAAGAGAAGCCGTGGTACAAATTTCTCATCGATGGAGAAAGAATTGTTAATTGAATTGGTGATCAAGTATAAGGTCATCGTGGAAAATAAGAGAACGGATGCGGTGAATGTAAAAGAGAAAGATGTCACGTGGTAAACGATTGGAAACAAATTTAATTCAAATGCATGTGCCGCCACCACTAGAAGCACGAAACAACTTCGTCAGTATTGTGTAAATTTAAAACGAGGCGCGAAAGACAAGTGACGAGTGACTTTGAACGTTTCAAGACGGGAGGTGGACGCTCTATTATCCACATAAATTCAGTGAATTATAAAATCGTAAAGTTATTAATACTTGAAGCAAAGACTAAATCGGCATATTCCTTTCGATGCATGTTCTAATGTCAGTATTACGTAAATTTAAAACGAGGTGCGAAGGACAGAAGTTACGAGTAACTTGAACGTTTGAAGACGAGAGGTGGACGCTCTATTATCCACATAAATTCAGTGAATTATAAAATCGTAAAGTTATTAATACTTGAAGCAAAGACTAAATCGGCATATTCCTTTCGATGCATGTTCTAATGTCAGTATTACGTAAATTTAAAACGAGGTGCGAAGGACAGAAGTTACGAGTGACTTGAACGTTTGAAGACGAGAGGTGGACGCTCTATTATCCACATAAATTCAGTGAATTATAAAATTGTAAAGTTATTGATACTTGAAGTAAAGACGAAATCGGCATATTCCTTTCGATACATGTTCTAATGTCAGCAATAGGTAAATTTGAAACGAGGTGCGAAGGACAGAAGTGCCGAGAGATTTGAACGTTTCAAGACGGGAAGTGGACAGTGTATTATCCACACAATTAAGTGAATTATAAAGTTGCAAAGCTATTAATACTTGAAGCAAAGACGAAATCGGCATATTCCTTTCGATGCATGTTCTAACCTCTCTTGTACTTCCGCAGTAACCTTCATAGCAACTTGTTTGGACAGTCTATACCTCTGTAGAAAATTTTCTTCTGATAGCTCCTCAAAATCATTTCTCCTCATAGTGCGTACTCTATTACGAATGCCATTTAGACGGTCTTAAATATAGCAAATCGACATCAAAAACTGTGTCCACGCCCGCCATCTTGACTATTTACAATACGCTAACACTTGTTGGTGACATGCAATTTTTCTTATAACTATTGCTAAACTCGTGTTAAGTCTTAACATCTGTTGGGAAATCGGGCATAAATCTAGTAAACATTGTACCGTTAAATTGCATTAGTAGATATTTTGAGATCATAAGACCATAAGATCAGCGACATTAGCTTTATATTCAGTTCATCTTAATCCCGGCTTCAGTGAATAAACATGTCACTTCTCAGTTACTACATGACAAAGCTTGGAAGCGTATCGAAAATATCTGAAACGTCCGAGTTGTTTACGCAAGCCTATCGCACATACACATCGAGACAGTATATATACACGCTGTTCAGATAAATCACAGTAACGTGTCATACATCGGCAGGCGTGAGAAATCATATATAACGTGATTGAATATTGTGACAAGGAAAATTAGAGAATCAGAATCCCTTTGCATTTAGCGACAAAATGGGCGGCTGAATGGTAATTTACATCTGTGAATAATAATAATGATGATGATGATGATGATGATGATGATAATAATAATAATAATAATAATAATAATAATAATAATAATAATAATAATAATAATAATAATAATAATAAATAGGCTAAACCCTTTGTATAAGACACAGCTCCCAAATACTTTGTGTTTCGTCGCTTACGTATGCCAGGCTATTAGTAATATTTCGCAGCAGCAGACCAGCAGAAGAGACGAGTCGTCCAGGTTTACCTGGACGGAGTGTTTGCTGCCCAGCACCTAGCCGCTTATTGCGTCTTTATCTGGGCAGTATAGAAGGGTCATTATTGTCTCAGGCGGTTGTTTTGGGCATTTGTCATATCCAGCCTTTATGTGCGCAATCGCCCCGCTTAGGGGGGGATGCGCCAATGCTGGCTGCGTTCTTCCGCCTGCCTGGGAGGCATCTGAGCACAGTCCGCTTAACAGGCTAGAGGGAAAGGAACCGTGTTAATGTATTAAGTGTACTAAGCCCATTTCTGGGCTTAGGAGGTTGGAGTCAGGGGGAATGTGGCCCTGTTCAGTACTAGTTACCCAAGACATCTTTGGGTAACCGGTAGCTCGGTCGCCGGCGAGGAACCCTGTGGTCGTAACGGCCAAGGGTGTTCACCAGTATGTTTGGATGGGAGTCCAGCTTATCGTAGATGGTGCGGGATCCACGATATACGGGACCCCAGAGTATGTGTGTAGGATGTGGGACGGGAATCTCCGCCCGGTATCGTAGATCATGCGCAATGCCCTGTTCTGGACGTACTGGAGTCTGCGAATAGTGGTGGGAGCCGCTGATCCCCAGACTTCGCAGCCGTACAGAATCAGGGGCGTTATGATCGCCCGATATAGGCGTAGTTTGAGGTGAGTTGGCATGGTGGACTTTAGAATGGGGTATAGCTGTGTTAACGCTGCATGCCCTTGTCCGGCTTTGACCCGGACATGAGGTGCGTAGGTGAGACCGCGATCCAGGTGGACGCCAAGGTATTTGGCAGTGGGAACCCAAGGGATTTGCCTCTGCCTTAACCTCAGCGACCAATCTGGTCGCCTAGCTCGGACCTTAGCCAGGAGAAGTGCGGAGCTCTTCTCGGGGCTAATGGCCATTCTCCACATCTCACTCCAACGGCCAATGGCTCGGAGTTGGCGCTGCAGCGGAGGATGACAATATCGTAGGTTTTTGTTACGTGCCATTATGAGGACGTCGTCAGCATATTGGCACGTAACAGTCTGTGGTTCTAAGGGTAAGTCAGACATGTAGGCCGCAAAGAGTATCGGGGACAGTACACTGCCCTCCGGGACTCCCGCGGCTATTCTAGTAAACAAGATAACTAGCGAATGCAGCGCTCGGCAGTACTCAGTATACTCCTCCACAGGAGAGAAAGTCTCCGAGGGGCGAGACGCCGGGTGGTGGCCGAAGGTCCCCACACCCTCCCTGGACAGGTTTATGACACCCCTTGTCAGTACAGTTACAGACCATTCAAAAACATTCTGACGGCTTCTACTTTTGTGAATGAATCTTCTAGGCTTTAATGTAGAGAGCGAATAGGGCGCATGTTTTCTTAACGGTCTGCTCCTTGTATAGCAAGCGTTCTCTGCCACACACATTCGCTGTCCTTGTCCCACAGCACATTCCTTACAGGGATTTTTTTGCGTTGCTATATTATACGTCTCAACGCTCTGTCAAGTAGAATGGAAATGGAAAGTAATAGAATGAGCAGACAATTTATCATATTTGTTCTGGCAGTTTTTATGTGATAAATTACAGGCTCTAATTGTAATTTTTCCATTATTTCCTCTTTTATTTATGCTCCCATTTGATACACGTTATATTTCTGAGAAGTTTGTTTTATTTTCAGTTAATTTGTTTTCATTTTTCTTTCTTAATGTACCCTTTCTGGATATTAAATTCTAAACTGACGTGATAGTTAAGTATGCATTACGATCGAAGAAAGTCCAAAAGTTCAGTTCAAACTGATAAAAGTGATGGATTGAAGCGAACTGAGTCATATTTTCCTTACAGCTCACAAAAAATGGTCATAGATTCGATATTCGTTACTCTTTTAATGCCAAAGAAACACTCGATAATGCACAACGATGTTTCAGTTTCCCTCATAAACAACAATCTGACACTCCGTGTAAAGAAGCCATTGTTGAGGAAAGCGTGAAATTCTTGTTCTGAATAATTTGCGGGGAGAAGCCCCAAATTTTCTTGAAGTGTTCTCAGATAGCCGCTCCCCCACGCACTGCGGGGTCTCAGGTTTCCTACAGAAATCTTTCCTGGGCAGACCACCGCCTTCTGAGGTTACATCGTCTTCTGTGAACCAACGGTATAGTTACTTAAAGTCTTCTTCATTTGTTTTTTGTATTGGATGTCAGGCTTCCATGCTCCGGATTCCAATGCCGCATGACAAATAACGCACTTATACGTATTCTCATATGTATGCTGGAACTATAGACTATATTTATACAAGTAGTAAAGAAATCGTGTGAACTAATATTCCCCAAAGTACTGTCCATACAAGACGAAAAGGTAAGACAGAGGAATATGTGACGTAATCACTTTTGCTACCCATATGGTGTGTATGCTCGCCGTCTGGATATGATATGGATGCTAGATTCATGTAAAATACACAGTGTTGTCCCATAGCTCTCTCATGCATAATACCTAACACTGCAATTACCAAACCGAGCATTAGATCCGGTAGCAAGGATGACTCATATGCACTCTCATACATTCACTTCGTTGTAAACAGGTCCACTACCAGAGTAGATAAGTTGTTAAAGTCCCTCTCCGTCTTCAGGCCCCGCTTGACTTATAGGTAGACAGCCTTTATTCTTAACACGTTTCATTACGGTGGCATGTCCAAGACTAGGAATCTCTCAGACGTTATCAAACAAGGAAAAGTTTCAGGAGTTGCACGCTTTCAGAAAACATTCCCTCACGTGCAATGAGCACGCTCGAGTCTCATTGCATTTGCATTGCAGGTTCGTGTTATCGAAGGTTTGCAAGATGGTCAGTTCAAAGTCTTTTCTACTATCAGCTTGCTGCGTCAATCGTTATTGGATCGTGCCGGATAGATATCGACCTTTGTGTTAGAACACGTGCAACATCCACAAGACGTCTGGAGCAGTTGTGTTGGATAAACAAAGCTGAACCCAGAAGAGCTACTTGCTCTATTTGAAAAGCTTCCATTTTTCCATATGCCAGGTGCCTCGGCACCCCTTGAAGCTTGGGGGAGGGGGCATTCAGGACCACAGTAGGAACCAAGTAAAGAAATTATGTGGAGATATTTTGTGGCATTTAACGCCCTCAAACGTACGAAATTGTGCTCAAATCAACCAGGATCCATAGGGCTTAGTTTTCCAACATTCATCTTTCAGGATAAGGGGTAACTCACCCTGACCGAGATTCCAATGAGAATTCGAACTCGAGATCTCTTGAATGTGAGGCAGACGCTACTCCCAACATCATAGAGGGCCTTATGACTCCTCCAATTTTTGCCGTATTCGTTAGAATGAGCGCTTGTGACTTCTAAGTTTACTTTTTCTTCCCCTTATTTAAGGTAGATAAGTATTTTATTCCTTGCAATGGTGTAGGTATATCTCGTACCTTATGATGTTCTACTCCCCCAAATAGTGTAAGATTTTTAATTTATATTGCATTGCATTCCATTCCAACAATTCGATATAGAAATGTCACTGAAAATATATCTACGTCTTAGGGTCTCCCACAGTCTATAAAAATTAGAGAAAGCAAAGCGTGTGTCGAAAGTTTTTATTTTTTGAAAAATGGCTTTTAATAATGTTGTATAAAATACCACATGTTTTAGTTTTGTTAATGCCAAATGAAATACATATTTTAAAGCCCCCTGAGTGACTTGTATGAATGGTAAACCAGAGACAAACAGACAATATTTTATACAAATATAACAATTTGTAACTTAAAACTTGAAGTTGATATGTTCTTGTTAGTACTACCAATATCTGAAAATAAAAGAAATTTAAACACAATCGACTGCCGGTATTTCAAAATTCACTACGCGATGTTTTTTTTTTTAAAAAAATAAATATCTTTTCCCAAACCATTAAATCTATCGGACCATTTAATTGTTTTAATCATTTATCTTCTGGATTTATTTCATGGTTAAATGACCAGAAATGATCTGCTACGGCCGATTTATCAGTCTGTTTATACTTAATGTTCTTTCATTCTACGATAGTTTCTAAATTACGTTTTGTCTTTGCAATATAAACTTAATCATCGAAACAATTAAACTGATAAATACCAGATTTTTTATTATTAGGAATTTCATCTTTTTTTTAGAGAAATGCGATAAATTTTTAATACTATATTTATTTTGAGGAACTGAATTGATACGAAACTCTTCAAAAAAATTTTGAAAATGTTTATTAACCCGAGGATGGTAAGTAAATTTTTTAAAATTATAATCGTCTTTATTTTTCTAAGGGTAGAAATATCATTAAGTTTTTTGATACTTGAATTTTTCAATTTTTTATGTATAAAGTCTTTATTAAACCATTAGTTAAAGCAGTATTAATAATATGTGTATATTCTTTATTAAATTCATCTATATTCATGGGTATATTTATTAATCTATAAATCAAACTATTGAAAACAACAAATTTATTTTAAAAGGGTTAAAACTTTTATTTTTTTATGTAATAATCAATATGAGTAGACTTCATATAAATACCAAAGTTTAATTTATTACTATTTAGTATCTTTAGATCTAGAAAAGGAAGAAATCCATTAATTTCAGTTTCTGGTGTAAATTTTATAGCTTTATCTTGCAAATTTAGTAATTTTAAAGCATCGTTTATGAGTTTATCAGGAACAATTGCAAAAATATCAACATATCTATACAAACCGGTTGGAAGATATGTAAAAGTTTTACATGAAATCGCGATCCTGGACAATTTATAAGAAAATTATCATCATTTCTTATAATATAAGTGAAGTTTTAAGTTTCAAGTTGTTATATTTGTTTGCTTCACTGTTAATAGCTTCATATTTTACGTATTTATTAGACAATATTTTACTGTACAAAAAATGCAGATCTCGTTAAATCACTCAATTTATGTCACGCAACTTTTTTTGACAACCATTTCTGCAATATTGCTTGTTATTTCAATTTTTAAAAACCTACGCTTTTCTCAAATGGGAAAGTTGTTATTCTTTTTTATTCCCTCCTGGTTATAGAAAGAACGGAATTTGAGAACCACCACTACCAGTTCTTAAAATGTATATTCCCCTATACCCATTGTATCTACAAGTGCTTTATCTCGATTAATGTAGAGTAGATAGTATAAGCTTTTGCAAGAGTAGTTTATACAAGAATGAATAAATAGTGTGACATCAAAATATTAAAAGTATTATTTCAATAATTCAAAAAAGGGAGAGAGGTAAGAGAAGTCGTGCAGTAACCACTGGTGACATTTCCTACACGATATAAGCTAATATGCAGTTGCAGTTATGTGGTTAATGTTCAAAATTTCAGTGAGTACGCGTATAACATAAGAAATTCGAATTGCCCAACCTATACCTCCACACCCGCAGCTGTAGCGTAGGCGTGTCTGCTTCACGTTTAAGAGGTTCCGAGGTCAGAGTGTTACACCTGGATGTTCCTTCCAAGGTTTTCCCTTATCTTGAGAGACGAATGTCGGGTAACCATAAGCTCTATGGATCCTGGACTCATTTGAGCATCATTTCCCTCTTCGTTCATCGTTGGAGGACTTTAAACATCCACAGCTGCTTATTATATCGGCAGGTTGACATGGTCACATTTCAAGTATCTTTCAAGAATGTGCAGCACTCTATATCACTGAAGTCCCCCTGGTTACCTTCTGATGTGCAGTCAAATATCTTGGCGTCCATCTTGATCGTCGGCTGACATGGAGTACACATATCAAAAGTAAACTAAATTAAGCCTATGATCGTCTTCACAAGTTGTATCCCATTCTCAACAGCAAATCCTCTTTTCAAGTCGAATGTACGCTGCTACTATACAAGAGTATTCTATGACCACTTCTTCTATATGCCAGTTCTGTATGGGGATGTGTTTCACCTACTCATATTCACCAACTCCAGGTGTTTCAAAACAGAATATTACGATTGTCTGTGAACGCCCCGTGGTACATCCGGAATGCACAGCTGCATAGAGAATTGGACATAGCATTAATGAGTACATCTCTACAACGACAAGCAGATACTTTGCTCTACTTCCTTATGTATCAGGTGCTTTATTCTTCCAACTGGGACGTCGCCTTGATGCTGCACCAAGGCTGAAGGCACGCTTGCCACATGACATTTTATTTCTATAATGTTTACTTATTCTGTAATGAAGAAGTTATTTAATTTATACTCGCACTAATCAGACAAGTTTGCTTGAGGACTGTAATACGAGTATCCTCTATCCCTGTATACTTTAATTTTATTATTTATATTATGCATATAGCTCCACAATTTGTATAGCACCAACTGTGCTGAGCAATTGAAATAAAAATTCAACAAAAAAGCACGATTTTCATGAATTATCTCCACCCCAAACTATCCAAAACTGCGTTATTCAAAATAAGAGTAGTAAAGTTCAAATACGTCTCTTTAATATCCAGAAGATTGTGCAATCCTGCCTGCCGTGCTAGGGATCCTGGCTTCGATTCCCGGCTGGAGGTGAGGATTTTTCTCCAACCAAGATGATTCCCCATCTTTCCCGGAGTCTGGAAGTATGAATGAGAGTGCGAATGTGTGCGTGATCTAATGATACAATCCAAGTTGTTAGCATCATCGATATGTTCCAAAGGAGAACGGCCGATATGACCAATGCAGTTTAAAGGCGGGCTATAAATGGGGGGGGGGGGAGATTGTGCAAATCATTTAGAATTTGGCGTGATTGGAAAATAACTGAAATTGTTTGTTGAAAATTAGTGAAAATTAATTCCAGACACGTTTTTGTGTTTAAGATTAAGATACATGATGAAAGATATGTATTTTAGTTGTACCTGTTTCAAAGCTGGCCGAAAGCAAACAAATGCTTATGGAGTGCATATGTACTGCCACGAGGAGGGAGAAGGCAAAGGAATGTCAAATAAACAGCAGGAAGCGCTAAAGGCAGGGTTACTCAATTGACTCCATTTGGCCTCATCTGACGGACAAACCTCGTCATTGAATACCGGCATCGTATTACATTCCTTGGTGCATCAGGTTCCTTTCTGCATGCCCATGTCGAGTTTCTCCTTCGAACGTGCTGTGGAATGTCAACCGTGTCCATAAAAATCTTTTGTAATTCCATAAATATAGTAGAAAGTGAAAAATAATTTACATATTCTGTATGTACACTTTATAATCAGGGCCTTAATATGAAACTGTTGAGGTCTTTGTGGAGCATTTGAAATATCTTTGTTAATAGAAAATGACGTTTTGTGACTTGACCTTAGTTCAACATTTTGTAACGTTTACACATTTGCAGTTTGGTATTTATCAAGCACTATGACATACGTTATTCTAAAATTGAAAGTAAATGGTTAATACTGAAATTAACTAATGAAGCAAATTGCCATTTAAAAAATATAGTTTAAAGTATCACAGATTAAAATAGTTGTCCTAGCTGAACTATGTGTTTCTCTGCATAATTTGTACCGACTGACAACGACACTATTATGACTTCGTACAGTTTTTAAAACTGGCACTTAATCTATTTTTCTATGCACTCGTGCATCCAGGAAAGTCTTCCCAACACAAGAAGGCAAGACAGGGGAATGTGTAACGTAATCACTTGTCATATCCTTCCGGATATGATAAGGATACTAGAGTCAGTCATCTAATCCTTGTTTCACATAAGCTTGCCCCGTATCTCTTAACGGTCACGTGACCTAATCACATCTCATTGGCTGCTGTTGTGGTGCAGACTGCTGTGTGGTAAAAATTAGTTCGTTTTTTAACATGGTGATATGTTTTATATGTTGGAAGAATGTCAAATGTATATTTTCGTAACTGTTTCAATGAAATATATTACGCAACAGAGTGGATTTATCTGAAATGCTTGTTAATTCTTAAACGAAGTGAAGAGGAGGTTCCTTTGCTCTCAAGCACATGGCACGATAGCACATGATTTAGCGGTAATGATGACATATTTGTTTATATCACTTTTATCACTGACCTTGTTTTGAACTGGATTAGTCATATATCGCCATTCGATGGAATGCGAGAGCTAAATTATTTTATTGATCGTTTATTGCGCGTGTACTTATTATATGTATAATGGCAAAGTCTACCGCCAGTTTTTCACTGAAGCATCGCAAGGAAAAACCTTTAGAAACCGGCGAAAAAAGAATTGTATTGCATGTATTTAATGCAGTCACAGAGAAGAATCCGTCTTTGTCAGTGAGAGAAGTCGAACAGCTGTGCTCTGAACTTACAGGTGTGTTAGATGCAACATGAGACAACAGGAAAACTTACCACTCAAGGGGCGATATTGCTTTGTGGCGAAGATGTTATTTAAGGACAATCAAATTGTCCAAATCGCAAAACTACCTTGACGAGGCTTGGGTGAATGAAGGACACACGACAAGTATGGCGTGACACGACTTTTAAGACTGAAAGACATGCATTTTTGCAAGGTATGTGTGCTGGTTTAAAAAAAATCCCAGTGGAAAAGTCCGAAGGCCTTTCATTATAAGCTTGTTCCAGTTTCATTGCTCATTCATTCAATTTCAACTTGTTCATTTTCATTATAAACTTTTTTATTTTTGCATGCCTTCATATTCTTATTTCTATCTTCCTGGCAATTATTATGACGTTTACTGCAGGTTTAAATGTGACGGGAAGGCACCGCCTATGGCCTAAGGCGCGAAAGCATTAGCCAATTAGGATGAGGAGGAAGTTAGTTGCACGCGGAGTGATACATGTCAGGGGGCAAGGTTATATGAAACAGATATTAAAATACCAGTGTTGTCACATAACTCACCCATACATAATACCTATCACTGCAATTACTGAAACGATAATCAGATCTGGCAGCATGGGTAACTCACATACACCCTCGTACTCATTTCGTAGTAAACAGATCCACTACCAGAGCAGGTAACAGTTCAAGCCCCTCTCTCACTCAGGCCCGCTTGCCTTCTTATGGTGGACAAACAGTACAGCATTCATGACGTCACGTGCTGCGAGCTAACATTTGGCGTTCGTAATTTGTAATTATTTATCAATATTTGCAGTGAAATAAAATAAGAGTTCTCGATACGAACATAAACATGGTCAAAACACACAATATACTCACTTGAACAACATTAATAAGTGAAACTTAAATGAAGTGAGGTGTATGGGGAGAAACATTGTGCCAAAATGACGTTAGCTTGTATTTATTTGTGTACAGAGTTTTATTGTTTCTGATATTTGTATTATTTTTAATGGGTTCTCTGAAATGTGAAAGCTCTTTCTTAAACCGCCCAATATATTAAACCCCAGTTTATTTAATTTCCTTTTCTAAAATATTTATATAAATAAGTCTGTTTGTTCTGTTGGTTAAAATACTTTTTTAAATTCTGATGAAATCGAAGTGTGAAAAAATGTGTAACTCTGACAGTTAACTTTATGGAATTTGTTGATTTTAAGATGTACTAATTTCTAATTTGATCCGGCATAGTTAAAATAGTACTGTCTGGTCTCTTTGACGATAAAAATATCTCTTTAAGAAAAAATGTTAAATACATACACAAGCACTTTTGCGGCACAAAATCAACTTTGTATAGCACGAATCCATTATTCAGAAGGAAACAAAAATGGACTAATTGTCATTTCTTGTTTGAGAGGTAATTAGAAATACATCTACATATGTGGATGTTAACAGAAATAATTTCTTCAAAGTCCAAGTTAGGTTTAATTACAGAAAAACGATCACATTTTACCAAAAATCATTTTTTTATTTTAACTACCAAATAATTATACAAAAGAATAAATACACTATAATTGCCATTCGTATGAATTATATTTTGAAGTCGCTGAGAAACGGGATTGAACTACTGAAATAAATGTTATCATATAATTATTTATGTTATATTTTGGTTATATAAACCATCATTCTGTAACTATATTGCTTTACAAGCAGCAAACTCTACATATTTCTTTAGACGTTAATAGTATTCGAATGTAATAAATGCTCAAAAGAAATTGTGTACATTTGCTTAAATTCGCAAAGAAACACATTTATGAAACTAGCACACATGCAAGTTAGGCATATACTTGCTCGCTATTGAATTAAGTAACAGGCTATAATATCCAGTGTTAACCGCATCACACGAGAATTTCTTGAATGCCACGATGTACATAGTAGTACGTACTTGATGTTGATCAAGTTGTAGAAACGGTATTATTACTTACCTGCAGATTTATATTAAAATATAACAAAAAAGGTGTAAATTAATCATTTCTTCACACTAGCCGTATATAGGCTAAGGTATTTGATAGTCAACATGAAGAATTCAATGCCATGGCCGGGATTTCAACCACGGATCTGCTAGTTTCCGTCCAGTCGCTCTAACCCATTGAGCTACCATGGCCAACTTGCCGTCATGACAAATTCTCCAATTGACTCATATTTCTCTGGAAAACACTCGGGGCTCTTGTATTTGAGATACACCGCTTGTGGCGACTTTCGTGAGTACTTGAGAGTCCCAGGCTTCATCATTTAACTCTTATTAATTTAGTTAATTAATGAAAATTAATCATTTCTTCACACTAGCCGTATATAGGCTAAGGTCTTTGATAGATAGTCAACATGAAACATTCAGTGAAATGGCCGGGATTTGAAACACAGATCTCCTGGTTTCCGTCCAGTCGCTCTAACCCATTGAGCTACCATGGCCAACTTGCCGGCAGGACACTAAATTCTCCATTTAGATGATGAAGCCTGGGACTCAAATACTTAGGATAGTAGGTCGCCTCAAACGGCGTATCTCGAATGCGAGAGCCCCTGGTTGTCTACCGGGGAAATATACGAGTCGAATGGAGAATCTAGTGTCGTGACGGCAAGTTGGCCATGGTAGTTCAATGGGTTAGAGCGACTGGACGGAAACCTGGAGATCCGTGGTTCAAATCCCGGCCATGGTATTGAATTTTTCATGTTGACTCTATCAATCAAAAACCTTAGCCTATATACGGCTAGTGTGAAGAAATGATTAATTTCCATCAATTAACTAAAATAATAAAGAGTTAAATGATGAAGCTTGGACTCAAGTACTTACGATAGTAAGTCGCCACAAACTGTGGAAATATACCGTCAGATGGAGAATTTAGTGTCGTGACAGCAAGTTGGCCATGGTAGCTCAATGGGTTAGTGCGACTGGACGGAAACCAGGAGATTCGCGGTTCAAATCCTGGTCATGGCGTTGAATTTTTCATGTTGGCTCTATCAGAAAAAGGGTGTGTTACCTAAATAAGGGGAAAATGTATAAACTGGCTTAAAACACTTTTAATGAAAGACTTATTATTAAACAATAGATAATATTAAATAATATAGAAGAATATTTAAATCTTACTGCATTTCATTTTAAATTTCCTTTGTAAATATTTATGCAGGATTTTACTTTGTTTCCTTTTATTTTAATTTTAATAATATTATTGATTGCGGTGCACATGTTTCATACTGAATTTCGTATTATAATTGTCTTTACTTAGAGGTCGGTCAAAGCCGATATATTGTCTAAATGTGGAATAAAAGATATGCTCACATGCATAAGGCACACAACCTGCGGAGCTGATGGTAAACAATGCACAGTAAAATTCCCCGGCTAAGAGCTCAGCTTAAAGGGGCTGCGGCGGCATCTTTTGTAAGTGATAATAGTAGGAATATTTAATTCTTGAAAGTTTTTTTGTTGTTTGGTTAATTTACGCCATTCAGATGCAGTTTATTATTATATTTCAGACTTCTAAAGTAGTAACTGTTTTAATCAATGTTTACTATTTTTATGTTATGAGAGTACGCTTCTTAAATATCGATTTTGTTTATCATAAGTGTATCTTGACGTAAAACCTTTGATGCACCGCAAAATCCTACATTGTTGCGAATAAGGCACAGTTCTCTTTTAGATGCCGCCATCTCTTGACTTTCATGGTTTAGTTCGGCAGCTGCCGTTAAGCCAGTGTTTACTTGGCATTGTAAAAGTGATGATGTGTTTTTGCGTTAAAAGTTATGGGAGTGGTGGTTGTAATAACTGAATGCGAATCTGTTGCAGTGTGATGGTAACCATGACTCGGAGGCGGCTGGTTCTGCTGTTGCTGTCGGTGTGGGGCAGCTGGTCGCTGGCGGCAGCAGACTGGACGGAGTGTCCTGCGCCTTGCCGATGCAAATGGATGTCCGGGAAGAAATCAGCGGACTGCACGAACTCGAGCCTCAGCACAGTTCCGGATGGTCTCAGTCCCGAGATTCAGATCCTAGACCTCTCAGGCAACGCCCTCCAGGAGCTCCCAGCCAGCACATTCCGCCATGTCGGCCTCGTCAATATTCACAAGGTCTACCTGCGATCTTGTGGCATCAGAGAGTTGCACAAAGAAGCTTTCCACGGTCTTGCAATCGTCATCGAGATCGATCTCTCTCACAATGATATTCGCACACTTCACGCGGGTACCTTCCGCGATAACGTCGCCCTCAGGCTGTTAAACCTAAACGGGAACCCTATACAGAAGCTGGAGAATGGGCTATTCAGCGATCTGACGAATCTTCAGACCGTGGATCTGAGCAATTGTCAGCTCACTCATGTTGCTCGCAAGACATTTGTGAATGTGCCCAGGCTAAAAACACTGCTTCTCGATGGCAACAACCTCACCACAATGAAGGTGGAGACATTGGATTCTCTGCATGCTCTCGGTGGTCTCAGTCTGCATGACAACCCATGGCACTGCGACTGTCATCTGAAAGACTTCTGGGAGTGGACATTAGACAGGCATTTGTATGCTCAGCCCACAGCTTGTGCAGAGCCCCCAAAACTTAAGGGTAAGCTATGGCTTGATTTGAATCCAGATGACTTGGCCTGCAAACCTCAGATCATTTCTCCACCAGAAGAATCGGAAATGGAAGTGGATGGAGGTAATGTGACAATGGCATGTCAGGTTGTGGGCAATCCTAGGCCTGTGGTCCAGTGGGTGTTTAACTCCAGGCCTCTCAGCAATGAATCGAGGAGACACCATGGAGACCAGAACTATGTGGTGAGTGAAGGATCTGCTACATCTCGCTGGGTCAACCTCACATTATTAAACGTACGTCCTGAAGATGCAGGAATATACATGTGTGTTGCCAAGAATGCAGGGGGCATGGAGGAGCGCAATGTGGTGCTCACTGTACTGGACTCCAGCACAGGAATCGGTAAGTAATATATATTTATTTTCTACAGCTATATTTGTATAAAAGTTTAAAACTTTCTAATGGAATTCTGAAAAGGGCAACTATTGAAAAATATATGCTTCTTCTTCTTCCTATGGCTCTACGTTCCTTGAAGTTAAACCTTGGCATTCCTAATGATAAGCCATCATTTGACTTGGTCCTGTGCCTTCTTTCTACATGTTCTCACATCCAGTGCTGTCAGATCTTCCACATCATCGATCAATCTTAGCTTTGGATGTCCTCTTGTCCTCTTATTATCCAGCCTGGCTTTTAGTGTGATTTTAGAGATCCTTGTATCTTTCATTCTTATCAAATGGTACAGCCTTGAAGCATTCTGATTTTTATACCATTCACTATATCCAAAACTGTATATTGCTCTGCCATTTCTTTCATATGTTACAATAGGCTTAATTATCACCTTATATGGCTTTATTTTAACTTTCTTCCCAATATACCTGGCTTTCATTATATTACTAAGAGTATGGAGACATACTTGTGCTGTTCTCTCTCTATTTAAATGAATTTATCTTTTCTGTGCAATTGTAGAGCAGAATAAACCATGGTTTACGCTTAATTGCAATATCAGGGGATGTTGAGGAAGTTGTTTCAAATATGTCAGAATATTCTTATGGATTCTCTTGTGATTTTGAGGAAGAGAGGGAGAGAGAGAGGGGGAGAGGGGGAGATGTGGTTTCATTTGAAGTTTTGTTTGTATTTTTGGTTTACACAGATTTGTTTTTTAATTTTACGGCCTCCATCGCTAAGTCATATCAGATGGTGAATGAAATGGGTGAACTGATGCTCAAATGTGTCCAGGTTCCATAGAGCTTAGAGCTACCCGACATTCGTCTATAAGGATAAGGGAAAACCCCGGAAAAACTTATCCAGGTAACTCATCCTAACCGAGATTCGAATTCAGGACCTCTTGAATGTGAGGCAGACATGCTACCATCTACGCTATCGAGGCAGGCGTGGTTTACATAATCATAAGAACAATTGGATGGCTATAGGAAATTTGGAGGATGATTTAAAAGAGTCACTAAAGCAAAATTGGTTACTTTAATTTTATTTATTTCTTTTGAACTTAAAAAATCATAACCCTATGATTTCTGCTTTTTCTTTAACAGCCCTTTTATACCACTGTGTGGAGTCAGGATATTCTTGTTCCTCTTAACCCTTATGCTCATAGTCAGCGGTTTGAGGAACGGAATCTCTTGATCAGAGAGAGAGGATCCAGGATGGGTGATCAGCCCAATGCCTGGATGAGAGTGAGAGAAGTGAATGACAGAATCAGGGTGAGATATAGTGATAGGAAAGATGATGGAGCAATTGGTGGAATGCTGGTGGGGAAAGCTGGACAACCTGGAGAAAACCCGCCACAGTGTCGTGTTGTCCACCACAAATCTCACTCTGCAGTCACCTGCGATCGAACCCGGTCTGCCTGGGAGAGAGCCAAATTGTCTGACTGCTCGGCCACAGTTTTGGCAGCCTTGCCTGTAAAGATTGAACAGTACCATGTTACAAAATATTGAGCTTCAAGGAAAATTACTTATTATAGTGGAAAGTCGAGAATCAGCATATAAAAATAATGTAAACCATGTAAAAGTAAAGTAATAACCAATAACGTAATCAGCTCTTCTTTTTAGAACACATCAACATGCTGTTTCTTGAAACTTACAGAACAATTGTTTGCGCTTGGATGATATTTTCTAGAGAGAGGAGTCGACTTAATATGCACACAGGTTAGAGAGACTTATTGGAGAAAATGAATTTATTCTGTATACCTTCGATACAAATTGAAATCCTAAATGACATTTCTTAAGTGTGCTTAGAAAGTGATGGCCCCATGTTATTATATATAACTGGGATTTTTATGTGTGTGCATGTGTGTGTGCGCATGCGCGTGCATGCGTGTGCGTGCCATTTACGTCTTCCAACGTTAAGTCATATCGGACGATGAATGGGATGGGTGAAATAATGCTCAAATGAGCCCAGGGTCCATAGAGCTTAGAGTTACCTGACATTCGTCTTTCAGGATAAGGGAAAACTCCGGAGAAACCTTATCCAAGTAACTCACCCTGACCGAGATTCGAACTCGGGACCTGTTGAACGTGAGGCAGACATGCTACCACCAAGCTACGGAGGCGGGCATATAACTGGGATGCTGATATAATCCCGGCAGTTTAACAGAGCTGCAGACAAAGTATTTTATTTCTCCTATGAGTCCTTTATATTAACATTCTAATATCCAGGTATTGTAAATCGTTTGTTTTTGTCATTCAGAATTTGAAATTGGAAATAATGGGACTTCTCAATAGAGAAAACATTGTCTAAAGTAGTTACATGCTTTTTGAGTGTGCACATGTGACACATCCCTCAACTTCCTCCTCACACACAAATCCTGCCATGGGTTGAATTTTTCAGTCTAATTTCTACCCTTGCAACCTTGTCCTACACACAGTTTGGTGAAAGAACAGTTAATTATCATAAACTAAATTAATCTATAAAATATAGCAATATGAAATAACTATGCATTGGGTAATTACTTACATTTGAATGTAGAGGATTTAGTAATATATGTATAGTATTGCAATATATCATGATGTAGGTGTACTTTAGTCACAAGTAAAAATAAATATTAGTCATGGTCAAGTTACATTGTATCTGTAGTGACATAATGTAGAAAATTAACTTTATAAAATGTTTTTTATGTAAATATTTTCGCATATTTTTGGAACATATGCTCTATTTATTGCAGATGTGGTTGTTACAGTTGGCAGTGACACTGGAGTCAATTTGAGTGATGCATGGCCCCTGATGATTGGACTTGTCTCTGGATTGGCTGTTCTGTTGGCTGTCATAATCATCCTGTGCATCTGTTGCTGTCGTCGAAGAAGACGCCGAAAGAAGGCAGCTGAATCTGTAAATGGAGATGCCCTGAGTGTGGGAGGTTCCACTGATCAGGAAAAGAGTTTGCTTACAAAAGTGAATCCTGTGCAGAAACCTCCACGTCGACATGAACGTCCTTCTGTCAACAGTTCTGGAACAGAACTTACCGACATGAAGTCAAACCTTTTAGACAATGGATCTGTTTTCTGTAAGTCTGAAACATTTTTCCCTTTCATAAACATGTTTGCCTTGGTAAAAACCGTTGAGATTAATTTGATACTATAAATAATGTAGATTTACTGATGATCTGAGGTTAGTAACATTAAAATAAAATATTTGTTGAACAGCTAAATATAGTAATAAATAGGCTTCAGATACAGTTGCTGTTTCAGTGCACTTTAACTGAAGGATAGTTATGTGCACACAAGGCTTCATTTCAACCTGCCCCTCCACGAGAACCTAATCATTCACAAATTTGTAACGGATGAGACTGGTGAAGCTCTCCTCTCTGTTTGCTTGTAACAACATGCTAATATAATAGAAGCTAACTTAAACTAAAGTCATGTCCGAAACCTAGCAATAAGTTTCTCTAAGTGCAAAATATTTTGATGGAAAAATCTTCCTGAAGAAATGAAATATCAAAGACAGTAGTTCGTTCATGTTGTTTATTGACAATATTTGTTCATTACCATTCATGATGAGTTTGATAAACTTTTCTCAATGTGAAGATTCTTCCTGCATGACCTTGCAAGTTTAAAAGTTTACAAGTTTTTAGGAAGTTATTGCTTAACTGCTAACATGCTGACATATTTGGAACATTAACCATTGTTGTGTAGTCATGGTGAATGTCATAGTCATTGCCTTCTGAGAGAGTATAATGTTCAAAGGTACACTTTTTCACAGCAGAACTTGTTTTTTTTAGAAGATAACCTGAATTATTGTAACTGTCAAAACTTGGGTCTTGAATTTTCAGCAGTTACTTCCTCACAAGCAATATTTGCATACCCAGCTCCCCCAACAGTTCTTATACTAGCGATTTTAATGCTCATCCTTTATGGGGTTTACTCTGTGTATGTCTTACGGTTAAGCAGGCTGCTGCATTTGCATACCTTCATAGTTTAGTTCTGCTCAATTCTGGGCATCTACTTTTTCTGTGATTCTGTACATTCTGGTTCTTGTGATTTTTGCTTCTGTTTGTCCATAACCCGCTCACATACCTTTAAGCCTCGGCACTCGCCAGCTGGAGTGTTATGACTAAAAGTTACAGATTTCTCCACTACCCACCATATGGCTCTGGCTGATGACTCCTCTGCAACCCTGTTCCAGCATACAGCTGCAATGTGTTGACATTACAGATGCAGAACTTTCCGATGCAGTGGTTTACAGTTTAGGAATTTACCTTTCTTCAAACACTTCCGTTGTCGCAGAAGCAATGCACCTTAATATGTGAATATTATGTTTCCATATCAGTTCACTTAGCAGTTCTGAATGCTTTCAGTTCTCTGCACACACGAGTTAAGAACAATGATGCTTTGCTGGCATAATGTATTCCTCTAGGCTTTTTGTCACATACTTTAGGTAGCTTAGGTACAGCAGTTCTTATAAATTTCTCTATAACTGCCAAAAGAGAATCAAACTCTGGAGATGGGTAATAGAACGTGGAGTTTTCATCCCTTTTGAATATTAGACTTACAAGGGATGCTGTACACGTGGCGATAGACACTTTAATAATACAGGTGGCACAAGAGAATTCGGCCGCTATTTTTTAACTATAAAACCTCCTATATATGCCAGTGATAAGTAGACTGTTGCATGAAACGAGGCTGTCTAGGAAGAAAAGAAAAAAACTAAGTAAGTAAACAGTTAAAAGCAGAATAAAAAGAAGTATTTCAGAAAGTGGAGTGCCATTGTTACTAAAATTAGGCAAGTGAGTCAACCTTGTATATACTTTTCTCCACTTACAAGTTTTTTATGAAGACTAGTTTCTGGGGACTTCTCCCCTATCGTCAGCTCTGTGGTAGACTGATGATGCATCCGGTGTCTGCATCTGGCTTGGTGTTGTGCTGCCATCTAACGTCCTGGTAAGTTTGATGACGTCATCTACGGCGGAAATTTCAAAATTCATCAAGAGGTCCTGTTTTTTCGTAATAAATATGTTTTCCCAAATCTGTAGTTCCAGAGGTTTCTTTGCCTGTTTGATCAGTTCTATTTCTTGTTTTATGTTGTGATTCTCAGACCAAAAGTGATGTGATACGGCCGACTTGTCCATTTGTTTGAATTTAATATTTCTGAAGTGTTCTTTCATTCTTGTTCCCAGATTCCTTTTGGTCTTACCAATGTATATCTTGTCACAATCCTGGTAACTCATTTGGTAAATGCCTGATAATTGAGTTTTCGGTGTGCTATTTTTTAGAGGGTGGTTTAGTAAGTTGCGGATGTTGTGTTTGTTTTGAGGGGCTAATTTTATGTTGAAGCTCTTAAATATCTTTTCAAATTTTTTGAAGTATTTTGGATGAAATGTAAATTTTCCATATCTGGTGTTTGGGTTTTCTAGTTTTTTTAACGTAGTAATGTCCTTTAAGTATTTGTTTCTTTTGTGTCTATAGATCAGTTTTTTGATGAAATTTGTGTTATAGTTGTTCAGTTCGGCAACCTGGTGTATGTGAGCGTACTCCTCTTCATATTCTGCTTTTGTTAGCGGAATGTTGATTAATCTGTGAACTAAACTATGGAATACTGCATATTGATGTTGTACTGGGTTGAATGGGTTGCATTTAATGTAATTGTCAACATGTGTTGCTTTTCGGTATATTCCAAATTGTAATCCTGTGGGTGTTCTAATGATTTTCAAATCTAGAAAAGGTAGCCATTCATCCTGCTCTACTTCAATGGTGAAAACTATGGATTTTTCTTGTAGGTTTAGCAACTTTATAGCATCCTCGGTTAGTCTTCTAGGGACTATCGCAAACACATTGTCGACATATCTATGCCAACATTTGAAAATATGTGGAAAGGCTTTAGTAATGTGTGTTTCCAAATTACTCATGAACAGATTAGCTAGTAATGGTGAAAGAGGGTTACCCATGGCCAAGCCTGCTGTTTATTGGAAGATCTTGCTGGAGAACGTGAAGCTGTTTTGTTCAATACATAGGGTGGTTAATTTGATGTATTCCTCTATTTTATCATCTGCAACGTTGCTTTTGGATAACCAGCCTTTCATCAATTTTGGAATTTTTTCTGCTGGTATGCTAGTGAATAGAGATCTGATATCAAAGGACACCATCACCTCTTCAGTTTTTATAATTGTGTTTTCAATTTTCTTTACTAAATCAAATGAATTGTTTATGCTTAGAGATTCAAACTTTTCAAACTTGTCAAATTCTTCCAACAACCATTTTGCCAGTTTGTAAGTCGGGGCATCTATATTGTTAATAATGGGTCGCATGCTGTTGTCTGTCTTGTGAATCTTATTTAGGCAGTATAATTTTGGCAAATTAGGGTTGTTTACAATTATACTATTTTTCATCTTATGTGGCACTACTGTATTTTCTTTAATTGCTTTTTTGGTGGTTTCTATGTATTTCCTTAAAGGGTTTTTGGTTAGGGTTGTATATTCTGGATTTTGTAGTAGATGTTCGACTCGCTGGTTGTAATCATTTCGGTCCATAATGACTACCGTATTTCCTTTGTCTGCTTTCAGATAAAAAACTGGTTTTTGGTTCAATGTTTGAATAGTTTCTTTGTAGTTATTTTCCTGTCTGAATGTCATCCCCTTTAGAATTTCTAAGCATTTTGATTTAACTAATGTTTTTTCGCTACCATTTTCCAAAAAGTTTGAGGTTATGGTGACGTCAGCGATGTAATCGTCTAAATTGCCCGAGTTGCCGACACAAGTTTTAAAACCTTTGTTTAGAAATTTTAACTCTGAACTGAACTGAACTGAACAACTATAACACAAATTTCATCAAAAAACTGATCTATAGACACAAAAGAAACAAATACTTAAAGGACATTACTACGTTAAAAAAACTAGAAAACCCAAACACCAGATATGGAAAATTTACATTTCATCCAAAATACTTCAAAAAATTTGAAAAGATATTTAAGAGCTTCAACATAAAATTAGCCCCTCAAAACAAACACAACATCCACAACTTACTAAACCACCCTCTAAAAAATAGCACACCGAAAACTCAATTATCAAGCATTTACCAAATGAGTTGCCAGGATTGTGATAAGATATACATTGGTAAGACCAAAAGGAATCTGGGAACAAGAATGAAAGAACACTTCAGAAATATTAAATTCAAACAAATGGACAAGTCGGCTGTATCACATCACTTTTGGTCTGAGAATCACAACATAAAACAAGAAATAGAACTGATCAAACAGGCAAAGAAACCTCTGGAACTACAGATTTGGGGAAACATATTTATTACGAAAAAACAGGACCTCTTGATGAATTTTGAAATTCCCGCCGTAGATGACGTCATCAAACTTACCAGGACGTTAGATGGCAGCACAACACCAAGCCAGATGCAGACACCGGATGCATCATCAGTCTACCACAGAGCTGACGATAGGGGAGAAGTCCCCAGAAACCAGTCTTCATAAAAAACTTGTAAGTGGAGAAAAGTATATACTAGGTTGACTCACTTGCCTAATTTTAGTTAAAAGCAGTTTAACAATATACGTTAATAGATCTTATAAGACGGAAATTCACATTACCTTTAGTGTTGTTCAATTCGCCCAACATTGCGATTATTGTGTCTGGAAGCTGTGTTGCAGTGTACAATGGTGTCTTTTATCAATAATTGAAATTATTTATGAAAATTATTGGTTCCATAATAAAGTAATCTTTATTCATTTGCTTGCTGCTTGTTTACAAATTCTTTGTGCCTTTTATTTGCTCCCCATAATTTACATCTTAAGGTGTTATTCTCCCTTTCCAATCTCTTTAATTTAGAAATTATGTCTTCCTCAGTCTGAATTGCAGCGCAGTTATAAGTACGTGCATCTGTGACATGATCCAGTGCATTAACATCAGCAGCACTGTTAACGCTTTCTCTGCTAGAACTGCGTCTCCGTTTTCTGCTCTCTGTGTGTAAGCGTATTTTTGAAATTTGTTGCCTTGGTGTTGCTTGTTTCACTAATTTATAATCTGGTAGTTCGGAAAAATGCCTGGAATACTTCCTGTTTTCAGCAGTTTAATTTTACAGCCTGGCTTATAGTCGTCCTCAGTAAAATGCAAACTGCACACGACTGTTGAATTAGATTTATCATTTACCACGAAATTAGAGCACGATATAGCTTTTAGCCATTGTTTACGTAGTTCTTCTGCTGGAAATTCATGGAAACTGATCCCTTTGGATTTTCCTTTCTTACTTTTACAGAAGGGTAAGCAACAATACACCATCTGAAATACAAAGTATTGGGCTCATAATTGCTGCTATGCTGTTTGTTGTAATTATTGCTGCTACTGCTGTTATGATGATGATGATGATGATGATGATGATGATGATGATGATGATGATGATGATGATGAGAACAATAAAAATAATAATAAAAATAATATAATATAATACGTAAAATTTATATTTGTAGCATTGCTATGTATGTTTCGGAGACCTGGACCTTGGAAAAATGGAGAACTTTGAAATATAGTGCTGTCTATTGTAAATGTTTATACTATAAAGCTGTCATGGAAAAATCTACCTTCTAGATAATGAACTGCCACCATTTATGGCACAACAGTAAAAGTAATAATAATAATGACATGTTGTGCTCATACTTATGATTACTTATATTCTCTTATTTATGTCCAGTTTTCTTGTTCGCTTAATTTAGATTGTTGTCAACAGCACTTCATGTAAAGTTCACTTTCAATACTAATTGAGATCATACAATTGGTTCAACTGTCACCACAAAACTAAATGTCGGCAAGGCCACTGACGGCTACAAGGGGATACTTTAGTGGTAAGCTTTGAGAGCTCCAAGCGGCAAAAAAGGTAAACACAGCTCGGTCGCTTAAATGCGTAAGAATCCTACTGAGTGCCGAGGCTTTAAGGGATGTGAGCGGGCTATGGTTTGTCACAGCTTGCTGCCTTTGTATGATGATCCTTAGTTTCTACTACTTATGACTGTTAGCGAAGTCAGTGCTACTTATCCACCAAAGTGGTTTTTCAGTAAGCTTATTGGCATCTTTATTCTGAACTTGTGACCTCTGATACTAATAACTTTTTCCTCCATATTGATGCATGGATCCAATATTTACAGGACACATTACTAAATGGTGCTGAGCTTTCCATTCCTCAAATGTTTTTGAATGGATGACATTCTCAGTTCCCTGGTGGTCGAGGAATGTAGGGCTCTACAGACCTGCCAAAAGGCTTGAAAATGTTCAAGCATCATCCGACCCTGGAGAATATGATCAGCTTAAAAATATGGTGCTCTCAGACCTGGAAAATAATTTGACAGTATAAGAAATCTTCTTGGGAACATTTTGTCTCTATTTTGTTATGATGCATACCCTCCGCTTTGACATACTTGTGATAAAGCTTCTACTACTACTACTATTCCTAGGCTTTCTGTGCTTGACAATATTGTAGTGATCCTCATAGTCAATGCCCTGGGTGGAGTCTTTGCTTCTGGCTGAAATTGGAAACAAGATTGAAAGAATACCTAAGAGATATTGGATTCAGATAAACAGATCAGTTAGCCAAAGCTTATCATTTTTGTTTATGTAATCATATCCTATGCCGTGGCATAGTGGGCTAAGGCATCATGGTTTGGTTCTCTGCCACGAAATGCAGCCCGGGTTGAGGTGGTCCTTGCCCGTTAGGAACCTGGTTGAGCCCTTCCAGTACTCAACGCCTCATAAGGTAGGGAAGGTGACAGGTGAGGGTTACGGATGGGGGAGGTTTCCTGGACAGGTTGGGGTTTTCCTCGGGGTTTGCTCTGCATGGACTCTCTTTGTTCTAGGGTGTGGGATACGTCCTGACTGGATGTGGTATGATCAGCCAAGAAAACACCTCGACTGTTCCATGATTGATTTATTCACTACTGTAATTAGATACCTCACTCGCCACCTGGAAAGTTGCTGTTCGTAGACTCGTGAGTTGTGTTTGGCGGTAACGAAAGAGTTCTTTACACGTGTTAAGTATTCAGTGTATTCTTACTGCACTGGTATGCACGACGTGGTTCCACTATGCCTGACCGACAGAGAGTGTCTCAACTATCCAAATCACAGTTCCACTATCTCCTGGATTTCCCCCTCTATCATTACATTTTGAATTTTTGTGTGAATCACGTGTGTAAGTTCTAAACTGTAATTGATTGGTTTCAATTTCGAGTTTTAACCATCGTACGAATTTTGTATGTGCGCATGTCCGAATGTTGATAGAAAGTTTCCCACAGGGTCCACTTATTTAATTCCAAGGCACGTACGCTGCGAAATTTTAGGAATTCGAATAATCTACGAATCTATTGTATCGATCACGTACGTATTGGCATGAAAGAGAAGACAGGGCAGCAGACCGACCTTCCAGATGGTTCGGAGGCATTGTTTTCCTAGGGGTGGACCTGTTATAAAAGAAAGCCGACCGACCATGTGTTCTCAACCTTGAGGGACCTCATATTTCTGTTTCTCCTTTCATCTACATTTCCATCATACACTTATTATTTTATATATATACCATATCTATTATGTGTTTTTCTGTAATAGCTGTGGGTTTCCTTTCCATGCAAGATAATCAGTATAGAATATCTATGTTAACCCAATATTATTTTGATATAACATATATTAAGCGACTTTATGTTTATGACCAAGGGGAACCGTTACAGGGTTCAATCCCACCCCTGTTGGGTGAAGACTGTGGTGTAAGACTGGTGTCCACGCAACATTGTAAGAAAATTGAGGAGCTTACGATAGATAAGCGGCCCTGGTCAAGAAAGCTAACTTTCCGGCTGGGGTTGTCGGGATAACGACCACATCTCCTCCCCGTGTTGGTCAGATGATTGCCCACTTCTGCCTTGCATATGTGGGCATGAGGCTGGCAGTTTGGTTGGCAGGCCTTGGCCCTCTATGGGCTGTCGTGCCATGGGTTACTATTTTATTTTATATAATCATATCGTAGCAAAAATGCGATTGTCAAAAGGATAATTGAGAACTAATAATGTGGGAGAATATTTATATTGCCAAGAATTTGCAAGAGTCATGAATTTTGAAATAAGGGCATCATATGGCCCATCAATTGGAAGGTCTGCAAACTAAACAGGGAATGGAGAAAGCAGACATTTGACAAGAGTAAGTTGACTGATCAACTGAGGATGAGGAAACATGTTGTGTTGTTTAACATATAAGTGAAGCAAGTGTTTTTAAATTTTGATAATGCAACATGTTTTAACTTTTTTTTTTAATTTTTAATTACATAATTATAGATACAAATTATGAAAGCCTACAACCTAAAATAAGCCAAAACAATGTTCTAGGGTGGACACTGTCTCCCCAGATGCTATGGCACATAACCACATATGTAGTTCCAACAACTCTTGGAACACTGGTCGAATCTTATAAATTTATTCTCTTAGAATTTAACAAAGTTCAAGGAGAAATTATCTTAAATTATCATTTACACAACTGAAACTGTATGTTCATCCTGATCTCAGATCTTAACTTCAACTCTGATCTGAGTGATGCCCTAGTCAACTGTTTAGAATTCCAACACACTTTCTCAAAAAATGTTCATCATTGGCATTTAATACCCATCATCTTCCTTAGTGCCTTCCTCGGTAGCGTAGATAGTAGCGCATCTGTCTCACGTTCAAGAGGTCCCGAGTTCGGTTAGGGTGAGTTATCTGGATAAGGTTTTTTACGGGGATTTCCCTTATCCTGATAGACGAATGTAAGGTAACTCTAAGCTCCATGGACCCTGGACTCATTTTAGCATAATTTCACACATTCATTCATTGTCCGATATGACTTATCGTTGGAGGATGTAAATTACGAGGAGAAATACATATTAGTTTTAATATAGTTCAATCATATTCTTTCTACTTTTGGGTAGTTCTAACACATTTCAGTAACAGTTCCAATGTTCCAGCACCAAAATAACACACATATTTCCGCAAATATTTATACTTAACCATAACAATAAATTATGGGTCCACTAATATATTATTTGTGATTCATTTGCTTCTGCATTAAAGATGTCTGCACTTTTGTCATGCATGTACAAATTTGTAACATACTGTTAACAACAATACACTGATTTATGCATTGTAATTACTCATTATGTTGGGAAGTGCATGTCCTAATATTTCTTAATTGCCAAGTATCAATTTTCATGCAGGTAATGATTATACTTTTCAAAAGGACATCTCCAGTTGTTAAATGTGTTTTGCAGAAGCTCAGTAAACCCAGCAAATCTAATTGGCCCTAGGAGTTCTAATGTGCATCACCTTTTTAAGGAAGCGAGGACAGTTCTTATAATTATTTTATTGCATTGCGTTGCAGTGTATTCACTTTAAGAAGACTGTAACAGTTAAAAAAAATAATGTAATGATTGTGCTAGTGGAAGGTTGAAGAACCATTTATATTTGAATTGTAAAGCTAGATCTGTGTTTATTTTTGAGATAGTTCCATTCTCATTTCCTACTTCTAATTTGCATATCTATTTTGCAGTGAGTGATGACAGATATGAAGAAAGGTCCTTGGATTCTTTGGACAGACATTCAGCAGTTCCACAACATGGAACTAGTCGCTCAAGAGATGCATTAGATGAAGATGCTCCTGGCAATCTGCCTCCGGATCTTCTCTCATTCTCACACCAGGTGTCTCCAGCAGGCAGTACAGCCTCTACTGCTCCTGACAACACCAGACTTCCAGCTCAGCATGGACCACAGTCGCCATTCCTTCACCCCACTGGCACATTGCCATATTCTCGATCAGCTTCACCATTTGCACCTGTAGTATTACCACGTCAGGGTTATGTCACAATTCCACGTCGTCCCAGAGTTCCCTCATGGAGTAGTGCACCTACACCAGACCCTCTATTCAAATTTGAACCAGTCTACGACAACTTGGGACCCCGTACTACAGCTGATGGCAGTTCTGTTCTATCTTTGAACAAATCAGACTTGATGTCTCCAACCAACCGTAATAGACCTCTTCCTTCAACACCAGCAGCCTATCCAAGTGGTACTTCAACTCTTCCTCCCTACTATGCTCCAATAGAAGAACTTGATGTCCAGTCCTCCCCAGCACTTGCAAGAGCAAACAGAAGGAGCATTCCCAACACTGACTCAGCTGCAACAATGCCAGCTCGACATCGGGATAGCTGGGCAGCGAGGATTGCACCAGAAGGTGCAAGTGTGAAACGACGGGATGAGGGAGCATCTCCTGTTGCACAAAAGAACTCTGAAGCTTCTCCCTCTAGCAGACACACTTCACATGCAGGGACTCCAAGTCCCAGGGAGGTAAAAGTGCCTCCCAAACCTCCACCAAAACCAAAAAAGAAACCCATTGAACCAGGACCTTTATATGAAGATGAGGGAGAAGATGGAACTGAGGTGTAGTGTGGTGGTATTTAGTTCCTTAACATGTGTAACGGAAACAGATGTGCCTTGAAGCATAATTCGTCACAAGAGCAGTAGAGGTGCAAGTCAGCAGTGACTGATGCTGACTGCATCTTGAAATTGTATTACTTTATGTTGGTGCAATTCAGTGCAGCTAATTTTTAAATAATGTGATTTCATTACATGGATACTAAAACTGGTGCCATACACCTGAGTGTTACAACTGCTAATGACAGTTTTCTAATACATGTTACTTGTACATATCTATTCCACTTTTTTTAAGTATTTGAAAAAAGAATGTATACATATTTTTATAAAAGGCTTGTTATGCAGCAGATCATGCTATTTATGGCAAAGCATTTTTAGTAAGTGAAGTACAAGGAACATATAAGCGGATTTTAGTCTGACTGCTTGTATTTCCATAGCAGTTTTATGTTGTTGAAAATGTTGATATAGTTTTTAAAGTGTAGTTTGGTACTTTGCATGTTGATGTTAAGTATAGGTAACCAAATTTTAGATACATTTAGTTAAAGAAAAATATTTGAAAGTTTTGAGCAGATTTGCAAAGCATAGCTTTTTAATATCTGCTGAAGAAAATCAAACAAAATTCCATTCATAAATCTATTTAAAAAGTTTTAAATTATCTAAATGTGCAACTATGCATACTTGGCTAAGGAAATGAGAATTAGTTTTAGCATGTGACTGGAATGCTTAAGATTTTAAATACATATTACTATCAAATGTTGAAAGTTTAATTAATAAACATTTTGTAGTTAGTATTTTTCACACTGTGTCAATTACTTTTTAATTTTTGAGGGAGCTGTTGCTTCCATTTTCAGCCTCAAAGATCCAAATATCATTAATTTATCAAAGTTTCTTACATTAGATTGATGGATTTTATGTGCATCAATAATATAGTGATCAGCAGTGAAAGCAAGAAGATACTCATGATGCTGTATGTTTAACAGTGCAATTTGAGTTTCAGTCTTTGGTTTAATGCTGTTTTTTACATTTGAAAGATATCTAATCACAATTGTGTAAACCAATGGCGAGATGTGACTTTCTAAGCAAGGGAAGCTTCAAGTAATAATTTTCATTAAAAATAGAGAGAATTAGTACTCTTACTATTGTACAGTTACATATAGGCCTGTTCTTGCATTGCAAGACTGGTCACACAACAGACATGCCTGCTTCCCCTCTCCACTCAGGCGTTCCAATTTTCCCCAGAGCTGGCCCACACTGCATGACTGTTAATTTAACATGGAGAAAGTATGCAATTCACATGCTTCTGCTAATATCTTAAAACTTCACAAGAATTTCCTGTTTGTCACCACTATATACCAATTTATGTAAACTGTTATTGATAATGCTATTGAAGTATACTTACAGTTGTATTTAAAAGTGCCACATAAAACAAGATAAAATTCAATTGTGTAAGGACTATGATACAATGAAGCACAAAGTTATTATAATTTTGAGTTGAACTAATACTCAATGCTCCACGTATTGCTAGTATTTACCTAGAACGTGTTTCTTTAGGATCTTCCTAACATCATCAGCTGTTGTCGACTAATGGACGTCGGTTTGGTGAACTCCTCGGAGGTGATAGGTGCGTCTCTGTCGGTATCTTGATGAACTTGAAATTTGGGTTTTCTTCAAAGGTAGTGTCGAAATTTAACAATTTTCTTTCATGTTTCTTTATGAAATTTCAAGTTCATCAAGATACCGACAGAGACGCACCTATCACCTCCGAGGAGTTTAGTCGACAACAGCTGATGATGTTAGGAAGATCCTAACGAAACACGTTCTAGGTAAATACTAGCAATAAGTGGAGCATTGAGTATTAGTTCAACTCAAAATTTAATTAAAAAGATAAAATTTTCTTCACACACTATGGCTTCACTTGACAAAATCTATCAAGTGCTTACTAACTACTGAGGAGTTGTGATTATGTCCGGAATCCTACAAAGCATGGTATTTAAGGTTACGAATGCATGAGTAGAGAAATATTCAGTATTGAAGAGCTCTTGGAACCAGTCATTTGAGGTTAAGCAGCTGTCAAATTGTCTGCAGCACCACAGATGATTCATAAATAAATTTTGAAAATGTCTCCAAAGCAAATAAAACATTATTTGGCATGAATTTTTTGTTTTTCTTCTGAAATTCTTGGGGAAGTGACTTTTCCAGCATTTTATTGCATGCTTTACCACTGAATTAAACAGTTTTTCTTAAATGATGTGACTGGCATCCTCTTCATGATACTGCCACATGAATCTGTATAGTAGAGGTGAACCAGCTCATTTCTATTTCTCCCCTAGAAAATAGTTATGATGAAAAACAAAATGAATATGCTTACTTTTGATTATTAATCTAATTTAATCTAATCAAATCTATGCAAACCAGATCCTGTTGAATACATCATCGAAAGTGCTACAATATTTTGCAGTTAGTTCCTTGAATGTGTTAAGAATTGTATAAATTTTATCTTTAAACAGTTCCCATAGATGATAGTAATAACTTGGTTTTAGATCAATTATTTTGTTTTCAAAACCCTGTAATGCAGAGCATTACTTTTCTTGGACTCATTTCCATGACAGCCTTATGTTGTTTAATGTTTCAATAGTTAGAGTTGTTGGCTGTCTTTCTTTCTGTCTGATATGGACTCAAGTCTTTTCCAATTTTTTTAATAATCTGTAGATTGTGGATTTGTGAGGAACGGTACTATCAAGGAGTTTCTTTATACAACTGACAGCCCAAAGTTATTTTGCAAGTATTATGTATGCAAACAAATTCACCCAGAGGGGACGCTTCAAATTATTCCAGCATTCTCAAGTAGCTAATGATGCAGAATGTGTAGTACAAAATTGAATGAAAATTAGTGAAGTCATAATTTTAACTCAGTGTTAATAAAATTCATTGTTGATTACAGAATATACAGTTTACCACAGGAAAGAAAGTCTCCAGGGCCTGAGTTGCAGGGGGGTTGGAGAAGGTTCCCACACCCTCCCTGGATAGATTTATGACACCCCATGTCAGTTCAGTTACAGACCATTCAAAAACATTCTGACGGCTTCTACTTTTGTGAATGAATCTTATCGGTTTTAATGTACAAAGTGAACAGGGCGCATGTTTTTTTAATGATTCTACTCCTTGTGTAGCATGTGTTCTGTAAAACACATTTGCTGTCCTCCCACTATGTAAGGGTGGCATTGGATGGCACATTCCTTTCAGGGACTTACTTTGCATTGTCTTCATCTAAATATAATGCAAACAAACTTATATTACAGCCTGTTTAGGGATTTATTGTATTACTTTGGAGAGTAAACAGTGTTTAAATTACTATTGAATTAAGTTTAATAATATTCTCATTTCAATTCATATATTTAGCCACCAGTAAAATCCTTAATTATATAAAAATATTAATTGATGGTTGAAAAACAGGTTTGTGTGATTGTTTCAGACATGAACCTAATGAAGAAATTGTCTAGTGTAGGAGGTAATTTAACTTGAGTAATAGGAAAGGCAGTGCTCATTGTAGAGTTCAGTGAATCTTAAAGAACAAAATCTAGCAAGAGGGACTTGAAGCTGAAGATTGAGTGTGTGAATGAATGAATGAATGAGTGAGTGAGTGAGTGAGTGAGTGAGTGAGTGAGTGTTATGTATGTATGAGGTTTAAGGGCTCATTGACAGCTAGGTCACTTGAGTCCAACAAGCTAAAGATGAGATGATTTATTAGGGATCATCTTAGTTCCTCTTCACTACTAAATGTGAAATTGCTAAATTTGATATATACATGATCTGCTTGCACATTTTGTTTTATAAAAGTTAAAACTTTTTTTAATATGTTTGGATTGCCAATGAGAACAAAGCTGTCACACATTGGTTAAACAGATAGTTTGGTAATAGGTGCTATGAGCCCTTCAGTGCCTTACATATTGTGTTGCTTTTTTTACTTTTCCATGCCTCAGGTAATTTATTAAGCTATAATGGGGCCAAATAATAGCAATGTTCAGTATCAGTTAAGCACAAACACAAACTGAATTAATGAAAACAGTGTTTGGAAAGGCGCTTCTGTATCTGGTATTTCTGTTCTAATGTTTGAAATCTCATGGCATTGTTTTTAAGGTTGTAAAGGAATGATAACTTTTGCTGTTATCATGGAGTTAGGCATATAATAGAGCCACTCGTAATGGAAGGGCATATGCCACAGAATATCAGAAGAGTACATATTTGATAAGGTGCAGCATTACTGAAATAAATCAATCTCTTAAAAGAACCGAAGTCACTAGGTTCTTTCTTGCTCCTGCATCAGATTTTCCCTGTATAATTTCCTCTCGCGTATGTGTCTAGCAGCTGACTGAATTATATCTTATTTTATACTTTTCTCCCTTCCCACTAGCTGTACTACTAAGGTGATTTTGGCTGTTTTAGGGCATATTTCACACTCTTCAGCCATCCGCTAGCTCCAATTTGTTTGGGACCTAGTAATTTGTGAGAGGGAGGAGGACCAATCATGTCTTGTGAGAGAAGCTTTGATTAAGTTGGCACTAGTTATGTCATATATAGTATAATCGTGCTGCTCAAAAAGTAACCCTGACTTTATCTTTGTTAATATGAACATCTCAGATAATGCACTGATTATTCTCAGAAGAGGGAGAGGAGTACTGGCGCACTTCTTGAATGTGTGCTAAGCACCAATGAAGCATCACTTCAGACAATGGAAAGTGCAGAGATTACAAATGTTATGTCCACGTAGAGTAATCAGTGCGTTATCTGAGAGGTCTTTATTAAAGATAAAGCCAAGGTAACTTTTGAGCATGATAATTCAGTGTTTTAAAGTTGTTGAAAACGATCACTTTTAATAATTAAGAATTAATTTGCTCTAATATCCTAAGTATTTATTTGATATTTATTTGTACAGTTTCCGTTACAGTTTCACTGCAATGACTTTAACTTCGAACATGCACTATTATACATCCTGCACAAATACATGAAATTGCTGACCCAAGATTTACTCATGACTCAGGTCCCCTGGCCATAAGCCTATTATCCTAAGTAAGAAAATATAGACTATGCTAAATTCTCCATCTGAACATTTTAAGTTGCTGAGAAATGGACTTACTAATTCAAGAATCAAGAATAATAAAGTGGTGATAACAAAAATGCAATGAGGTTTCAAAGCAGAAATCCAGAACAGTGAGTGTTATGGCAGTCTTGAAAAAAGGGGAAGGGGAAGCAATATTTACTTGCATTTATCAATGTGAACTTAGATCAGATAGTTTATAGCGATCTCAGGACTTTTAAATTGAAATTTATGAGATGCTAATCTTCATTCATAATGTTTTCCTCCCAGTATGTTTAAAGGCTATCACCTAAGTCTTCCAAAGTACCGGGTTTGCACTTCTGTTTGCAAATAGAGAAGGGGAAAAAAAAAACTTTTCTGTTGCCATCTATAATGTATTGCTAAGATTTGTATTTTAAGAGATCAAATTTTCTTGCAAGGTTTTTGTCAAATGAATAAAAGTACAATGACATGGAATTGAGCTCAGATTTCAGTGACCTAGAATTTTTTAAAATTATAATAAATGGATAATTGAATGGCAAAAATATTAAAAATTGTTGCTACCAATAATAATATTAATAACGTTTATGTAGTCGCTTTTAATTCTGTGGTCATATTGGCAGCTAGAGAACAAGGCAGGGTGACTAATCAAAAGGCATAGGCTACATATGAGAGGAAATTTATTAGAAAAGTTTAAAGATCTAAGTCCTTGTAGAATTCCAGTGAAAGGTCCGTCAGCATTACACAGCGATAACATAAACTGAAAACATGCGCTTGACTGAGGACTGTTTTATAATTTTCACAGTGGTATAGGAAAGGTAAATTATTAACTTCCCAGGGATGAGTACTCCGTCATACACACACATAAGAAAGGAAGCAACGTCAAGCACTTGTCACATACTTTAGTTGAAGTATACTATGTTGAGTCATTCTAACGTCATACATTTCTATTTCCTGTTTACCACTGAGTATAAATCCAGCTGTATTTGTTGGGTTCCTACAGATACAAATCACAAATGTTATTACAGTACCTTCTGCCAGGAAATATCTTTGGCAAACAGCGGTAAGGATGCATCTGTTATTTAGGAATGCTTTAGTTATGTTATGTCATCCTGGGTTGTATCTTAAAACATGAGTGGTTTACCTCCAGCATTTGTTTGGGGTCCACCTGTCCTAAGTCAGGTACTGTGATGATTGCAGCAAAAATAAAAAATAAATAGTAATGTTAACACTGCTCCAAATATTGAACCTGTATATACCATTTAGACTTGTCTTTCTTTTCCTGGTCTTTGAGTCGCTTTTCCACTTCCTTTTTGTTCTTACCATGAGTTTACATATGCTGTTATGCCAACTTAACAATTAATACATTTTTTCAGGGTTTAAATATCCTTTGGGGAATGTTCTTAATAATTTTTGGTGTACAAACTGAATGAAAACTTTGTGTTTTGGCAAATATGTTACTTTTTAACTAAAACCTGTATAGGCCTTTGTTGGATAATTTCGAGCTGGAAACTTGTGGTTGAATATGTCCTTGATTTCCTTAATCAAACCTTTTCTCACTGTCCACTATTTCCTGTATGGAGTAAGTTAATGTAAACTTACTTGTGTAATTGACTGATAAAATAAAGCATTATGCAAATGCAAGAATGCCAACACTTGAGTATTGCATAAAACTATTGTGGTAGCTGTTTATTCAGCTAATCATAATGGAACTTCACGCAGATGAGAGGCAGCCTTTTTGTAATTGTGCTAATATAATAATGTTTGTTGAAACATAAAATGGAACTGATTTAAAGAGTATCTAGTCATTGAAATCTTGGCCCACAGTGCTTTTTTTCATTTTTATGGAGTTAAGCTGATAAAAGATGACAATCTTGGGACTATTACTGGAAAACCTTGGTACTTGGTTCAAACGTGATTGGTTCAGAGGGAAAGCAAACATGTTAAATGTTCAGCTCTAATGAAATACTTGGCTTGAATCTAAAACGTTGAAATATTTAATTTCAAGTTTGCATTTAGCATCAGGGTAGAAATTCTTTGCTCAACAGTAATATATTGCAGTGTAACAGCATAAGACAATTACATTTTAATATTTACCTTGCCTCTAGAATCTTAAAGTGTTGAATGATTCAGTTTGCTATACCTTATCAGTTAAATTCAGTTACTTATGAGTGTGGAAAGCAAATGTAAACAAATGCCTTTGCTGCTTTTCATTCTTGTAGCAGTTTGAATGCTGCGTTTTCTGAGCCTCAAAAGCATTGTATATACTAAGTACAAAACATAAGTGATATCACTACCTTTGTATCTATGCTGCATAACTGGTTGGATAGTGATGTGGAAATGTTGAACATTGTTTATGTACAGCATAAAGCTGAACATTTCTTTTTTAATAGTCCACTTATACATATTAACAGAACTGTGTTAATTGAATTGAATATTCATGCAGAATAGGAAAGAATGGTTGAAACTAGTCAAATTTCATTTGTTAGTGTTTGTAAGTTTGTACGTAGGAATTTTAAAAAATGTGCTGTCTTCCTTCTCACTCACAATTTTGTAACTTATAGTTAAATTCACTTTAATCACAGATGACAGAGGTTGAAGTAAATTTTGCGATATAATGGCAAAGACTATTCTGGGGTGAGGACTTAAAGTTAATTGGAAAAACTATTTGAAGTCGCTTTATTGACACTTCATCATGTTTTTATATTATCAATAATATAAAAATGTAAGTGACGAAGTGTCAATAAACAACTACAAATACGTCACTGTTTCTAAATTCCTCCAATTACGCATACTTAAAGCTAAATCCAAAGTTAAACCCATCTAATAAGATGGTGAATGAATGAAATGGGTGGAATGATGCACAAATGAACCTGGGGTCCATAGAGCTTAGGTTTCCCAATTGTCCTCTTAGGTTAAGGTAAAACCTAAAGAAAACGTCTATCCTGGTAACTTGCCCTAACAGAGATTCGAAACTCTGTATGTTCTGAATAGAGGAAACGTTGCCTTCACATGATGGAAGTATGCAAAGATGTTCTTGCACCTGAGCAAGTTAAGCTTGTAAAAGTAGAATGTTAGGTCAGTTATTTGTTTGCATATCCCAAATTTTTATATATAAAAAAAAGTGCAATTAAATATTATTTTTATTTATTGTTTGTAATACTGTTCATAAATGCTTTAGCTTAAAAGTACAAGTTTCAAATCAAGATGTATTTCTACTTTCCCCGGATATTAAATCACCTGACAGCAGTATAAGAGCAATAACATTGCATCAGTGGGCAAGCCATTTCATTTGGTTTAAAAAGGAAGTGTTCAGCAAGAAAAATACGATCACTATCATGTAAGAATGGCAGTTAATTGTATGTGTACAGAAACTTTTATTCACTTGTAACCCAGTGGTACCCTTATATACAAAACAAACCTTCTATTATATAAAGTATTTCTTGATCTACTGTATCTTTTGTGTGCTTTAAAATAAATGAACCAGATGTCAGTTTTTCTGGTTTTATACTTCTAAGACTGAAATCACAAATATTTTTGTTACTATTATGAACTATATTCCTTATGGAAACTGCATAACCATTGTTTCAAATTACGTATTAATTTATTGTTTACCTAGGGCTGTGTGTTTGTATTGTACACTTTGCTATTCTATTTGATGAGGTGTATTCAAGATGGAGAATCTGGACAAATGGCTTATCAGAATAAATGATTCAGTTATACTGTAATGCCTTTGTTATTTCCTAAAGTAGAATTTATGTTCCAATGTGTAAAGCACTATGATATACAATGAAGCACAAAATTAATATAATTTTGAGTCGATCTAATACTCAATGCTCCATTTATTGCTAGTATTTACCTGGAACGCGTTTTGTTAGGATCTTCCTAACCTCATCAGCTGTTGTCGACTCAATTGTTAGTCGACAATGATGTTAGGAAGATCCTAACAAAACGCATTCTAGGTAAATACTAGCAATAAGTGGAGTATTAGTTCGACTCAAAATTTTATTATTAGAATTTATGTATTTGGTTCCATTTTTACCTTCTCTACATACCTAGAGTAGGATTATTTTCTACCCACAAATTTGATGCACAGATTTCATGGATTAGATTTGAGATCCCTGAATTTAAAATAGTATTTTTAGAAAAAGTGTTCACAGGAGTACACAGCATAGGTAAGAAACAAAGTGTTGATTTAATACCAAACATGTTATTTAAGTTCAGCATCCTCCAATATATTACAAAGATTAGGAAAATCCCCTCCCAACTCCAAACTATCCTTTACATATAAACTTTTTCATTTTTTTTTTAATATTTTCTCAAAAATACCATATTACCAAAATATAGAATACTACTCAATCACAGATAGTTATGCTTAGGTTTAAATCATGATGTAAAACGTCATTAACCTGGATCAGTTTTGAGGGGGAGAGAGGAAAGAAAAAGTAAAAGAAATTGGTTAGCTAGTAAATGAAGACTTGGAACTTAACTGTTCTTTCACACTGGCCGTGTGTAGGTTAAAGTATGGAAAGTTAGTCAGACTGAAAAATTCAATGCCATAGCCGGGATTTGAACCATGATCTTCTGGTTGCTGTCCAGCCGCTCTGTGGTTCAAATCCCGGCTATGGCATTGAATTTTTCAGTCTGACTCTATCTTTCCATACTTTAGCGCACATATGGCCAGTGTGAAAGAACAGTTAATTTCCATTAATTGACTAATTGTGGTTAAGTATAAAGCCCGGGCCTTAAAGTACTTACACGTTGTAAGTCGTCATTAAGGTAGTTGTCTCATGTGTTTGAGAACTCCTAAGTGGTTTATTGGGGAAAACTCGAGTCAGTTGGAGAATTTAATGTCATGTTGGCATGTTGGCCATATTAGTTCAAGGGTTAGAGTGGCTGGATAGCAACCAGAAGATACGTGGTTCAAATCCCGGCTATGTCATTGAATTTTTCAGTCTGACTCTATCTTTCCATACTTTAGCCTACACACGGCCAGTGTGAAAGAACAGTTAATTTCCATTAATTGACCTAATTGTGGTTAAGTATAAAGCCCGGACCTTAAAGTACTTACACGTTGTAAGTCGCTATTAAGGTAATTGTCTCATGTGTTTATGAGAACTCCTAAGTGGTTTACCGGGAAAAACTTGGGTCATTTGGAGAATTTAATGTCATGTTGGCATGTTGGCCATATTAGCTCAAGGGTTAGAGCGGCTGGATGGCAACCAGAAGATCCATGGTTCAAATCCCAGCTATGGCATTGAATGTTTCAGTCTGACTCCATCTTTCCATACTTTAAATGAAGACTTGTTTTACAGACAATAAATTGCTATTTCAGGAGGAACGTTATTCAAATTCTTTTGCCATCTGGCAAATTCATTGCATTCACCCCATCTGCTTGGGAGAAACTTTGATAAAGTCATGGAAAAAGTTGTGGCATGGTGTGTGTGACCTGCCAGAAATCAAGATTAAAGAAGAAGAAGAAGAAGAATAAATAAGTGTGGAAAAAGATTGTATAGACACTTAAAAATACGGATGGCTGTTCCGATATTGATGAAGACATTGACAATTGCTTGCAAATCGACAGTGACATAGGCTATAAACCGATTACAGAGGAAGGCATTATTGAAAATGAAAATGAAGAGTATTCAGATTACAACAATGTTGATGCACCAGCTGTGGCTATGACCCACGCACAAGCAATAGCGAACATAGAGAAGTAAATGCTTTATTTCGAGAGTCAAGTCAAAGCATTGCCAAATGAACTTCTAATGTTAAAGCGGATGCGAGATTGTGCTACTTGTAAGCAATACCCTAAACTGAGACAGCAGAAACACGCTGCCTTTTTTTACTACCGACTAGTTTGTAACTATATTATGTACAGTGCCAATACGTATGCCATTTTAGTACATACCGTGTATGTCTGTTTTGGTGAAAGTGTGCCAATAGTAATCAGCACACTCCAATAAAAATATTTCGGTAATGTTATACCTTTTTTCCCCCCATTTTTTCTGTCTTTCTCTGGATAACCTGGATTTTCTTTAACTTGAATCAACCCTGGTCCCAATTGATCCAGGTAAACAAGGTTCTACTGTATATAAGTTTAGTAAGTTTGATAACTGTTATAGGTTGAGAAGGATTTTCTGTATGTTTCCTAGGCAAATGTCAAAATATATACCAATATTTAAACAATATTAAATGTTATATTGGGAAGCTAGGGAGAAAATGATGCAAATCAACTAATCCCCATTGCCATTACTCAACAACAAGAACAACAACATATTTAAACAAGAGTGAAAAGGCTTAAATCAAACTTTTTTCCAAATTGCTTTCTTATAGATATGCTAACAGAAATCAGATTACCTATTAAAAGTTCCTATAGCATCCACTAAAAATCTGCAAACAAGATATTGATGCATCAGTATATATATATATTATCTAGTTGGTTACTGGATAAATTCAAATCTGGCAAAAAAATTTTGCAGTTGAGGATAAAAATTTTCCAGAATTATTTAAAAAGATACATCATATCACCATCAAATAAGAAGAAATCTTCTAACATACTTCCATATTACAAGTATCCCTTCAGAAAAATCCCAAAACTATTGAAGGAGTCATTACAATAAGCAAACTTACCATAAGGACAAATCGGTGAGTAAACAAAACATCAATGAAAGTGCATCAAGTTAGCCTCAGGGAGGATTATTTCCAACAAAGATCAAACCTAGGATTAGAGAACCCATCAGTACTACAGATCTATATATGAGCATTTTGGAAATAAGTTTAATTAAAACTTTCCTACTCATTAATGATTGGAAGTTTTGGGGATAGTGGGGTTAATCATTAATTTAAGGTTTGTTTACATTATTCCTCAAATATGTGAAAATTTTGATGTTTCTGGAATCTATGTTTCCATCCTTAGCTTACACTGCCTAGCTGATGTGTCATGTTCTAATGATGGTAGAAGTCTCTTGCAGTGATGATAACTTGCTGAGCTGATCCAATGGCAAGAGATCTGTAGAGGGCACTGTTGTGATATCAGGAGGCAGTGCAGAATATGGATTAAAAAAATGAACAATTGAAAAAAAGATTAAGAAATATCTTGTAAACATTTTATTATAATTTGGTGTTATATATATTATATACACAACTAATAAATATTAATACAAGAGAGCAACCAAATTGGTGACCCTGACGTGATTCGCATGTGATTCTGGGTGAGTGAAATTTCAAATGATAAACTGATCTATAAGAAAAAAGTTAAGTGTGTAATTATACAATGGAGGAACATAACCCAAATGAGGAAAAACATAATAAAAGTGAGCTTGAAGGCAAAACGTGTGATATCAGTAAGGTCAATATTAAGATTCCCCCATTCTAGTCGGAGAAACCAGATATATGGTTCTACCAGGTGGAGGCGCAGTTTGCCATAAATAAAATTTCATTTCATTTCATTTCATTTCATTGTATTTCATCCATATGATCCAAATACATAGGATACGTCAACAGGTTTAACAAATACAATCTGTACATAACAATATTAAAATAATAAAATATAATAAAATAAGCAGAGGGTACCTTTACTATTTAAGCTTTATTTAACCTTTTATACTCATCTGTAGAGTAGACTGGGTTTTCTACGAGGTACTTTTTAATTGCTTTAAGTTTAAATTTTTCTTCTGTTATCTATTTTATTTGATTCGGTGAATGATTGTACAATTCTTTAGATTTATTTTCTATATTTTTGTTACTTAATGTTCCTCTTAATCTGTTTAAGAAATAATTTTGTTTTGTTCTTGTGTTATGTGTATGTACATGTTTTTATTTTGGTTGCTAGAATTTTTTGTTACGTATTTAATGCACTCATATATATACAAAGCTGTAAATGTTAATACATTTAATGTTTTTGCATTAGAGTTTCTCTATCCATTTGTTGTGCTGCCTGTTTTAAAATATATAGTCCCATATTTATTTTCTTTACTATTTTTTCAATGTGTTGTTTCCAATTTAGTTTGTTATCTATTATTAGTCCAAGGAAGTTAGTTTTTGTTACTTCGAGTATTTTTTTATTATCTAATGTTAGTTGCATATGTGATTGTGTTTCTTTGTTTAAGGTGATTTGCATCCATTCTGTTTTGCTTGTATTTATTACCATGCTTAGTTTTCCTAACTCACTACTAATTTTTTCAAGTATAAGATTGGATTTATTGTGTACTTCACTTTCCGTTTTTCCCTTCACTATGATTGTGGTGTCATCGGCATATCCAATGGCCAATTCCCCTGCTTCTACTACTGTTTTGAATATACTGTTTATATATATAAGAAATAAATAGGGCCCAAGTTTCGAGCCTTGGGGTACACCGTAAGTTATTTTCTTAAATGAGGATCTAATTTTGTCCCATTTACCATTTGAATTATGTATAATTTCCACACACTGCTCCCTGTCCTGAAGATATGATTTCAGCCAATCTAATGGTATGCCTCTTATCCCATAATTTTCTATTTTGGTAATTAGTTGATTTATGTTTACGCAATCAAAAGCTTTTGTCAGATCCAGAAAAATTGCCACTATATGTTCTTTTCTGTTTAATGCATTTATAATGATGTCATTTCCTTTACATATTGCCTGTACAGTTGATTTCTTTTTTTGAAAACCGAATTGATAGTCTGAAATTATTTTATATTTCCTACAAAAACCTTGTAACTGATCTAGAAATAGTCCTTCTATTATTTTTGAAAAACTTGAGCACAATGTTATAGGTCTATAATTTTCTAATGCTAGTTTTGAATATTTTTTCTTATATATTGGTCTAACTATTACTTTTTTTAGTGCTTTAGGAAATGTTTCTGTTATAAATGATTGATTACTTATATATGTAATTATATCAGCAAGTTCGTATTTACAGTACTTTAACATTTCATTTGTAAATTCATCTAATCCACACGAGCGTTTACATTTTAAGGAGTTTATCTGTTTTAAAGTTTCCTCACATGTTACTTCACGTAATACCATTGAGTTAGAAATACTGTTCTCAAATTTTTTATCAGACTGGCACTTTATGACACCTAAGGTCTTTACTACATTGATGTAATAATCATTAAATTTCTCTGTTAAGGTTATTGGGTTCTCTATTTGTTTATTTTCAATCTCAATGCAGATATTTTCTTCCCATTTTTGTTTTGTTTCTTTGTGTAATGATTTTATAATATTCCATGTTGCTTTGGTTTTATTTTCTGCATTTTGTATCAGTATTTTATTGTGTTGCACTTTTGCTTCGTTTATTACTTTATTAAGAGTCTCTCCGTATTTTTCGATATAATTGTATGATTTATGATCTAGTTTTGGGTGTTTCAGGCTATTTAGAAACTGCATACGTCTTTTAGATATAGTTATACCTTTGGTAGCCCAGTTTTCACACTTTTTTAGCTTTCCCTTTACCCTACGTTTAGGCATTACTGTATCTAGACATTTTTCTATATTTTTAGCAAAACTTCCATATTTTTCATTAATATTAGATTTTTCGTATATCTCAAGCCATTTTGTTTCTTTAATATAGTTTCTTAATATTTCTAGGGTGTTTTTGTTTACTTTTCTTTTAAATTCTACTAGACTGTTTATTTTATTTTTTATTTTACCTAATATTTTACTATCTACTAGTTGGCCATAGTGGTCACTTATTCCGTTTCTTATTATTCTAGTTTCATAACATTCCTTGTTTAAATTAGATATCATGAGGTCAACACATGTCGCAGAGCTTCTAGTTACCCTTGTTGGTTCTATCTAAGGAAGATACAAAATTCAACTACCTAATAGCCCAACTAGAAACGAAGTATGTGGAGAATATCTGGGACATTATTATCAGTAATGAGATGAATAAGTATTCAGCTGCAAAATCACGGCTTCTTGAAATTTTTAAAGTAAGTAAAGGTAAAAGAATAAAGATGTTAGTTATTGGTATTGAGCTAGGGGATTACAAGCCAAGCCAACTACTAAGGAAAATGAGGTTTTTGGCAGGTAAAGATGTCTCTGATAAAGTTGTTTGAACTCTTTGGCTCGAGAAACTTCCTGATTCGTTAAAAAGCATCCTGGTAGTAAGTGAGGAATGTCTTGACAGAGTTGCCGTCCTGGCAGATAAAATGCTAGAAATGAATCCTCACAGTGTGACGTTTAGTGTTAGCGAAGAGTCTGCTAAGGGTACATCAATTAATAAGTTAGTTGCTAAAATATCTCAGATGGAGCAACAAATAGCAACATTATCGAATGGAAGATGCTGCAGCAGAGGCAGAAGCCCATACTGCTGATCTCCAAGCAGAGGGCGCAGTTCGAGTTGCAGTAGAAGATTAAATCCTAATGATAAATTCTGCTACTACCACTATAAATTTGGAAAGAAATGCATGCCTGAAAAATGCAAGCAGCCTTGCCAGTGGAATGAAAAGGAAAACTCCAATTGGCAGTAAATTTAGCAGCAAGTTCTGCTGCCAAGAATCAGGACAGGAGCCGTAAACACTGTTTATTCCTACGAGATAAAAAGTCCGGCTCGTGGTTTCTTGTTGACAGTGGTGCAGATGTTTCCATTATTCTAGCATCGAAAGGTGATAAACTGGACAACAGTTGTAAATTATATGCAGCGAATGAAACCTCAATTTCCACTGGAGGCGTGAAAGTTTTGAACCTTGACCTTAGCTTACAGCATTGTTGCTGATGTAAAGAAAGGAATACTAGGAGCAGATTTTCTAAATGAATTCAATTTATTGGTCAATATCAATAAAAGAAGAGTGGTTGATGGTATTACCAAAATGTGTATTTCAAGTGAAGTAATGACTGTATCAAACAATGATTTGTTGAGTACTGTCTGCAGAAGCATTAAGTTTTCAGAGTTGTTTCAGCAATATCCTGGCATTACAAAACCAACTTTAGTGCCTAGTGAAGTCAACCATAATATCCAGCATTACATTTTGATGAAGGGACTGCCAGTCAATTCAAGACCGAGGCAATTAGATCCACAACGACTGTCTCAGGCCAAACAGGAACTCCAGTTCATGTTAGACAACATCATTTGACCATCCAAGTCAGAATGGGCAAGTCCACTTCATATGGTCACGAAAAAGGATGGTTCCTTACAACAATGTGGAGATTAAAGGCATACTGTATTGGTTATACAGTATATGTACTACAGGTGTTATATATATTAGATACATAATTAATAAATATTAATACAAGAGAGCAACCAAAGATCCTATCCGCACTGTGGCCATCCTATCACTGGTTCCGTTATTCCACGTGGTGAAGAGCATTGGTTGAGTATAATATTTCTGTTAGTATCTTTTACTTTAATGTAAATCTTTTGCAATCAACCTCACACAGAATTTCAGTGAGGTTAACTGCATAAGTGTCCATGTGGAGCAATGGAACCAGTAGTAAGATGGCCATAAGATAAGCACAATGGAGGTAGATTATGAGCTTTGATCTCCTTCTATCGAACCAGCTCAGCAATTAATATCAGTGCCAAAGATGTGCACCAGTAGTAGAACAGAGACAACACTGCATTAACTAGTTGGTTTGTAGTATTTGGCTTCATTACAACACCAATGTTTAATTTTAAACTACCTTTTTATTGCAGATTTACTATAAAACATTTAAAACATAACAGGACAAAACATCACTACCTACTATTACATTCACAACAATATGTTTTCTGCCTACCTGACGTTTCAAAAGTTTATCAAGTAGGAAGTCTCAATGCTGCCAACATCTTAAGGTCCACTACAGGTTTAAGCAGAAGGTGGGAATAGTTTTTTCAAACTTGTCCAAATGTTTACAAGTAAGTGAGGTATGGTCCAAATTTAACTAACCAATTGACTTCCTACTACAGTTTAAATATTAGTTGAAATATGTTTGTGATACCTGGGCATAATGTTTAACAATTATATGAATAACACTTTCAAACTATTAGTCCTACTGAAATAAGCAATGAAATTCTAAGACTTTGTAACAGAATAAGAGATTGCAATTTATCCAAAATCACATGAGCATACCATATTTCACAGTTAGATAGAATCACTCATTGACTGGGGATACAAAATGGAATACAAGTGAGTTGAAAAATTGGCTTCATAGAGCAATTTCAAATAATGCTTGGTGGATGAAGGATATTGTAACATTGAATAATTGAGAGAGCTTACAGAAAAGTACAGTGAATCATTCTATCTACAAACTTGCAATAAATTCAATAAACTCTCACAAGAGCATAATAGGAAATTGAAACCTTACTACCGATATAGCTTCAGAAATTTACTAAATTATATTTTAAATCACTGGAACTAACAATTTACCAGTTGATGGCATAGCCAGGTTCTCAGCTGCACAACTACAGTGCATCACAATCACCTCCACAGTACACTACCATAGTACTTCTCACATAGTTGAAGCTCAGTTGACAAATTGGTAACAATTAGGGTAAAGGAGTTCAGAACATGTCCAACACTTTAATATATATAAAATAATATATATAAATATAAAATATATATAAAATAATATAAAATAATTTCAGACTATCAATTCGGTTTTCAAAAAAAGAAATCAACTGTACAGGCAATATGTAAAGGAAATGACATCATTATAAATGCATTAAACAGAAAAGAACATATAGTGGCAATTTTTCTGGATCTGACAAAAGCTTTTGATTGCGTAAACATAAATCAACTAATTACCAAAATAGAAAATTATGGGATAAGAGGCATACCATTAGATTGGCTGAAATCATATCTTCAGCACAGGGAGCAGTGTGTGGAAATTATACATAATTCAAATGGTAAATTGGATAAAATTAGATCCTCATTTAAGAAAATAACTTACGGTGTACCCCAAGGCTCGAAACTTGGGCCCTATTTATTCCTTATATATATATAAACAGTATATTCAAAACAGTAGTAGATGCAGGGGAATTGGCCATTGGATATGCCGATGACACCACAATCATAGTGAAGGGAAAAACGGAAAGTGAAGTACAAAATAAATCCAATCTTATACTTGAAAAAATTAGTAGTGAGTTAGGAAAACTAGGCATGGTAATAAATACAAGCAAAACAGAATGGATGCAAATCACCTTAAACAAAGAAACACAATCACATATACAACTAACATTAGATAATAAAAAAATACTTGAAGTAACAAAAACTAACTTCCTTGGACTAATAATAGATAACAAACTAAATTGGAAACAACACATTGAAAAAGTAGTAAAGAAAATAAATATGGGACTATATATTTTAAAACAGGCAGCACAACAAATGGATAGAGAAACTCTAATGCAAATTTACTATGCAGTCATACACTCTCATTTATGCTATGGGGTGGTATTATGGGGAAATGTACAGAAAAAAGCAATGGTAAGAATATTAAGACTCCAGAAATATGCCATCAGAATAATTTGTAGATTAAAAAGGAAGGATTCGTGTAGAAATGTCTATAAAACATTAAATATATTAACATTTACAGCATTGTATATATATGAGTGCATTAAATATGTAACAAAAAATTCTAGCAACCAAAATAAAAACATGTACATACATACACATAACACAAGAACAAAACAAAATTATTTCTTAAACAGATTAAGAGGAACATTAAGTAACAAAAATATAGAAAATAAATCTAAAGAATTGTACAATCATTTACCAAATCAAATAAAACAGATAACAGAAGAAAAATTTAAACTTAAAGCAATTAAAAAGTACCTTGTAGAAAACCCAGTCTACTCTATAGATGAGTATAAAAGGTTAAATAAAGCTTAAATAGTAAAGGTACCCTCTGCATATTTTATTATATTTTATTATTTTAATATTGTTATGTACAGATTGTATTTGTTAAACCTGTTGACGTATCCTATGTATTTGGATCATATGGATGAAATAAATAAATCATATATATATTTGATACAAATATATTCTGTTTTTTATTATGAATATACTGCATCTAAATAGTGTGTGTTGTAATTGTTATGATTAAAAGTTATTAAAAGTGAAGCTAATCTCATATTAAAAAAACTTATTGACTCATATTTTATTAAAATATGACTCAGTAGGTCTTAAAATATGTGTTGTGGACCATAAATAACAATTCAAAATCTACTTCCCTTAGCAACTCAATAAATCTCAATTTACTAAACGCAAGAGAAAGTGAGGGCAGAACACTAAACAGTCAAACTCTGCAGATTTTTCACCTGAATATCCAAAGTATCAGAAACAAGATCCTTGAAATTGAAGCTTTAATCCATGGTAGTTTAAAACTAGTAGATATATTATGCCTAACTGAACACTGGCTAACTAATTCTGAATTAAATCAACTCACAATACCAGGGTTCACACTAATACAGGGTTACATTAGAACATTCAAAAGAAATGGAGGCTCATTAATTCTAGTAAAAAATTCTGTAAAAGCTAAATCTATATCCACATTTCTGGAACTAAATATGGAAGAGCATTTTGAAACCAGTATCATAGAAGTAGACAATAAGCTGATAATCATATGTATTTATAGAAATCCATCAAGTGACATAAACATTCTAATTGCAAGGCTGGATACTATTCTGAGCTATTTTCTAAAACAAAAGAAAACTATAATTCTAGTGGGAGATATTAACATAAATTTTTTACAACAAAGTATTGATAAACTGAAATTCATATCTCTATTAAATATTTATGGCATTCTACCAACAATTGATGTACCAACAAGGGTGACTAAAAGTTCAAAAACTGCCATAGATCAAATAGCCATAAGCAAAGATCTAATTACTTTTGTTAAAAATATAAATGTTTTTGATACTTGTCTCTCTGACCATTTTGCACAATCTCTAACCATCAATTGGCCAAGCAGAAAGAACTCTAGAAAATCTGTCACAACATTCAAAAAGGTCAGATTACAGAAGGCAGAAAATATTGATTACTTCAACCATTTGCTGGGGAAAGAAACTTGGGAAGATATTTATGAGGAAAATTCAGTAGATACTACATTCACTAGATTTTTAAATACCTTTAAATACTACTACGATATAGCATTCGCACTGGTTAAAGTCAGTGTCAAAGAAAAACATTCCTCAAGGGTAACCAAGGGCATTAGAACTTCTAGTGAGAAACTAAAATTCTTTAGCAGCTTAATTAGAAATGGTAATGCTTCCAAAGAATTGGTAAACTAGTTAGTTAGTTACTAACACTTCCCACATGGCAACCTTGGCCTTCGGGGTAACCTCACCCCACCAAGTGATGACCGGACCCATTTCTCAGGTGGAGGCACCCAGAGGGCGGTGTCCATTACCTCCGATGATAGGGTGATAGTGAAGATGGCGGCGAGGTGAGAGGACCTACAGTTTTTACCGTGGACTCCGAACCACGTTGGGCATAGGGGATACTTCACGTGTGCTAGACAGAGGTGAAGGCGTGGATAGGGCCGACTTAAAATCGCCAACCCCAGAGCCGGGAATCGAACTCGGGACCCTTAGAACGGGAGCCGCGAACGAAACCACTGCGCTACCCCGGCGCCCTGAATTGGTAAACTATTATAAGAAATATAAATCAATCTATAAAACGGTTATAAAGGCAGCAAAAATATTAGAGAACTCTAGAAAGATAAACTCATCCAAAAATAAACAGAAGGCCATGTGGGACATAATAAAAAGGGAAACTAACTCAAACAAACCATTGCAAGCAAATATTACATTGAAACACAAAGGTAAAACAGTAACAAATCCCAGAGAAATAGCCAACATATTTAATGATTTCTTTGTAGATGTCTCAAAAAGTGTGCAAACGAAGAGCAACTTAACAGATGGTCCAGAAAATAAAGCCCACATTCATTGCAATGATAAATCACTATTCCTGGCACCAGTCTGCAATGATGAATTAGCTGATGTAATTAGGGAGCTAAAAAACAAAAAATCAGATGCCCTTGATGAAAGCTCAACCTACTTAATTAAAAAGTGTAGCAAGAATATCTTAAAACCGCTGTGTCATATAGTAAATAAATCTCTTCAAAGTGGCACATTCCCCCCGGAACTAAAAGTAGCAAAAATAAAACCAATATTCAAAAAAAGGAGATGAAAAGGACCCAAACAACTATAGACCAATAGCTCTACTTTCAAACTTTTCAAAAATACTAGGAAAAGTAATGTTCAAGAGGCTCATGGCATTCCTCAACAAATTTAAAATCATTAATAGCAGTCAGTATGGGTTCCAAAGTAAGAAATCTACTAGTCTGGCAGTGATCAATTTTGTTGACAGTATCTATGATGTACTGGACAGAAGTGAAGTTGGGATGGGTATATTTTTGGATCTATCCAAAGCTTTTGACATGGTATATCACAATATTCTGTTAAATAAGCTACATAAATATGGCGTAAGAGGGGTGGCCTTCAATTGGTTTAAATCCTACCTTGATATGAGAGAGCAGGTTGTTGAGATCACTTTCACAGAAAGAGGCCAAAAAGAAATCAAAAGCGTGTTATCACAGAAAAGAGCAGTAGTATCAGGGGTTCCACAAGGATCTATTCTGGGCCCCCTATTATTTTTACTGTATATAAATGACCTCCCATTATGTCTAATGAACAACTTAGATGCTAAAATCACACTGTTTGCAGATGATACAAGTATCTTCATTGCAGGAAAGGATGATGATAGCCTTCAGCAAAATATAACACCAGCTATAGTAAATGTTTTAAATTGGTTTAAAGTCAATAAGTTGCTTGTAAATGAAGGAAAAACAATAGCACTAAATTTTCAGCATAAGGCTTGTAGGAAAATGGAAAACCCTCGCATCAGAATTTGGCTCCAGATTGATACATTTTGAACAGCAAACCAAATTCTTAGGACTATGGGTAGACAAAAATTTAAGTTGGGACAAACATATAGAAAAGTTAGCAGAGAAGCTGAGCCGTGTTTGTTTTGTTTTACATAAGCTGAAGCCTCGAGTAGAATTTACTACACTCAGAACCTGTTACTTTGCTTACTTTCATTCACTAATATCATATGGACTACCATTGTGGGGAAATACTACAAATAGTAAGTTGATATTTAAGCTACAAAAGAAAGCATTACAAATTATGATTGGTATTCCAAAAATGGAAAGCTGCAGAAATCACTTCAGAGATTTGAATATCTTGACCCTACCAAGTTTATATATGAAACAGTTACTGATCTACATGAAGACTAATACTGCGAACTATGTCACAAATGCTAAAATACACACCCATAACACACGTAATAAAAACAAATTACACACCTATATTCATAAAACAAAACTATTTGAGACTTCCGTCAGATACATGGGTTTAAAGCTATACAACCACTTGCCAAATCAATTAAAAAACATAACCTCTATAAAAAAGTTTAAGACAGAGCTTCACAATTTCTTTAAAAAAAATCAGTTTACTCAGTAAATGAATACCTAGAATACAAATCAGGTAAAGCATAAATTAATAAGTTTGTTGTGCATAATTATACTAATGTATTCTATTTCTATTCTTGTTTCATGTGTCTGAGATTGGAAGACTCACCAATGAAGAATTTTAGCCGGCCAAAGCATTAAAATTAAGTGTAGTTGTGTAAATTATTTGAAACTTAAGATTGTAAATACCTCATTGATGAACTGTAAATGTTGTTAAATACTGTAACTATATTGACAATGCCTATAATTCTGTATGAATTCCTGTGGCTAATAAACATTGTATTGTATTGTATTGTAAAGTAGTGTATGTTTAGACATATGCACAGCAAAATGCTTAATTTGAATTTTCTGTGAAGTCTGTAACAAATTCCTTTTTATAACGACACAGTAAAGGATAAGGAATAGGTAAATTGCGACTAAACAAAAACATATAGGTCTCGCTATAGCTAATTTGTTACATTTTTGAGTCATTAACCATATTCAAAATATTCTATGTTTCGAAAGTAATGAGTCGGCATTTCAAACACAATCACTCAAAATACTTGGACATGTTTCGGAGAACAGTTTGTCCCCATCATCAGTAAGGATATTTTGAGTGATGTTTGTGTTTGAAATGCCGACTCATTACTTTCAAATGATAAATACATAATTGTTTCTAACCTTCTACTTCATAATAATATTTTATGTTGTTGATTTGAATTTTCAAATACTTATACTCCTTTTAGGTGTTACTGAATTCTCATTTTATTCTTCTATATCTGATTGCTGTTATGCCTGACTGGAAATTTAGTAACAGTAATGTCATCCAAATTAAGTGAAAAAACTATTTGTAGTCTGTCACTTACAGTTGTATTTTTTTTTTTGAGTTCATGGTTACACCACCACAGAGAAAACAGCAGATGACAACAGATGAAAGTCAGATTTTCAAGGTTGAAAATGGAAGCAACAATTTTTGAACTAGTCCCTCACAAAACAAAAGTAAGTGACAGTGTGTTGAAAACCAACTATGAATATATCGAGATTATTTTTTTTTTAACAACTATGAATAGTTTTTTCTATCTGATTACCTGACTTAGGACTTTGGGACTCGGCTTGTATGTGCACATGCTGCAAGTTTAGGAAGAGGCGCATGGTTTAATTCCAGTAATAAATAGGTTGCCCGCCTTAGGGGTATACAAATGTGCTAACAAACTGTTTTAATAAAACAATATATAAATTATGTCACTGTTTTCAGAATCATTCAGTAGAAGCAGATGTATAACAAAACACATTTTTAATAATAAAGTAAAATAAATTACTTTTGCAATACAAAATAAATGCCTATTCTTCAATTGTTCAACTTATTACAGTGTATAACAACATACATTTTATATGTGTGTTTGGAGGAATTTAGTAACAGTGACGTCAAAATTAATATAAAAATTATTTGTGGTTGGTTTATTGACACTCGTCACTTACTTTTTCATATATTTATGAGAGACTAGTTTCAAAGGCCCTGGCCTCCATTTTCAATCTCTTCCCAACTGGCATCTGTTGTTATCTGCTCTCTCTGGTGGTGGAACTATGAACTTTTTTGTCAAATTATCTACTGGCGGGATTTCAAAGTTCATTACGCGATCCTTATTTTTCCAGATGAATATGTTCTCCCATGTTGTCAATCTATTTTGGTTTATCACTCCTTTTAATAATTTTGGATTTGGATCAATGCCATGGTTTTCATTCCAAAAATGAAATGCTACTGCTGACTTGTCTTCTTGTTTCAATCTGATGTTTCTAAAGTGTTCTTTGACTCTGGTTTTTAAATTTCTTTTTGTTTGACCTATGTAGCATTTTTCACAATTCTTACAATTTATTTGGTATATTCCAGATTTGTTACCTGAAGGGATTTCATCTTTTGTTTTTGAATTTAGTAATTTTAAAATTGAGTATCTATTAGTAGGTGCCAAGATGATATTTTGTTCCTTGAATATCTTTTTAAATTTATTAAATGTTTTTGGATGATATGTGAATGAACTGAATATGCTGTTGCTTTCTTTTTCTTTAATAAATGTGGTTGCTTCCTTAATGGTTTTCTTTAGTTTAGATTTTCTAATTTTCTTCAACACCAAACTTTTGTTGTATCCGTTTTCTTCTGCTATGTGTATTATTGCTTTTTGTTCCTTGAAATATTCTTCTTTTTCCATGGGTATGTTGACTAGTCTGTGTGTAAGGCTGTTTATTATTGCATGTTTATGTCTAATTGGGTTGTGGCTATTATTTTTTATATAATTTTCTGAATGTGTTGGCTTCCTGTAAATTCCAAATTTTATTTTTGTATCATTCCTGATGATATTTAGATCCAAGAAAGGTAGTTGTCCATTGTTTTCCTTTTCTATTGTGAATTTGATAGTCCTTTCTTGCAGATTGAGTAATTTTAATGCATCATCTAAATGTTTACTTGGTACAATTGCAAAGATGTCGTCAACATATCTATACCAAACCTTGAAGATCAATGGGAAGGACTTTTTAATTTGTGTTTCAAATGCACTCATAAATAAGTTAGCCAAAAAAGGTGAAAGTGGATTGCCCATTGATAATCCTGATTTCTGCTTGTAGTGTTTTCCATTAAAGCTAAAGAAGTTTTGTTCAATGCATATTTTTGTTAGAGAAATATATTCTTCTGCTTCTATTGCTTCCATATCAATTGTAGCTAGCCATTTTTTTAACACAGTCTGCAATTTTTCTGTTGGTATGCTTGGAAATAAAGATGTGACATCAAATGAAACCAGTCTGTCATTTTTGTCCAAATTTATATCTTTGATTTTTTCTACTAAATCTAAAGAGTTTCTTAAATTTGCACTTTCAAATTTTGGAAAACTATTAAATTTACTTAGTAACCATTTGGCCAAATTATATGTGGGGGCATTTATGCTACTAGTAATAGGTCTCATGCCTTTCCCTGTTTTATGAATTTTTGGCAGCCCATATACTCTTGGTAATGTTGGATTATCTACTTTAATTTTGTACAATTCTTTTTTGTTGATTATTTTGCTCTCTTTTAGCGTTTTATTTGTGGTTTCAATGCAGTACTTTAATGGATTAGTTTCTACTTTTTGGTAATTACTGTCTTCTAACAAATCTTCCATCCTCTTTGTGTATTCTTCTTTTTCCAGAATTACTAGTTTATTTCCCTTGTCTGCTTTAGTATAAATAACCGGTTTCTTTTTAAGAGCTTTTATGATTTGGTTACTAAAATTCTTTTTCTTTTCATTTTTAATCTCTTCTACTATTTTGGAGCACAGTAAAAAACAAATGCTCCAAAATAGTAGAAGAGATTAAAAATGAAAAGAAAAAGAATTTTAGTAACCAAATCATAAAAGCTCTTAAAAAGAAACCGGTTATTTATACTAAAGCAGACAAGGGAAATAAACTAGTAATTCTGGAAAAAGAAGAATACACAAAGAGGATGGAAGATTTGTTAGAAGACAGTAATTACCAAAAAGTAGAAACTAATCCATTAAAGTACTGCATTGAAACCACAAATAAAACGCTAAAAGAGAGCAAAATAATCAACAAAAAAGAATTGTACAAAATTAAAGTAGATAATCCAACATTACCAAGAGTATATGGGCTGCCAAAAATTCATAAAACAGGGAAAGGCATGAGACCTATTACTAGTAGCATAAATGCCCCCACATATAATTTGGCCAAATGGTTACTAAGTAAATTTAATAGTTTTCCAAAATTTGAAAGTGCAAATTTAAGAAACTCTTTAGATTTAGTAGAAAAAATCAAAGATATAAATTTGGACAAAAATGACAGACTGGTTTCATTTGATGTCACATCTTTATTTCCAAGCATACCAACAGAAAAATTGCAGACTGTGTTAAAAAAATGGCTAGCTACAATTGATATGGAAGCAATAGAAGCAGAAGAATATATTTCTCTAACAAAAATATGCATTGAACAAAACTTCTTTAGCTTTAATGGAAAACACTACAAGCAGAAATCAGGATTATCAATGGGCAATCCACTTTCACCTTTTTTGGCTAACTTATTTATGAGTGCATTTGAAACACAAATTAAAAAGTCCTTCCCATTGATCTTCAAGGTTTGGTATAGATATGTTGACGACATCTTTGCAATTGTACCAAGTAAACATTTAGATGATGCATTAAAATTACTCAATCTGCAAGAAAGGACTATCAAATTCACAATAGAAAAGGAAAACAATGGACAACTACCTTTCTTGGATCTAAATATCATCAGGAATGATACAAAAATAAAATTTGGAATTTACAGGAAGCCAACACATTCAGAAAATTATATAAAAAATAATAGCCACAACCCAATTACACATAAACATGCAATAATAAACAGCCTTACACACAGACTAGTCAACATACCCATGGAAAAAGAAGAATATTTCAAGGAACAAAAAGCAATAATACACATAGCAGAAGAAAACGGATACAACAAAAGTTTGGTGTTGAAGAAAATTAGAAAATCTAAACTAAAGAAAACCATTAAGGAAGCAACCACATTTATTAAAGAAAAAGAAAGCAACAGCATATTCAGTTCATTCACATATCATCCAAAAACATTTAATAAATTTAAAAAGATATTCAAGGAACAAAATATCATCTTGGCACCTACTAATAGATACTCAATTTTAAAATTACTAAATTCAAAAACAAAAGATGAAATCCCTTCAGGTAACAAATCTGGAATATACCAAATAAATTGTAAGAATTGTGAAAAATGCTACATAGGTCAAACAAAAAGAAATTTAAAAACCAGAGTCAAAGAACACTTTAGAAACATCAGATTGAAACAAGAAGACAAGTCAGCAGTAGCATTTCATTTTTGGAATGAAAACCATGGCATTGATCCAAATCCAAAATTATTAAAAGGAGTGATAAACCAAAATAGATTGACAACATGGGAGAACATATTCATCTGGAAAAATAAGGATCGCGTAATGAACTTTGAAATCCCGCCAGTAGATAATTTGACAAAAAAGTTCATAGTTCCACCACCAGAGAGAGCAGATAACAACAGATGCCAGTTGGGAAGAGATTGAAAATGGAGGCCAGGGCCTTTGAAACTAGTCTCTCATAAATATATGAAAAAGTAAGTGACGAGTGTCAATAAACCAACCACAAATAATTTTTATATACATTTTATACTTTTCGAAGGTGAATCTCCTTGTCACTCAAGCAATATTTGTAATTTGAAAAACTTCTCTCAACATCAGAGATGATGTAACAGGTGAAAACATAAAATACTGCAAATCACATTGCCTTGTAAGCGCGTTTTACTTGTGCGCTTGCAAATTATTTTTAATGTTTACCATTTTAAAATAGCCTGGGTTTTTCTCAAGTATGGTTTTCATTTTGTTTTTTTATTTTATCCATGACAGGTCCAGCAGCTGCTGAGTCTATCTGTTGAGCTAGTTCTTCTATGAGCCCTATGGCATTAGACATTTTATTACCTCTCTTTTCTAGCTGAACAATGTTTTTTGACAGGTCTGAAAAACTGTTTCTGATGAAGAGCAAATCTTCGTGTAATTTTCTTGAAATGAGGGACTGAGCAGCTTGTGCTGCAGAACTATGCTCATTATCTAACACACTAAGAATTTCAATAACTATGTCATAGTATTCAGCATAATACATAGCAGCGTTTAGCCAGGTGCCCAAGCGAGTTGTAACCACCTGAGGAGGTAAGGCGCCATTTCTTGGTAGGGCGCCACATTAACGTTAGGTGCCATTTCTTTATATTTACATTTCCTGCTTGGAGCTTTCAAAAATATCTTTTCTGTGTTTGCAATGAAACTGTCTACATCACTGTAACTTCTGCAAATTCTGCTACACGATCTGACACAAGTTCTGAAAAAATCAGACTGAGACGGTGAAGTTACACTTGGCCCTCATTGTTCCTCGACTTCTGTTCTTGCTAAAATACTTGCTTGATGTTTCTTAGTGTTACAGTGCTGTCTCAGCCATTTGGGTTTAGTGCCCTTAATTTCTACATGGCATACCTTGCATTGGATATTTTCTCCCTACTGTGTGAAAATATCACCTCTTGCTAACTCTTCGTCCATCGTGCATTTACGTGCTTCTGACATTTATGTTCTTCACTGTTAGCAAACAAATCACTGTCTCCAAACACAGCCACTCTGCCACTAACGGCAGCGCGTGCAGTGTTTTCTACGGTCCTGAGTGTTTTGACGCATGATGTTGTAGGTTGTATTATGTCACGTAGCATTTAACTGTGTTCTCTCACATGGGTCCTAAAAGCCCTAACTCTGCTGATTACTTCTTTAGCAAGTTGTATCCCTCTTGTGTCTGCAATAAAATGTGTAATGAAACCATTTCTATAAAAAAACATTTATTTTAAAAAGAAGTAGGAGAATAAGTTCAAAAAAGTAGAATTAGAACAAAAATTGGGATCCTCTAGCCAGAATTTGAACCATGGATCTTCAGGTGTCTTGTTTGATTATTCTTTTATTGAGCTACCACGGGCACATGCTATTGTGACAATTTCCAGAAGGTAAGTTTTTGTAAGCATAGTTTGCAGAAGAGTGGCTCAAATTCACGAAAATGTTTCACAGTATTTATTTAAATTCCATAAACTCAATTCTACACTGTTTTGACACAATCTTATATTTGTTTTACTAATAATTGGAAGTTTTTATCATTTGAACTCATTAGCATTCAATTATGTCTACCATTTACTTTTTAAAAATTAGAACATATTTTGGGAATGTTTTTTTCCCATTCTCAGCTAACAATCTGCAACAGTGGGTTGTTATCTGATGATGGAAACAAACATTTCTGAAACATATTGTAATTTTTCAAACATGAGGCAATGTAAACATAAGCACTGTTCAATTATTCTTGTTTCTTTATTTTTTTATTTACACCTTCATTTTAGTAGGTTGTTGCATTTTAGTTATGCTTCATTAACTGAAGTGCATCATTGGCATATATTGGATCTTATGTCTTAAATAAAATGTGTAATGAAACCATTTCTGTAAACATTTATCTTAAAAAGAAGTAGGTAGAAGAAGTAGTTTTTGTAAGCAGTTTTGTAGAATACATCAAGAAAGTCAATGTAATGCATTCAATGTTTAAACAACCATTTCTGTTTTATATATATAATTCTAGAAACTAAACTTTAAATAAATAAATTTGGAAGCTGATGGCAGTGTTGTATAATACTGAAATTAAGAGATTTTATTTGACATCATTAGTATAATGCTACATTAAATAACCAAGATGAATATTAATTTATAGATGAGTCGTATTTATTACACATTGGCTTCACTTACGTACCTATTTTGAGGACATGTTTCGCAAACCATCGTTTGCATCGTCGGCTCTTATGCTATGCAAACGATGGTTTGCAAAACATGTCCTCAAAATAGGTACGTAAGTGAAGCCGATGTGTAATAGATACGACTCATCTATAAATTAATAATTATTATGCTTCACTGTGGTGTTTCAATACAGTTAAATCTCGATAAAAAAGATGAAGTTTTAGAGGCAGATAAAAAGAGACATTTACATATTATAATTAATAAGAGATAAAAATAATGAGAATATAAATAGTAAATAACAATCAAAATAATAAAAAAGATAATAAATGAGTACTGATTTGAAAGGAGTGGTTGTCTAACGGACAGATTTTGAGCCAAAGCACCAAACCGTTGACCATGTTACTTTAACTCACTTCATGTCTGGCTGGCAAGGAGAATGGATCTATGTAGCGTTCCGTCTCTTAAAATTCTTCAGAAATCTACAATTTATGAATATATTTGCTTCATAACAAGTGAGTTATTGTAATATATGTGATTGGCATATTTTGAACATTTAATATCAAGATTTAAAGCAATAAAATTTGATTGAAATATTTTTAACTCTGTGTCATTTCTTAACAAAATCTACACAAACCCTGATGGTTATCTCTCATAGCTCTGCCAAGCAAGCTTGGGATTGATGTGGATGCTGGTGAGATCTTCGAGATATTTAATATCAATGGAGACCATTTATTTCCTGCATCATATGGGAATCACATTAAAATATAAAATGAGTAATAAATAATACAAATACTATGTTATCAATAATGTGTAACAAATAAAATAAACAGTATAAAATAATAAATAAGTCAGTTGTCTGGTTGTTAATGAAGGAAATTAGCCTCTGAAACATGTTCCAAGAAATTTAAAAAGTTTATGTTATTTGATTGATAGTCGACATGAAAAATTCAATGTCACGGCAGGGATTTGAACCATGGATCTACTGGTCTCCATCCAGTCGCTCTTACCCATGACATTAAATTCTCCAATTGACTCATATATTTTCCCAGTAAACCTCAGATTCTATCAATCCAATACCTTAGCCTGTATACGGCTAGTATGAAGAAATGATTAATTTCCACCAATTAATTTAAATTTATATTATTTAGCGTTAAGAATATAATTTGGAAACACACTATTATTTGTTGACTTTAAAAAAGTATATGATAAGGTATCAAGGCCAAAACTATGGAATATCTTAGAGAAGGAAGGAATATTGTTGCATTTAATGCAGTGTCTTATTTTTCACTAGTGGCCGGCAAGCCAGTGAGCGGTTAGTGCTGCAGCAGAGGGCAGTAGTAGGAATCTGCTACCCCAATGAACATTTAAATTCTAGCACTCAGGTTTATCATGGAAATTATAATTATAATAATCACATACCTTTGTCACAGAAGGCATTGGAAATGATGTCCTTGTGCTGCCATGCATGTCTCACACCTCTGAAGAAAATTTCTGTTTACACGGATTAAATCATCTTGTAAATTTGCAGTAATTTCTCTTCTGATGTTGTCTTTCAGTTCTTCCAACAGATGAAGTATGGTTTTCATTACATGGTCATGTACCATCACAAAACAACAGATATTGGAGTGCAAAAAAACTTATATTGTGCACAAAATGTTATTGCATGACTAGAAAATTGGAGTTTGGTGTGCGGTGAATGCGTACTGAATTATAGGGCTGTATTTTTTAGGGAACAGGTAACGGATGGAGATACAGGGATGTAATAATCAAAACATTCCTGGAATATTTGTATGACACTGGGATTGGGATTTCATTACGGAGGGAATTTGGTACGTAGGCCACCATGCTGGGCCCATTGTTCCTATGCCCCCAAGTGGGGGCACCCCTGGGAGGAAGGATGAGACGAAGGAGACAGAGGGCGGCTGACCCAAGGAACCACGATAGTACAGAGGGCAGGATCCGTACATTTTACTTGGATAAAGACCTCCCCCGACAGACCAGGACAACGAACTCGCTCCCCTGCGGCAGGACGGCAACGAGCCCAGCAGCCAATCCCTAATGGTCCCAAGGCAGGTGATCCGAGCCCCAAAGGTCCCTGGCTGGCAGTCACAAAATGGTTCCAGCAGAGGAGCGGAGACCGGCAACTAACCTACCAGAGGAAGAGGTAGTTTTCTTCAGAGCATATCATCCCGCTGTGCACCGCTGAGACACCCGCCGACACTTCTACCCTGAAAGAGACCACCAGATGAGAGATGATATGAAATGATAATACAGATGAAATGGAGGGAGAGGAAATTTGGTGATGTAATTAACCTATCCAGCATTCGCCTAGCGACCCTGGAAAACCCCCGGAAAAACTCATGGGTCAGGTAGGTCGGCTACGGGAATCGACCCTGGGCCTCCTGAATGTGGTCACAGACAATACCACCTAAGCCATTCTGCTCAGTTTGTATGACACTGAGTGCACACAGGCATATTTTCAACAAGACTCTGCTACAGCACATCAGCTGATCTAGTGTTGCAATTAATTAGGGAAATTTTTGAAGACAGGGTCATCAGTGAAGGACTTTGGCCAACACAATTCCCAGAGCTTACGGTATGTGATTTTTATGTATGGGGAACTTAAAAAAAAGTGTATCAGAACAACCTGCATACATTGGAAGAACTGAAAGACAATATTAGCAGTGAAATTGCTGCAATTTCAGGAGAAGAATTAATGTGTGTCAACAGAGTTTTCTTCAATGGTGTGAGACATACTTGGCAGCACAAGGACATAATTTCCAACACATTCTGTGACAAAGGTATGTGATTATTGTAATTACCTATAATTTCCATGATTTCAGTGTGACAGCAGCATGCCTTCTGCTGCAGCACTGATCACGCCGGCTGGTTACCAGTGAAAAATAAGGTGTTGTACAAGTAATGCAAAACATGTATAAAGGAACAAAGATTAAAATAAACGAGAGCCAGTTACAATTACAGGTGGAGTTATACAAGGTTGCCCTCTATCAATCATACTTTTTAATATTTACATGGACGAAATATGACGATTATGGATAAACAGGACAACAGGGGAAATAAGATTGGAGAACATAAATTTAAAAATGATTTTATTTGCAGACGATTAGATCTTGCTGGCAAAAACTGAAGATGAACTGCAAAAGATGACATACATTGAGAAAAATTGTACAGAATTTTAATGTGAACATATCAACAGAGAAAACAAAAATAATTGCATTTAATGATGCATACCCAGTTTGCTCTAAGATAGCACTGGAAAATAAAATTCTGTAACAAGTATCTACATTTTATTGGGTGCAAAATATCATATATCAGTGAAGTGCATATATAAATTTAGCTATATAACTGGAACATTAGGACGAACATTAAAAAACAAGGCAAGACCAGAATCAATAATTAAACTGCTTAAGTGCAGGGCAATACCTACAGTCGCATATGGATGTGAAGCATATACTAATAACACATCTGCAAAAAATACAAGCAGCAGAAGTAGAGATGTACAAAATTAGACAGGAAGGCAAGTGCAAGTACTCATGAAAAATTAAAAGTATAGGAAGTAAATAACAATTATGAAACATAAAGAAAATTGGAAGTTTCAGTTACTGTGCCAAACAATAGGATACCTAAACCAGCTATAAATTATAAACCAGAAGGTAGAAGGAAACCAGGAAGACCTAAGAACTGATGGTATCAACATTTGGAGCCAGAATGGGATGAAGGCCAAACTGCAAAGAAAAGGAAGAAGAAGAAGTGTTGCTCAATGTTGTTAATCAACTCATTTTCTGTTTTAATGTTAACCATCAGTCTTTTGAGAAAATTTTCCCTATTTCTCAATTTTTTGTTTTTGTTTTTATTTGTTTATTATGTGTTTCAAATGGCAAGAGTACTCGCGTATAGCGAGTCAGATACGTTAGTGCATTCAGCTTAGCCACCTCGTTACCCTCACTCTTTTTATATTTCCCTCTTTCTCGCACATTTTTGAGTGTTCTTGGCACTAGATGTAAGGGAATGAAAACTGAATTTTCCATAGTTTTATAATAATGCAGTTGTTGAAATCACAATTGCAACATGGATATTCGTATATGATGCAAATGGTTTAAATATTTAGTTTAAAATTAATTATAGTTTATGATGTGTGTTTGGAGGAATTTAGTAACAGTGACGTCAAAATTAATATAAAAATTATTTGTGGTTGGTTTATTGACACTCGTCACTTACTTTTTCATATATTTATGAGAGACTAGTTTCAAAGGCCCTGGCCTCCATTTTCAATCTCTTCCCAACTGGCATCTGTTGTTATCTGCTCTCTCTGGTGGTGGAACTATGAACTTTTTTGTCAAATTATCTACTGGCGGAATTTCAAAGTTCATTACGCGATCCTTATTTTTCCAGATGAATATGTTCTCCCATGTTGTCAATCTATTTTGGTTTATCACTCCTTTTAATAATTTTGGATTTGGATCAATGTCATGGTTTTCATTCCAAAAATGAAATGCTACTGCTGACTTGTCTTCTTGTTTCAATCTGATGTTTCTAAAGTGTTCTTTGACTCTGGTTTTTAAATTTCTTTTTGTTTGACCTATGTAGCATTTTTCACAATTCTTACAATTTATTTGGTATATTCCAGATTTATTACCTGAAGGAATTTCATCTTTTGTTTTTGAATTTAGTAATTTTAAAATTGAGTATCTATTAGTAGGTGCCAAGATGATATTTTGTTCCTTGAATATCTTTTTAAATTTATTAAATGTTTTTGGATGATATGTGAATGAACTGAATATGCTGTTGCTTTCTTTTTCTTTAATAAATGTGGTTGCTTCCTTAATGGTTTTCTTTAGTTTAGATTTTCTAATTTTCTTCAACACCAAACTTTTGTTGTATCCGTTTTCTTCTGCTATGTGTATTATTGCTTTTTGTTCCTTGAAATATTCTTCTTTTTCCATGGGTATGTTGACTAGTCTGTGTGTAAGGCTGTTTATTATTGCATGTTTATGTGTAATTGGGTTGTGGCTATTATTTTTTATATAATTTTCTGAATGTGTTGGCTTCCTGTAAATTCCAAATTTTATTTTTGTATCATTCCTGATGATATTTAGATCCAAGAAAGGTAGTTGTCCATTGATTTCCTTTTCTATTGTGAATTTGATAGTCCTTTCTTGCAGATTGAGTAATTTTAATGCATCATCCAAATGTTTACCTGGTACAATTGCAAAGATGTCGTCAACATATCTATACCAAACCTTGAAGATCAATGGGAAGGACTTTTTAATTTGTGTTTCAAATGCACTCATAAATAAGTTAGCCAAAAAAGGTGAAAGTGGATTGCCCATTGATAATCCTGATTTCTGCTTGTAGTGTTTTCCATTAAAGCTAAAGAAGTTTTGTTCAATGCATATTTTTGTTAGAGAAATATATTCTTCTGCTTCTATTGCTTCCATATCAATTGTAGCTAGCCATTTTTTTAACACAGTCTGCAATTTTTCTGTTGGTATGCTTGGAAATAAAGATGTGACATCAAATGAAACCAGTCTGTCATTTTTGTCCAAATTTATATCTTTGATTTTTTCTACTAAATCTAAAGAGTTTCTTAAATTTGCACTTTCAAATTTTGGAAAACTATTAAATTTACTTAGTAACCATTTGGCCAAATTATATGTGGGGGCATTTATGCTACTAGTAATAGGTCTCATGCCTTTCCCTGTTTTATGAATTTTTGGCAGCCCATATACTCTTGGTAATGTTGGATTATCTTATGGATAGAGTCAACATGAAAAATTCAATGCCATGGCCGGGATTTGAACCACGGATCTCCTGGTTTCCGTCCAGTCGCTCTTAACCTTTGAGCTACCATGGCCAACGCACCGTCCTGACATTAAATTCCCCAGTTGACTCGTATTTCCCCGGTAGACCACTAGGGGCTCTCGCATCCGAGATACACCGTTTGTGGCGACTTACTATTGTAAGTACTTAAGTCCCAGGCTTCATCATTTAACTCTTATTATTTTAGTTAATTGATGGAAATTAATCATTTCTCCACACTATCCATAAAATATCTTAGCCTATATACGGCTAGTGTGGAGAAATGATTAATTTCCATCAATTAACTAAAATAGTTGGATTATCTACTTTAATTTTGTGCAATTCTTTTTTGTTGATTATTTTGCTCTCTTTTAGCGTTTTATTTGTGGTTTCAATGCAGTACTTTAATGGATTAGTTTCTACTTTTTGGTAATTACTGTCTTCTAACAAATCTTCCATCCTCTTTGTGTATTCTTCTTTTTCCAGAATTACTAGTTTATTTCCCTTGTCTGCTTTAGTATAAATAACCGGTTTCTTTTTAAGAGCTTTTATGATTTGGTTACTAAAATTCTTTTTCTTTTCATTTTTAATCTCTTCTACTATTTTGGAGCATTTGTTTTTTACTGTGTTTTTACTTTCTTCATTAAGTGTTTGTGTAGCAATTTGGATGTCAGCAATGTAATCTTCAATTTGGTTGGAATAATCTACACATGTCTTTAAACCTAGATTCAGCATATTCAGTTCTGTTTTTGTAAAATTTTGGTTTGATAGGTTTACCACATTGTTTAGATGATCTTTTAGATTATGTTTGTCTTCACATGTTTGTCTTCAAGGTTTGGTATAGATATGTTGACGACATCTTTGCAATTGTACCAGGTAAACATTTGGATGATGCATTAAAATTACTCAATCTGCAAGAAAGGACTATCAAATTCACAATAGAAAAGGAAATCAATGGACAACTACCTTTCTTGGATCTAAATATCATCAGGAATGATACAAAAATAAAATTTGGAATTTACAGGAAGCCAACACATTCAGAAAATTATATAAAAAATAATAGCCACAACCCAATTACACATAAACATGCAATAATAAACAGCCTTACACACAGACTAGTCAACATACCCATGGAAAAAGAAGAATATTTCAAGGAACAAAAAGCAATAATACACATAGCAGAAGAAAACGGATACAACAAAAGTTTGGTGTTGAAGAAAATTAGAAAATCTAAACTAAAGAAAACCATTAAGGAAGCAACCACATTTATTAAAGAAAAAGAAAGCAACAGCATATTCAGTTCATTCACATATCATCCAAAAACATTTAATATATTTAAAAAGATATTCAAGGAACAAAATATCATCTTGGCACCTACTAATAGATACTCAATTTTAAAATTACTAAATTCAAAAACAAAAGATGAAATTCCTTCAGGTAATAAATCTGGAATATACCAAATAAATTGTAAGAATTGTGAAAAATGCTACATAGGTCAAACAAAAAGAAATTTAAAAACCAGAGTCAAAGAACACTTTAGAAACATCAGATTGAAACAAGAAGACAAGTCAGCAGTAGCATTTCATTTTTGGAATGAAAACCATGACATTGATCCAAATCCAAAATTATTAAAAGGAGTGATAAACCAAAATAGATTGACAACATGGGAGAACATATTCATCTGGAAAAATAAGGATCGCGTAATGAACTTTGAAATCCTGCCAGTAGATAATTTGACAAAAAAGTTCATAGTTCCACCACCAGAGAGAGCAGATAACAACAGATGCCAGTTGGGAAGAGATTGAAAATGGAGGCCAGGGCCTTTGAAACTAGTCTCTCATAAATATATGAAAAAGTAAGTGACGAGTGTCAATAAACCAACCACAAATAATTTTTATATAGTTTATGAATTACTTATTTTTCTAATCCAACGAAAATACCAGCGGGCCATCTGTATACTATGAATGTAACTTATGTTAAGAGATAATTTGTCATTGTATTGTCTTCATTGTCTGAGTATTGCAAATTTATGATGGTAGGTTCCAAAATCTCGTTACGTGCTATTCCTTTCCAAAAGTCATCATCTTGTAGTTTATCTGATGTCTCACGCAGTTTTCCCAGTCTTGTGTTCCTTGTCAATTTCTTCATGAATAAGTCGTTCAATGTCAGTCAGTTTAAAAATATTACTTCTGTTTGCAACATAATTTGAGCCCATATTAATTCAATTGGATTGTTCTGGCAGTAGTATTATGTGTCACTGATCTAGCAGATACACTTTTTCATGGAAGAGTAACTGAATAATACTACTTTGAACTTTCTAGAGTAAATATAGATTACAAACCATTCATAAACAAAGATATAATGTGACTAGACATGTTCTGCTAGACCAGCAGGAAGTGTATTGTTTCCACTCATCAAATTTAACAAACACCTTGGTTTATTCAAAGTACATATTTCTTTTATCATGTCATGTCAAATGTATACATTTCAGTTCTGAGTAATTTCAAATACACGTACATGCATACATGCCAACCAGTAATGATATTCATTACATTGCTTATGTCGCAATGCATTGTCATAATATAATGGTGTCTATATTATTTATTTGTATTAGGAAAATTGTTTGAGCTAAAAATATGGGGTATTTATTGTTATATTAAATACATTTCTCTCTCCTTCCTCATGGATTAGTTTTTGCAAAATATGAATTTTCGTCTTAGTGCGAATAGTATTTATTAGAGATTGATTAGTTTGGCACTTGTCACACACCACATGGGGGAATGCAATACGACAGCACTGCAGGACTCTGATTGGTTGCTTACCTAGTAGCGCTCAAGGACAAATATCATCCCATTTGAAACACATAATAGATCGTCATGATTACTTCACTTCATGACCCAGATAATTTGCCTGTTCTGACTTCGCAATTTTTTGGTATTCTTACATCTCTTCATACTATAGGTTTATACCTATTTAAATGACTGGAGTTATTTCTTCATCCATTGAAAATGTTGTCTCCATCTTCCAGAGTTCTTCTCTCTTATCATTTGAATAACTATTCCTAGTTGTTCTTGTATATTTTCAGTTTTTATATGATCTCTTCTTGAGCAACTTTTCATATTTCTCAAAATTGTGTTGATATGTTATAAATTAATTGATGTGAAGCATTGGCTGAGTTGCATAAAATAGATTATAGACTGCCTCTTGCAGTTTTTATACATGTTTATGCAACAGCATGCTTCAAAACAAGTGTAACTTGCTCAATGACTTGATGATTTGGAATACATTGAAAGTGATCTGACTTGTACGTTAGCTACCCTGTTTGGAAAATATGGAGTTATGGTAGTTCATAGTAAAAAGAAAAGGAGTCTCCTTGATTACACACTCAGTATCAGGAATATTAGAATGATTTTTCCAGGTGTGTAGGTTGATAAAATCAAAATTGCTTCTTTGTGTTTTGAACTTCTTAAAGTATGGCTTAATTTAAGATTATTTATCCATGAAGATGAACAAAAAATGTAGAATGTAAACAAACTTTATTTTAATCTTCTGTCTTGCAATATTAAGTGTAGCACCTTACGGGCACATTTTAAAAATTATAATTTTGATAAACTTGTGTGTGATTTTTTATATTCATATCTTATGTTACTTTGTTAATTGCCCCTTATATTATACATTCAAGTGGTGCTTACATGAATATTATCAAATTAAAGTTATTGAGAAATAATTTTCCCTTGAAAATGTCTTTTACCCATTATTAATTCTTTTTATTTTTACTGGCTAACATAAATTCATTGTGATAACATGTGAGGTTAAAAAGGACTAGGACAGTGGGTTTTAGTATAATAATAAAAACAATTATTCATTCTGTGCATTTTCATGATATAACAAATATAATATGAATCACATAAACAATTTTTATGTGACTACAATGCGCACATTCACAATTTTTGCACTTGTATCTTGATAGCCTTCTATTCAGTTCAGTTCAATTTATTTTATCCTTTCGATCATACACTGATATCAGACACGTCATAGTATAAAAATAACATTAATGGCTATTGTCATTATTTACAATCACTTAAAACTAATTAACATTTAAAAACTAATTTACCAGTTTCTATGGTGTATGTTGCATATCTTCCTCTCTTTATGCTTGGTCCTGGGTTCAACTCATCTTGATTTTCTTCCTCCGTGGTTGGTCTAAATCTTCATCATTTCTGTAAGATCCAAGGGCAATCCTATGGTTTTTATACATCTAGCTATCTCTCCTACAAGTTCATGCAACAGTTGCTTCAAGAATACTCTCCTTTGCATTGGTTCTAATCTATTCCTTTGATATATGACTTAGCAATTGATACCACTCATGTTTAATATTGTGAAAAATATCACTATGGCCATCAATTTGTGTTTCTAGTCACATCAAATGTAGGTTACATTTTGTCTAGGTTGTCAACTCCACACTTTGTAGTTTTAAGGCATACTTAGAGCTGGTTTCTTTTTCTCTTTTGATTCAACAGCAGTTGTTGCATTATTATGGAGTAAGCCTCAATATAAGATTTACATTCCTTTGTTTTTTTTTGGGGGGGGGGATGTATGACATAAAGATTTGTGTTTTCTGAAGATGAAAATGCTGCTATCATTCTTCTCTTCTTTTAATATTCGGGTGGTAACTGAGTTTTCTTTTGGTCTTTTTATGTACTTACATAAGATAGTCTTTTCTTATTTAGTTCCTCAGAAGGTTCCTCGTCACTGGAGCAATTATTTGGAGTTATGTTACCCTTGAATTAAACAGGGGCTGAGCCATACATTTAACCACATCACTTGGGTTGTTACTCATGTAGACTATAACTGTGGTGGCGCTGTGGCTTAGTTGTTTAAAGTGCCAGTCTAGTAAACAGGAGATCGAGGGTTCGAATCCCTCCAGTGCCTTAAGAATTTTTATTCCTGTTAAATGTGTTTATTAGTGCATCTTATGCACGTCATAATTCTTAACACCACCTTCAATAAATGAGATAATAGATATAATATCATCCCTACGTATAGAATGGTATCATACGAGGCCTCACAGGAATGCAACGCTCCATTAGATGTGAAGCATTGCCGGCACCCCGCGGAAACTGCAGACATCCGTTAAGTTGAGAAACACACTCTCTATAAGACTGAAAAAATATACAGACGGCAGTAAAACCGGAGGAAAATTTCGGAGCGGCAGCAATTATATACACAAATGGAGAAGTAACTCACAGATTTAAGTTTAAATTTGGGTTGAAAATTGCACAAGTAACCACGCAGAGCAAATCGGATATTGAAAAAAAAAGGGGGGCGGGGAAAGAATCACAATATATACCGACAGTCAAATAACTGTGGATTCGTTGAAGAAAAAATTGAAACATCCCAGATTAATAGAATCTATCAGTAGCAAATAATTGAATTGACAGAACAAAAATGGATACTACTCCACTTTAGTTGGGTCAGAGGGCACGCTGGGATAGAAGGGAATGAACTAGCCGATCGCTTAGCAAAGGAAGCAGCTGCAGAGGAAGGAGAATCAGTCTACCAGAAAGTCTCCAAGGACGTAATTACTTCAAGAGTGAATGAAGATGGAATCAGGAAATGGCAAAGAGAATGGGACAACACATCCAAAGGAGCGACAACAAAAGAATTCTTCCCAAGCATCATTGAACAGATCAAGGGCAATATAAGAATCACGCCAAATTTCATGTGTATAACATCTGGACACGGCAATATACGAAGTTACCTGCACAAATTTAAAATCATGGACGAATCAATTTGTTCAAGTAATACTGGAGAACAGACGGTGAATCATCTTTTGTTTCACTGCCCTATCCTCGGCAAACAAAGGAAGGATCTTCCTACAGCCATAACTCACCCGGCGGGAAATGGCCGACTACACAGAAGGACCCCACAAGAAGATTCATAAAACAGTTCAGCAGATCTGTAAATGCAATAGACTCAAAAAAAAAAAAAAAAAATAATTGTGACTGTCTTGTGATAATTTTGTGATTGGGGTAACATCGGTATAAATGAAGATATCTTATGAATACCTTATCAGCAAAATGTGATGTTCAAATAAATGTATCACTGTGAACGACACATCAGTTCAGAAGCGAAGTGCTTGAGAAATTATTACACTTAAACTCTAAAATAAGTGGTTAACAGTATTATAAAAGTTGCAGCCTTTAACAATAGAGCAATGTACTATGGCTAATACACCGCAAGTAGTTCTGAATTGATGTCTCGGAAGATAAAGCATCTATTATGTGTTTCAAATGGGAAGGTGTTTGTCCTTGAGCGCTACTAGGTGAGCAACCAATCGGAGTCCTGTGGTGTTGTCGTAGGCATTCCCTCTAAGTGGTCTGTGACGAGCGCCAACCTAATCAATTTCTAATAAATACTATTCGCGCTAAGACAAAACTCAGATTTTTCCAAAAATGATCCATGTGGAAGGTAGAGAGTAATGTACCTAACACAACCATGAAAACCCCTTATTTTTAGCTCAAATAGTTTTTCTAATACAAATAAATAAACCAATATTACCTGTATTATAACAATAAATTGCGACGTAAGCACTGTATGAATATCATTGTTGGTTGGCATGTATGCATGTACGTATATTTGTAATTACTCAGAAATGAAACGTAAATATTTGCATGACATGATAAAACAATTACTTTGAATAAGCCATTTCAAGCGACAGGAAACAATATATTTTATGCTGCCCTCGCTGAACATGTCTGGTCACATTATATCTTTGTTTATGAATGGTTCGTAATTTCTATTTACTCTAGAGAGTTCAAAGTGGTTGTGTGTATGTATGTACATATACTTTTAATTACTCAGAACTGAAATTTAAACTACTGACATGATGTGATAAAAGAATTACTGTGAATAAGTCAAGGTGTTAAATTCGAGAAAGAGCAAACACTTCATTTCCTGCTAGCCTGTAGAATGCTGTATGCTTATGTTTATGAATGAATGCTGGATAAGAAGTGTTTATTTATTCTGGAGAGTTCAGATCAATATCATTCAATTGTTCTTTACACAACAGTAGAGTAAGAGATAAATAGTGCAATGGCTTCTTGCGGTGAATTTAGTGGCGAGTCAAAAAGGCAGGTATTGCGAAGTCAGGCTCGAAGTATTATTTCTAAGGTGTACACATTCTTCAAAAAATTTTCTGAAACAAACTGAAAAGGAGTTATTGCAAATAGTACTTCCGTTTAAAAACACGGAAAAAGTGTATCAGCTGGATCAACTTGCAATTGAAATGGGACACGAGGTAATACGCCTCCCACCTTACCACTGCCAATATAATGCAATTGAGTTTGTGTGGCTCGTGGGGTTGCACACAGAAATAATACTTTTAAACTGATGGACATTAAACGACTTGTTGACGAAGAAATTGACAAGGTAATACAACAGGACTGGGAAAACTGCATAAGGCATGCAGAAAACCTTCAAGAAGATGATTTTAAGAAAGAAATAGCACGTGACAAGATTTTGGAACCTGTAATCACACATTTACAGGACTCAGATGATGAAGACAGTGACAATGACGAACTGTCTCTTAACGGAAGTGACATTGACAGCAATATGGATGAGCCATTGACAGTTCCATTGGAATAGAAAAACAGGTAATTCATAAACTATAATTATAATATTTAAAAATACTTATACATAATATGCAAAAAATGCTTTTTCCAATTTTTATTTTGGCAACTGCATCATTGTAAAAGTTTGTAAAATATAATTTGCTTACTCTTATGTCTGCACCAAGGAGACCTGCATGTTGTATGAGTGTGCGAGAGAGAGAGGGAAATATAAAAGGAGTGGGCTAACAAGCTGGCAACGCTGAGTGTGATACGGCATCTGATTAGCTGGACTCCAGAACTCTTCCCATTTGAAACACATAATAGTATTTCATTGTAATGGGGCATGCTGTTCATTTTTCTTAAAAAAATCATCCCTAAAAAGTAAACCGTCACATGTGTGGGATTGTTTATGTAAATGATATAATGCCTCCTAAAAATAGATCCGTGGTTCAAATCCTGGCCGTGGCATTGAATTTTTCATGTTGACTGTATCTATCAAAAACCTTAGCCTATATACGGCTAGTGTGAAGAAATGATTAATTTTCATCAATTAACTAAAATAGTGCCATTGTTACTTATGTTGATGATACTACAGGGAACAAATAGTCGAAGAACTGCTTAGAAATATGAAGAACTCTACTTCCACATTTCTTAATTATTTTGAAACTCTGAATTTGAAATATAATGTCCAAAAGACAACAATAATGGGGTTCAGTAGGTCAATTAAAAATGTAAACAATCTTAGTAGATAAGTTCGGAATATATTAGTTCAAAATGTTAATACACACAAATTTCTAGGCCTTCAGGTAGACAACTGTTTAAAATGGACAGAACACATAGACTATGTATATAATGTTATCAGCAGATCAATATACTTACTGAGATATTTCCAAAACTATGGCGATGTTCAAATGTTGAAATTAATATACTTTGGATGTATATATCCTCATCTAACATATGGTATAGAAATATGGAGGGGGAGGGGTTGCTGCTGAAACCAACATGAATAAACTTCTTATTTTGCAAAAGAAAAGCATCAGATCGATATATAAGATGACAATGCGGGAATCATGCAGAACTGCTTTTATCAATAATAAGCTTTTAACCATTTATTCTCTGTATGTTTATAGAACCATACTGTATATAACAAAACAACCATTAATAAGAAACAGTCAAGTACACAACCATAATACAAGAAATAACTGTAACCTCTTTAGATCAAATACAAGTTTCATGGAAAAGGATGTAATACAAGAGGTGCAATTCTATTTAATAGATTACCAGTAGCTCTAAAAATTTGGTTAACACCTCAAAAACATGTATTAAAAATAAGCTAAAAGAGTAATTAATAAGTGTTTGTATAATTTAAATGAATTATAGTCAGTGTAAGCAGTATTAAGTATATGACTTGTACAATGTCAACTGTGCAATGGACAAATGATTTACTGGACCAATAAATTATCATCAACATCATCATCGTCATCATCATCATTATTATTATGAAGTGAGCCTCATAATTTTAAAGCACTGTAAGTACATCATAGACTCATAGCAGAGCCCATTTCACATCTTATTAACAATTCCATAGAGAAGGACATATTTCCTTAGTGTCTAAGAGCAAGTATAATACTGCCCATGTGTCAAAAAGGAGAGGAGCGTGATATAAATAGCTATAGGCTCATTACATCAACTTCAGAGATAGTGAAAATATTTGGAAAGATAATCTTAAACAGACTTGTACCACTCCTGAAGAAAGATAATGTTATTCAAAGGTTTTAGCACGGTTTCCAAAAGAATCTGTCAACAATCAGTGCAATTACTGAGTTTGTGCACCAGGCTTTCATGAAGTTGGAGAGTAACAAAAAGGTTGGAGCTTTATTTTTTGATTTATCAAAAGTGTTTGATAAGATAAGATAAGATAAGATGCTTTATTGTCACATACGCTTACAGATAGTGAGTAAAAACTCAGTAAACAGGTGACTCGTCAACAGTAGAAAATTTAAAATAATAATAATAATAATTACACAAAATAACAATAACACTAATAATATAAATACTAATAATACAAATAATATAATTACTAATAATATCAATACAACTATATACAAATATTGTTATAATTATGACATGCCCTTGGAATAATATTGTCAGAATATTAGAATTACAAAATGACAAAAAATTTCATTATAATTAAATTTTATCATCCATATATTCAATAATCGAGTGTTGATCATGATATTCTTATCAAAAAACTAGATAATTATGGTGTAAGGGGGTTATCCAAGAACATGATTACTTCATATTTGAAAGGTAGAATGCAATACACACAAATTCATTCCTAAAATGCAGGCAATCGAAACAACTGCAGTTCCACCTGTAAGGCTGTAGTGTATGGAGTTTCTCAGGGTAGTGTACTAGGACCAATATTGTTCATCATTTATATAAATGATTTACCTAATACTCATAGTGCTTATATAATATCCTATGCAGATGATATGGCAGTCCTTTGCTCTACTGGTAGTCACAGTAAACTAATTCAGGATATGAATTCTGTGGGAGAACGTCTAGTTAATTATTGTGACTCAAATAACCTCAAATGCAACATGGAAAAAACAACATCAATGCAAACGACATTGAACATTAACCTTCAAATAAATAATTATAAGTGAACATAAATTTCATAAACATTAAATTGACGTGGTGTACTCACACTGATTGTGTAAGAAAATTAGTAAATCAATCTTCCTAATTAGACATTTTAAGGCGATTGGTGACACCAGTATACTAAGAATGCTCTATTATATGTCTATCAGGACATATAATAAGGACCTAAGGAATGGCTGCACAAGCAAACATTGCATGTCAAACATTTGATACACTTAATATGCAAAAACAGACTAACAAAAGTGAAGAAATACAAATATTACACTAAAATATAACTATTTGTCACATACTTCAGTTATCTTTTTAAGAAAATTGAATTCTTTTGAATGTTCATCAATTTTCTTGAAAAGATAAGTGAAGTTTGTGGCAAATAATTATACTGTTTTATAATATTTTATGCACTTTTCCTGCAAGATGTAATAGAGCAAATTGTAAGACATATAAATGCAGAAATACAGGTAAAGTGAGCTAAATATGCATCTAGTTACAATTACACATACTATTACTAAAGAGCTGGTAAGATCTGTTAAGGGTACTGATACTTTTGGCAGCACTTACCTACAAGAGACATTTTTGACTCTACTTTTTGTGGCGAAGGGCTCTGAGCTGCAATGAGGTGTGAGAGATTTGAATTCCTCATAAACTGTTTGAGATTTGATGACAGAGGAAGTAGGTATCTAAGGAGAAAAAGTGACAAATTTGCACCTATACAGGAAGTATGGGATTACTTTGTATCCTTTTGCAGAAATAGCTAAAGGCCTGGGAGCTACACAACCGTTGAACAACTACTTCTTTCTGGGGAAAATGTCCATTCAAGATATGCATTGCCAATAAGCCATGCCCGCCTCGGTAGCATAGATGGTAGTGTGTCTGTCTGACATTCAAGAGGTCCCGAGTTCGAATCTCGGTCAGGGTGTGTTACCTGGATAAGGTTTTTTTCGGGGTTTCCCTTATCCTTTAAGACCAATGTCGGGTAACTCTAAGTTCCATGGACCCTGGACTCATTTGAGCATCATTTCACCCAATTCCTTCACCGACCGATATGACTTGACGTTGGACGTAAATTAAAAAAAATATAAAAAAGCCAATAAGCCAGCTAAATATGGCATTAAAATAGTTATGATATGCGACGTTAAAACAAAAGATATATTTGATGCAATTCCCTAAGGAAAGAATACACAAATTAGGGGATTGCCCTTATCTTACCCCCAATATCCATGGTTCCTAGAGAAATTTAACCATGGACAACTGAATCACTATTTGTAGTCAGTTCTTCAAACTACATAACTTATAAATCCTTTCATGGAAGTGTTGAAAACAGTGTTGTTGTATAAATTAAGTTAATTGGGAGTCGATTAATAACACAAAACAACAAAACAAGTGAGTGTTGTTTTGTGTTATTAATCGACTCCCAATTAACTTAATACATAACTTATATTTTACTTTCTTGAGGAATTAATTTCATGATCTGTTGCTTCCATGTTCAACTTCAAAAATCCAATCTTCAATGTTGAAAATGGAAGCAACAGCTTCTGAAACTAGTCCCTAAAAAATTATGTGTGATGTAGTGTGAAAAACTGACAAGTTGTGTTATGAATTAATTTGGATATCATGTTACTAAATTCTTCCAAATATCACATGTGTGATGGACAACTTGTTTGTAACAGTACCAATGGCCTCTGAAATGCTTAAGATACCCCATAATTTTATAGCAGTTGGTACATTGAGAACTAACAAGAGGGAAATAGATCAACTGCAGAATAGTAAGAACAGGAAGCTGGATGCATACAGTTTGTCCCCCAGCTCATGGCGTTAGACATATGAGGGGGAGAGGAGATACATTCTAAGTAGCGTAACCAGAGTATTGTAAATATCCTCACGAGCATTGTCTGCTGCTTACGTTGCCAACTTACCTACAGTGTTATTCATGCTGTTGACTCACAGCTTGCTAATTACTCTTAGTTTCAGTTGTAAAATTGTACGAGTCACTAGTGTTATGTCAGAAGTAATGAAAGAAAGAGTGATATTTTCTGAGTGTTGGGAAATAATTAGGAAAGTGATTGAGAGTTGTGATGAGGAAGCTAGGAACAACTGTATAAAACTTCCTGTAAGTGAAGCAACTGCAAGACTGGCTGTTCATACAGGGGTTTCTGAAAGAACTATCACAAGAATTCGCAAATAGGTGTAAGATTTAAATGTAAATGGTGAAAAGAGTGTTCTAACAACCCCGGGTAAACACCGGAAAATAAGACCTGCACATTCTGTAGTGAATGTTGATGATTTTAATAGTTGTTGATTCAAAGAATTATACATGACCTTTGCATTGTTGAGAAGCATGTTCCCACTATAAATAAATTGCTGCCCGTTGTTCAGGAGAAGATACATTTTCCATAGGGACGAAGTTCTCTTTGGAATGTAATTTCAGAAATGGGCTTAAAATGAAGGAAATGTTGGAACAAAAGGAAGATACTTATAGAACGTCCTGACATTGTGGCTTGGAGTCATGATTATTTCATTAAAATAAAACATTTGTGAGAAAGTGGAGGAAGTATCTTTTATATTGATGAAAGCTGGGTGGATAGTAACATCACATTCGGCAAGTGCTGGCAAAGTGAGGAGGAATTTGGCATTTGTGCAAGTACTAGTGCTGGAGATAGGCTCATAATAGTTCATGCAGGTAATGTAATTGGGTTCCTGGAACCCATTCTCATAGAACTAGCCTGGGCTAAGGTAAAATGAATAGTTAGAGAAAGAAACATAACAGGTTACTTGCCCCTGCAGAAATTGCGTGATATATATCACTTGTGTATCACTTGTGTATCACTTGTGACTGAAACAGTCTGGCAGGTTTTTTGGACACATGTGGAAAAATTAGAAAACAAATACTGGGAGAAAGAGGGTATAGTTGAAAACATCATACACAGCATTGTGATTTCGCTGGGAGATGACAACAGCAATTCTGCTTCTTCTTACTCCTCCTGTAGTAAAAGTTGAGTCTGGCTCTGAAGAACAGCTGGCTACTCCACTTGTTTGAGGTGAGTGTATTGTTTTATAAGCTAAATATATTGCATGAACCAAAAGGCATGTAAGTATCGCTATTTTAGGGACTTCTTTGCTTTAATCTAGTGTAAATGAACATTATGGGGTTGGCAATAGTGAAACAAGTGCAGCCAGACGTATGACTCCAGCTTCAAATATCGTTGAATTCCTAAAATTGTTTACTGATGTGCTGGCTCATTGCATTCCTGTCAAAAGCCATGAGCTGATGGACAAACTGTACATATTCTGCTTTGATGATAAGAAGACTTTAGTTCATATAAATGTGGATCCAATTAGGTAATTGTTCTCTTGTCTACAATGCATGAACAATTCATAATTGATAAAGATACAAACCAGATGTTATTAGAATTTTACAGTGCCACAAAATGTGCTGTTGACAGTTTTGATCAAATGTATACTGGCCATGTCTTGCAGTAGGAAAACATGCAGATGGTTGCTGTGCATTTTGTAAGGTATATTGAATATGATTCTGGTATATGGGTATGTGTTATACTGTCATAATATGCCATAAAATAACAAGAAACCTGTATGAAGAAGACAGTATGAGAAGAATTTGAACACGGAGCAAATGAAAAAAAAATTAAGATGTTCAAGAATGGAAAAGAAACATTTGTGCATTCTCTCATCACATTTACAGCACATGACCAGTTTCTTCTGTCACAGTTATTTTGCGTAATATGTGGTGAACACCAAGGAAAATCATGCACTGAATGTGATGACTTGATGAGAAAGCTTGAAGTGCATATAACATCTTAAAAATGAGCATAATTATAATTGTGTAACACAAACTAGGCTAGTTTTCACTATAGTGTTTGTATTCTAACAAGAAATAAATGCATAGTCTGTCAGTTACTGTATAGCAACAATATCTTCCATAGCATAGTTTGATAATCTAGGGTTAAGATAAATATTGCTATTGAGAAATGGCATATCAATTTAATAGTTATTCTATACTGCACAGTTTGTAAAAAAGGTGTATACAGGGAAATTACTTATGTAAATCACATAGTCCATGGTTTATGTCTGAAAACCTATTGGTAAAGTTAACTTTTTGTGAGCCAGGGCATCTGCAGAGAGTGAATTGTTCTCTTCTTAATAGTTTTGAAATTAATAATTTTTCATTTAATATTTTAAAACTTTTAAGATAGAAGCATAATCAATTACTGTACATTTTAAAACTGATTTTAAAATTAATTTGTAATACAACAGTAAGCAATTGATTTATTTTACAAATTAAACTGAATAGCTATAAGAAATGAAGTATAATGCACAGACAGAGTATGGGTTAGTTTTATTTCATACCAGAGGTTTTTAAAACATTGAGGCAGATGTGATTATTTAATGTTGGCAATAATGACTGTACACTGTCATTTGAACATTTTTGTAATTAGTAGCCATCTCTCATTGTTGATTTTTTGTTGTGCATAAAATATTTATTGTATTATCCTAGAAGCATTTTTGTTGATTGTAGATGTAATATTTTTCAGATGGATCTGAGGAAGTATTTTATTGTTAAAAGTTCAAGTTACATTTAATGTTGAAGGAATTGTGATTTTCATTCAAATAAGAGGTGAAAACTTGGTAAGTGTATGATGTTAACAGAAATAAACTTTTATAGCTGTTAACATATTCTAATGATTGTGAAACTATATCCGCATGTCATAAACCAACAAGTTAGATATTGGGAAATATGCAAATAGTTGCAACTCATGTAATTCTTTAAATGCAAGGTGATTCCTCTAGTAAACAATGTTAATTCTTGCATGATGGCTTACTGCATCTTTGCCATGTTGTGTTGATGGATTTAAGTATTTCCTGTGACTGACATCCAGACCATGTGAGCTTATCCTTATTTGATACAAAGAAAAAATAAATTTTCACGGGATTGCCTATCTCAACCTAAGCCGGTGTAGACTATATGTGATCTTGCAGGTTCTCTCTAAATGTTTTGATCTCTTTCTCCATAAAAGCTCATAGAGCCATGCCTAAAAATCCATTTCTAATATCCTCTGTTATATAATAAATTTTAATGTAAAAAAATCTGAGTGACATAATAACACTCTCTGTATACTTACTTATGCAAGACTATCTTAACTTATGCCAGCGTATTCTACATTAAAATGGGGCATTACATATTTGAAAAGGTATATGCTGCCATTATGCCAATTTTTAGGGGTCTTTATCTCAGCCTAGGCTAACATGACCTGAAATATTTATTGCTCGATTAATCGCATGGGTGACATATGTCACCCAGCAATTTTCTTTTGTTATGCTGTATCTCGTATAAGTTGTCTATAGGTTTGACCTTTCTGTTCCACCTTATTGGTCAGTAATTAATCATTCTTGTTTTGGCACAGCTATTGTTAACGAGCTTAACAATAAGTTTCTCCACACTATGCACTCTGGTTGACAATTGTCACCCATGTGACTGTTTGTGCTACCATTTCTGTTTTGCTTCGAAAGGTAAGTTGTTTATTTTTCAATGTTTAATGTTTATATTATGTTATACTGTGGAAATTGATGATAGCTCTTTATTACATTTTTGCTAAATACAATATAATATAGATAGAGTCAACATGAAAAGTTCAATGCCATGGCTGGGATTTGAACCACGGATCTCTTGGTTTCCGTCCAGTTGCTCTAACATATTGAGCTACCATAACCAACTTGCCATCATGACATTAAATTCTCCATTTGACTCGTATATTTCCCTGGTAGACCACTAGGGGCTCTCACATTCGAGATACACCGTTTGTAGTGACTTACTATTGTAAGCACTTGAGTCCCAGGTTTCATAATTTAACTCTTATTATTTTAGTTAATTGATGGAAATTGATTATTTCTTCACACTAGCCGTATATAGGCTAAGGTTTCTGATAGAGTCAACATGAAAAATTCAATGCTACGGCCAAGATTTGAACCACGGATCTCCTGGTTTCCGTCCAGTTGCTCTAACCCATTGAGCTACCATGGCCAACTTGCTGTCATGACAAATGGTGTATCTCGAATGCAAGAACCCCTAGTGGTCTACCAGGGAAATATACGAGTCGAATGGAGAATTTAATGTCACGAAGGCAAGTTGGCCATTGTAGCTCAATGGGTTAGAGCGACTGGATGGAAACCAGGAGATCTGTGGTTCAAATCTCGGCTGTGGCATTAAATTTGTCATGTTGACTCTATGTATAAAAAACCTTAGCTAGTGTGAAGAAATGATTAATTTCCATCAATTAATTAAAACAATATAATATGCTTCATATTGTATTTATATTTATACAATTATTTACATTTCCTTTGAATCTTTACAGCCACAATTATGGTTGATATTGGAGATGACTTCTCCAAATAAAAGGAGGAATATTGAGAAAATTGCTGATCCAGCAACTTTATTGGCTTGGTATGAGGAACTCAGTGATGCATAGGAATATCTCATCTTCTCCGATGGTTCGGAAGGTAAATAAGATAATGCAGTGCTCAGACACCAGTATTCATCTTCTGAACAAGAGATGCCAGAGGATAAAAAGAGGATGCTGTATGTTATGATGCAATTTAAAGGTATTTCTTAGGCAAAGATAAAACCACAAAATGGCTGAAACAGAAGACATTAACCAACGTACACACTTACACACATAATATAGTCACAGATTTGCCTGGGATGCGAAACAGAGCTTGATAAGTAAATTTCAAAGGCGACTTATTTCGCCTTTTCTTTGATGAGGATGTTATTAGATAATAATCAGTTGCACAAATATTTACTTAGATATGATCAAGTCACATTTTGCAGGAACCATAATGCCCATAATATGGATGAGACAGTAATCACAGCATTGTTGGGGTTACTGTATCTTATTGGTTCAATGAGATCATCTAGGAAAAACATTCATCAAATGTGGGAAAGTTCCAAAAGCAATGGTTTAGAATCAATTTCTTATCAATGAGTAAACAAATATTTCGCTTTCTCTTATGGTGCTTACATTTTAATGATGCAAGGAGGAGGAACTTGAGAAGGGAGACTGATAAGTTAGCTCCATAATAAAGTGTTTAAAATAATAGTACACAATTTCCAGAAATACTTCTCAGAAAGTGAGTATCTTACTATAGATGAACAAGAGGAAAGAAAGGTAAACTGAGGAAGGTGTTATGAGTCTGATAGATCACAAAACAGATCTACTAGGAAGTGGTGTATTAGGTGCAATAAGTGGATGTGCCCTGATTATTTGAAAGAAGTTTATGTCAGTTGTTTGGAGACAGTGCAGACTGAAATAATACTCCAGTCAAAGTAGTGTTTTGAAAGTAGTGTTTAAGTTATGGTATTAGTGAGGATGAAATGCAATTATTATAGTATATGGTCCACAGTCTTCATTTATTATTTATGTATTGTGTAATATATGTTCACTATAGTTTTATTTCAGTTAAACAGGCTATGTATCAATATTATCAGAAATATAAAGCTCTAAGTGTGGAGTTGAGTGGTCAGTTATGATGTTATGTAAGTATATATCCCATTTTGTTTCATTATTGTTAATATAATAGTGAAAAAAATTATGGGTGACACCTGTGATGGGTGACAAATGGGTGACAGGTGTCACCCATGCGACCAATGGTGTAACAGATATCCATGCGACTACTGAAGGGCTATAGAGAATTTGGTTTCTGTGAGGTTCATGTTAGCCTATCCAGCCCTGTATGGAGAAAATCTGAATTCCATGAAATTATAGGTATTATTTATCATTTCATGTCTGTTAATTCTTAAATATTCAATATATCATTGTAAACTTATTAGAATATAGTTTTTAAGTTTGTGTGGGATACAATTGGACTCCTGTTTGTAATAAATAGATTCCACAGCATAGCAGTAGGAAGGTTAACATATAATGATAAATAAATGAAGTATAAACTTTAAAAATAACATAAATACAAGGCAACTATTTGTTAGGCACAGGTCTGATGATGGAACCATTATAAAATATAACCATAGGTCAAGTTATGTCTTGCACCATGGTGTAGCAGGCTTGGACATTATGCTTTGGTTCTCTGCCATGGGATTCGCCCATATTTGAACCCACCCTTGGGGGTTGTCCCCACTGTATGGGACTGGTGCCCACTCAGTATTATGAGGAAATTGAGGAGCTGCAATAGGGAGCAAATCCTGATCAAGAAAGCCAAATTTCCCGCTAGGGATGTATGATACTGACTACGTCACCTCCCATATCAATTAGATGTTTGCCCACCTCTGCCTGAGAATGTGGGCGTGAGGCTATTGGTTGGGTTGGCAGCTCTCATCTCCTCTAATATTGTTGTTACGCCATGGATTACCTCACTTTAGGTCAAGTTATAAGTTTCTGAAATAATGTTCTCATTCTGACCAATCAGATCTATTTATACTATTAAGGACTTGCAGTATACATGCAAAAGGAAATTACCTGAGTTGGAGACTGGACAGAAACCAGGAAATCCGTGTGGAGAAATAATTAATTTCCATCAATTAACTAAAATAATTAGAGTTAAATGCTGAAGCCTGGGACTCAAGAACTTACGATAGTAAGTCACCACAAACAGTGTATCTCAAATGCGACAGCCCCTAGTGGTTCACCGGGGAAATATACGAGTCAAATGGAGAATTTAATATCATGATGGCAAGTTGACCATGGCCATGGCCACTCAATGGGTTAGAGTGACTGGACGGAAACCAGGAGATCCAGGGCTCAAATCCCGGCCATGGCATTGAATTTTTCATGTTGACTCTATCTATCAAAAACCTTAGTCTATACACGGCTAGTGTCTATGTCACCTGAATCTTGCAATTTTTCATATGTTACTTCCTTGTGCTTTGTGTAAATGGAGCATTATGAAGAGTTTAATATTGAATTTAATATTTAGTTGTGGTAGTGGGGCTTCAGGCATGCAACTGTTGAAGCTATTGTGTTGTATTTAGTATTGCAGTTCATTTCTTACAAATCTATTAGTGTTTTAGTGTTAAGTATTCACTATTTTATATGTTAGATAAAGGAAAATAACAAAATTTAAGAAATGGATCTTGAACAACATAGGTATTACCCTCCTCTTTGTAAAACTTACCAGTCAATGCTTGGATCTATAGCCTGTTGAAGAGTAAGCAAACGTTGAGTCATAGCTTACTTAAAGAATGTTGTCTGTATTAGTATTTAAATGCACCTTTAGAATGGATGATGACTGAAGATCAAAACCTGATGAAGAAGGTGATTAAATGTAGTGATGAAGGAGATAATAGAATTACCCAACCCAGTATCTGCCCAATGACAAAGAAAACTGGGTAAAAAGACTTCAGTCAAAGCGGTTGCTTTGTAGGTTTAGAACCGTCATATTATTGTAAGTATTGCCAAACAATTTGGCATTTGGAATATTCAAATAGCAAACTAAGGAGTAAGTCACTCTTTTGGGTGCTTCCAATCCACTTCACACCCTGGCTCTTGTTTCTGCTACAGCAGTAGGTAAGTAAGGTGCAGAAAGTTGATCCCCTGACACTACTACACTCCAGGCTATATCACTTTCAGTTATGTATCATGGCAGTCTTCTAAAGGCTCTATGCTTGATATTTTACCATCATTATTATGAATAATTAACAGGAATTTGTATAAATGTTTCTCTTCACTTCTGAATGAAAACTTCTGTGAAACAAACACGTGTTACTTTTGCTATTTGCAATAAATGAGTATTCTCATTGACCAGGCTGGTTAACTAATGACTTCTTTCCTGTGGTTAATGAAGGTGAGAGGCATCAAGTATGTAAAGTCGCGCTGTTCGAATGGTTACGCACTGATTACTCCACGTGGAGTGAACATGTATCTGTCATTTGTGATTCCGGCAAATTCCATTGGCTGAAGTGATGCCTTCATTGGTGCTTATCACACGAATGGGAGGCAGGTCAGTACCCCTCTCACTCTTACAAGAAAAATCAGTGCATTATCTGAGAGGTTTCTGTTAACAAAGATAAATCCATAGAAACCATTCCACCAGCGTACTATATTGACCAAGTATAAAATTGAAAGAAGCATAGAGACAGTGAAGCACAACTTAGCACAAAAGTGAATCTGGCAGATATTGACACACTGCTTCACTCACTGGAAGTGAAGCAGTGTGTCAATATCTTCTCAATTCACTTTTGTGATATATTTACAACCCTTGCTGGTTCACAACCCTACTCGTTCCAAAGAATTTTTCGCATGCTAAATTGTTTGGCAATAACTATACTGTGGTACCATCTCACTTGGTATGATGAGCATATTTTAATCTAGGGATTGGATTGGTTTGTTTGGAGGGGATTTGGTACCTTGACCAGACTGTTCTTTTGTACTTATGCCCCAAGTGGGGCATCCCTGGGAGGGAGGATGAGATGAGATAAGGCAGAGGGTGGCCGACTCCAAGGAGAGCACTGCAGTACAGAGGGCAGTGTCCCTACACTTTACTAGATAAGAACTTCTCGGTGGTGGGTTTAGGACAATTGTCATCCTACCTAGTGGCCCCAAAATAGTCACGAGGCTGGTTTGGAGACCAGAGGGTGCTCCACCAGAACAAGGAAGACTCCAGGCAGGCTTGCATAGCCAGCATCCTGCCAGTCACATTCTTGAGTCGACCCCCTAAGCCGGCTTGGAGACTGGAGTCCATCCCGCCGAAGGAAAAAGTGTTCACTCAGAGCATATCATGCCACCTTGCACCACTGAGACTCCTGCCACACTTTCATCCTATAAGAAACTACCAGATGCGAGATGATATGAAATTATAAGGGAGGTGAAATGGAGGGACAGGAAATTTGGGGGATGAATTAACCTACCCAGCATTTGCCTAAGGACCAGGAGAACTCCCAAAATAACCCATGGGTAGGGTAGGTTGGCCACAGGAATTGAACTCAGGCTTCCTAAATGCAGGCTAGAGATGAAACCGTCTGAGCCATCCGCTCGGTTAATCTAGGAATATTTAGAAACTAAGATATCTTTTCTAAATTATTAAAAATGGATTTCATTATTACTCACATTATTATACCTAACTGAATAGTTCAATATAACAATAGCAAAAAAGAAAAGAAAAAAAAAAACATATCAAGAAGTTAAAGTACAATTAGAGAGAAATATCAGCTTTTAAAGACACATGACAAAGAAGTTGGGAGAATGAAAATTAAGAAATACAAAATATTTTTAGAGCACTTCAATAAATAACACAAGCATGTACCTAAGAGAAAATGTCCTTTAGGAAATGCTATAAGGAATTATAAAGGTATAACTTAACCAAAATACACTTTTGCTTATCTCTGTTGGTTTAAATAAATGAACACACATTAGAATAAAATTGTTTTATTTGTATTGAACAGACACTGAACATCTTCCATAGAATTATATAATATACTATTTTATATAGTAACATCATTAGGCTAGATGCTTCAAGATTTGCTTTCCAGAAACTACTGGAGTATCTCCAGCTTGAAGAATACATGAAATCTTTTAATGCGGTCCCAGTATGCAGACATTTGTATCATATTTAGAATTATCAAATACTGTTTTCCACCATTCAGTTATTTGTCCATTTTTAATTTCATCAATGAATAAAATGATTGTATGGATGTTGGTGCTCCATTTTTATTATGGAAGTGACTATACAAATCAAGACATTGATATAACTTGATAAACAGACAGCAATGGTAGAATATTAGTTAATCTGGAGCAACCTTTACACAGGACTGCTGTTGCTGCAAGCTCAAAGGGCTACAATCCAAGCTAGGGGAGTATAATTATATATTGGGAGCTTTTATTAACATCAGCCAAAATTTAAACACACGACAGTATTGGTTATAATAAGACATAGGTAGTATATATGGAAAACACATTTAACGGCCAATCTTCTTTTATGAGCAAAATAATGCACGTTAATGAACATTAGAGGACAAAGCAAAACGTTGAAACCAAATAACTTTGCTTTGGACAATACACTTACAGCTCAGGTTTGGAAACCATTAACAGGAAACATACTCTTTATACAAAAATATATATGCAATGAAAACAGCATTGCATTACAAATTTATATTTTACCATTATTTAATGTTAATGCATGCCAACTTGTGAGACAGAAATACTTACTTCTCTGTCCCATACTTTTGTTTCAATGGAATTATATTTTAATTTATAGAAAGTTCTTCATGTTCAACTAAGAAGTTTTATACTTCTTACTATCAAGATCTTTGAGAACTGAAAACTTTTTTTGTTCCGAAGAGATTCCATTGTATAAAGTGTATAGAGAATATGCTTTCCTTACTCATTAGGTCAGATGACAACTGGAGCAGCAGTTGCCTTACATATACAGACCTTACTTATTTAATTTTTTTATGATTAGTAAATATGCTGAAAAGTTACTATAACCAAATTTTGTAAACTTTGAAATTCATTTTTTTTTTTTTTTTAAAGAATTCCAACTTTTCATATAGATGTGCTTACCTGGCACAATGCAAGTTTTTTTAAATGTTGTGTGGGTTCCGTAGCCCATGCCAAACAAACAAGTAATGCTAAATAAGGAGCTCTATGAATTTATAAAAGTAACTTAGGTACTATAGATTGATGTGTATTAGAACCACTGCCTGCTGCAATTTGGTAAACGTCTGACCATTCAACATAAATCGGTGTGCTTTTAGAATAGTACCACCAAACATTACAAATCAAAGATGTTATAAAAGTGTTTCTCAGGCCCATGGCCTTTCACTTAGCCCCTTTGAGCAGTGATAAGTGTATTAATTATTGATCAATATTTTCTTTTCATGTTAGAGCACAACATATTACATAATAATTTATTATAATTCACTTCAGAGCTTCTTTGGTTTTACATGCTAAACCATGGTGGATTGGATTGCAATCAGACAGGATCTATTATGCCTATGCCCCGAGTGGAGTATCTCTGGGAGGAAGGAAAAGGTGAGAGGAGACAGAGGGCAGCTGACCCTAAGAGTCACGACAGTACGGTGGGCAGGTTCTCTATAACTGACCATTTGGAAACTCCTGTGGTCCTGTAACAGCCCTCCAGGATGGCCGTCTCTCAGATGCCGTCCTTCCAGAGGATAAATGTTTAACAGGAGCATATTATCCTGGCATTCAATGCCAAGACTCCCGCTGACACTTCAATATCTCTGACAAATGACAGATGGTGTGAAATGATAATAGAGGTGAAATGGAAGGACAGGAAATTTGGGGGATGTTATCAACCTACCCAACATTCAACTGGGAACCCCCTCCCAAACACCCAAAAAATCCCATGGGTCAAGTAGGCTGGCCATGGGAATTGAATGTGGACCTCCTATATGCAGGCCAAAGACGAAACTGCCTGAACCATCCCACTTGGTATAGCATGGTGTAAAATGCCTATTTCTCTATGTCTCATGATGTTCAGTGGTGTGCTCTAACACCAAGACTAAGAGAACTTTTCATGTGGAAACGAGTATAAAACAAATTGAATGGGCAGTCAGTTACCATAGAATTTGATGCAGTGGGCAGTGATTATAATGTAAAAAGAAAATTCATTAATAGGACAAACAATAAAACAGATGAAACAGGAATTATATCTGTAAACAACTTCTGGATATAATAAATCAAGGTAATTAATAAAAATAATTAACATATTCTTATTATAAATGCAGTTCTGTAACCAAATCATGACATTCTTAAAATACTAGTGTAATTATTTTTCATTTGTATGCAAAAAATCAAGTTGAGAAGAAAAAATACATAGAATCTAAATCTCTGTAATAATCTGAACTGCAATATTTCGACTTTCATCACAGTCATTGACATATACAACATATGCAGCAATGAAGCAAGACAGTTAAACCAAATGTTTTGTGATTCAAAATCACAGATGCTTTACTTCATTTGCAATATGGTACTTACTACCTTTAATTCAACAGTTCACGTTTGTATAGAAAGTGTGTTTTGCACATAGCTCATATACTTTAACTTTCTGTATAAGCCTTAGAATCTTTGAGAAGTCTTATCTTTTGCTCTTGTCTAAGTTTTGCACCACAGTTTTGATGCCAGGAACTTTTTCTGTATTAGGCTTTGTATTGATATCATTTTGTTAGTAAGTTTGTTAGAGTAATAATCAGCAAAATATAAGTCTTTTTTGCATGATTTGCTATTAAACAACAATGCAGACCAATAAGTTCCTAGCTTTCCTTTCCTAATTTAAGGATTTAAATTGTAAATGCTCTTTGCAGTTTATTCATTTTGACACTAAAAATATAAATGGATGGTTTTAGTAATCACATTAGTGATATACAAAATACAGAAAATCTGGATATATGTGTTCATTAGGAGCGAAGATTCTGGTCTTTATAATACTACTTTTGCATGATGTTAATTATGTCTAATAAATTAGACATTTGTTTGCATTGTATCAAATTTTAGACAATGTTTTACACTGAATGTTTGTGTACCACATTTAATGAAAGCACAACAGCTGATGCTTTTTATGAATTCAAAAATGTCAATTGTTCTTGTTTCCAGTCATTCAGTTAACAGCCATTTTAATAATCTGATGTCCTTCCGTCTCTCTTTTTCTTTTTCTTTCCACTAAGTGTTTTCATAAAAGTTGCATTTGTATAAAAGCATTCAACAATTTACCTCATGCCTTCTAATGAAAGGTGATGGTTGATATTATCAGGAGACAGAGAACGAAGTAGAATGACTGCATATAAATGTTAAGAAAAGAAGGACCAGTACATTCCAGTGAATTACCATGGTAGTTTCAGCAGCAGAGGATAAAGCACTAGGTGCAGTTTCCAGACAACTGCGGAATTCTGGGTAATCCAACCTGGTGATAGCACAGTAATGGGTATGGATGCAGCTGGCATCACATCCACCAGCTTTTGGAGTAGAGTAATACTTTACAGAGTTTGCCTTGTAGTACCTGAAATCATAAATTCCATAAATCCATACTAAAATAAAGAGAAAAAAACATATGTACCATCATGTAATTTTATTCATCCTCTGATCATGATATGGGATACATTAATGGAAAAGGGAATATGATCTCAAAAACTATTTGTAGTTGGTTTATTGATACTCGTCACTTACTTTTTATACTCTTACTTTTTGTACCTTTTATACACTTTTTATACACTTACTTTTACACTTACTTTTATACCTTTACTCTAGTGTAAAGGATGTAAGTGGCCATAAATTCCTAGGGCTTTATATGAACAATACATTGACATGGTGTAGTCACATTGATTATCTATGTAAAAAAATTAGTAAATCAATATTTCTAATTAGGCATTTTAAGCCAATCGGTGATACCAAACTACTAAAAAATATTTATTATGGTGTTATCTTCCCATGCCTATCATATGGAATTGAAATATGGGGAAGTTGTCCAAGGGTACATCTGGACAGAGTATTTATTCTACAGAAAAGGTGTATTCGGATAATTTTTAATTTAAAAAATACTGATTCTTGTGTAGATATTTTCAAACTAAACAAAATGTTCACACTATACTCACTATATGTATATAAAGCAATTCTTTTTGTTGTAAGTAAGGTAAATTTGAAGACTGCTGATGTACACAATTATAGTACCAGATGCAACAATGACTATTTTAGAGATTGTACTTCTAAACGACCTACTGATAGAGATGTTTTTATAATGGGACAGATTCTATTTAATAGACTGCCAACATCAATTAAAGCATTAAATGGTACTAGCAATTTCAAAACAAATTAAAATACTTTTTAATGGATAAATGTACAAAGTTGATGATCTGTAAATATGTTTTTATACTGTTTATATTTTGCTCTATATCCTATAATTGTAAACTTTTAGATTGTAATTGGCAATGTCAGAAACTGCTTTGCAGTCTATTGACAAATAAATAAATAAATTAATAAATAAAACAAATATTAATGAGAGACTAGTTTTAAAAGGCATTAGCCTCCATTTTCAATCTCTTTCCAACTGGCATCTGTTGTTGTCTGCTCTCTCTGGTGGCAGACAACAACAGATGCCAGTTGGAAAGAGATTAAAAATGGAGACGAATGCCTTTGAAACTAGTCTCTCATTAATATAAAAAGTAAGTAACGAGTATCAATAAACCAACTACAAATAGTTTTTGAGATTAATTTTGACATCACTGTTACTAAATTCCCCCGAACACATATAGGGAATATAATGTTCAAGATCTACTCAGGAAACAAGCCAGGTAAAAAGACGATTAGAAATCGATGTTTCGGAAGCGATGCACACTCCTGAAACGTCGATTTCTAATAGTATTTTCACCTGGCTTGTTTCTCGAGACGATCTTGAACATATTCATTGCCAAGGAAGCGAATAAGGGAATATAATAATTAAGAAAGATCAGCACTTTTTGCAGCTGACATGATCATGTGGACATCTTCCCCACAAATAGAGAAATCCAAAACTTCAATGGAAAAGGCTCTGATACTATTGGAAAAGTGGACTGACAACAATTTGATGAAAATAAATACTGATAAAACAACATTCCAAATATTTAGCTTAAAAAAGAAAATCCCTAAACTAAATCTGCAGTTCAAGAAAACAAATCTGAAACAAACATATGAAACAAAATATTTAGGAACAATTTTTGATTCAAAATTTTCTTGGAGACATCATATTGAAGCAGTAGGAAACAAATCAACAAAAAAAGTTTCAATTTTGAAAAGATTAGCTGGAGTCAAGTGGGGCAGTAGGGAGACACTGAACACTACATACAAAACGTTCATCAAGCCAATACTTCGAGATTCAACTGTATTGGAACACCACAGTGAAGCGAAAAATTATTAAATTTTAGATGAGTCGCATTTTTTACACATCTGCTTCACTTTCGTACCTATTTTGAGGACATGTTTCGCAAATCTTCGTTTGCATCTACGGCTCTTGTGCGACTGACGCTAGATCCAGCGGTGTGGGTAATTCTGGGGTTGTTGCTGCCATCTGTTGATTTAGTGATGAACTGAAATGTGGGATTATCTTCTAGCGGGATTTCAAAGTTCATTAGTTGGTTTTTATGTTTTATGGTTTTACTCAGAGAGGATATACATAGAAAAACATAAAAACCAACTAATGAACTTTGAAATCCCGCTAGAAGATAATCCCACATTTCAGTTCATCACTAAATCAACAGATGGCAGCAACAACCCCAGAATTACCCACACCGCTGGATCTAGCGTCAGTCGCACAAGAGCCGTAGATGCAAACGAAGATTTGCGAAACATGTCCTCAAAATAGGTACGAAAGTGAAGCAGATGTGTAAAAAATGCGACTCATCTAAAATTTAATAAGCCAATACTTCTTTGTAATGCAGAGGTAATAATTACAGCAAACAGTTCTAACATAAATCACCTAGAAGTATGCCAAAATCAGGCTCTGCAACTAATAACCGGTGCAGCAAAATCAACTCCAATCATGGCAATGCAAGCCTTAACTCAGAACTATCCAATACATCTAACTTTAGAGGAGCAGGAACTAATACAACATGAAAAAATGTTGCGGTTAAAAACAACAAAATGGGAGAAAAGATGACTACAACCAATCAAGATAAAAACAAAAAGTTTCCTATACAAAGTTATGGAATTAAAAACAGATCTGAATCTTCCTAATTCTAAGAAAACATTTTAATCAAAGAAAACCCACTGACTTTTGAGCCAATTAATATTCATTTAGATTTAGAACAAAATCTGAAACTTCCAAACAAACCTGTACTAAAAGCACTAGCATTAGAAACTGTGAACAATAGATACCCACCTGAAGAATGGTTACATATCTACACAGATGGATCTAACTTGGACAACAACTCAGGAGCAGGAATTAAATGTGCACTGTTCTCATTCTATCAACCAGCAGGATACCACACAACAAATTTTGATGCAGAAGTAACGGCTATTCATATTTCACTCCAACACCTTCTATACAGAATAGATAAATTAAAAAATGCTGTCATACTTTCTGATTCTAAAGCAGCATTATGTGCAATAAGTTCATATAAAATGAGGTCAATCCAAATTAAAGAATGTCACAAAATGATCCAACAACTTCAGAAACTACAGAAAAGAGTTATATTACAGTGGATACCTGCATATTGTAGAATTGCTGGAAATGAATCAGATGATTATCTTGCCAAAAAAGGTGCAAATTTAATTCAGAAGAAAAGTAAAAACTTATCCTTTACATCCATAAAAATATTAATCAAAAGAAAATATAAAAACAAACAAAACCAATCAATATCTAACAAAGCCAAAGATAAAAAATGGAACATTTTAATTAAAAATTCAGAAATTATTCCAGAAATCCCACGTAAAGCTGCAGTAGCAAATTTTAGATTACTTACGGAACATGATTATTTGGCCAAACACTTACACAGAATAGGAATTTATACAACTCCAAATTGTCCTCTGTGCAACAAAGAAGAGGAAATGACTGAAGAACATCTTTTAACCTGTAAAGTCCTACCTGCCGGATCCACTACACAGAGCAAGAGAACTAATGACTTCATTGCCAAAGCCTAGAATTTGAAAACAACAACAACATAATTAAGAAAGAATATAGTACTCTTAAGTCAATAATAAAATAAGTCAATAACACAATAATTAAATGATACAGTAGACTGCATATAGCAGAGTTGTGTTCAAAGTCCAAAAAAATCAATTGTGAAGCAGTGTGCAATTTGGAACACCTAAGTCAACAATTCAAAAAGTGTTATAAAAGTGTTTACATCTTTATGCTTACAAAATTCAGCTCACACATCACATTAAATCTACAGATTGACCCAAGTGTGTTCAGTTCACAAATGACATGCTTAACAAAGTTCATGAAAAAAGTTTTTTAAAACATGTAATCTTCACAGATGAAGCTACATTTTCTGTCAGTGGTTCTGTCAACTGGCATAATTGTAGAATTTGGGGATCTGAACCACCCAATGAAATTTTTAAGTATGATAGAGGTTCTCCAAAAGTAAACACATGGTGTGGCTTGATCCTCTGTTTCTTATTGAGTAGACTTTCACGGGACATGTTTACTTAGACATGCCAGAACAGTACATTTTCTAGCAAGTAGACCAAATTGAAGAATAAAATAATTTAACAATATTTCAACAAGATGGCGTGTCCCACACTTTTCCCTACCAGTTCGAGAGGCTTTATATGCCAGAATCCTTGATCGGTGGATTGATATTCAATGACCTCCTAGAAGCCCTGACTTGCCACACCTTTTTTTTATGGGAATATGATGAAAATATTGTGTACAGTAATATCATCAGATATCTGCAACATTTAATGCACAGGATCACCGAAGCTGTTGCAACAATCACACCTGAGAGAGTTCAGCGCTGTTGGGCTGAAATCAACTATTGGCTGGATGTTTGTAGACCAGCCAATGAAGCATACATAAAAACATTCTAAGATAAGAAAAAGACTTTCTGAATTGGTGAGTGTAACAAAAAATACTCAAATACTTATATCTCAATACTTAATATCTCAAATACTTTCTGAGATATAATGTTTTGAAATTGTTGCAACCTGTTTTGATCATCTTGTATAATGAATAAAAAGATATAGTAGTTGTAAAAATTGAGGAAAATGCAGAAGCTCAATCACACAGCAATCAAGAAATACAATTATACGATAATTGAGACATGAGAATATCTTATTAATTTTTAGATGAGTCGTATTTATTACACATCTGCTTCACTTTCGTACCTATTTTGAGGACATGTTTCGCAAATCATCGTTTGCATCTTCTGCTCTTATGCGACTAAAGCTTGATCCAGTGGTGTGGTGGGTGTGGGTAATTCAACATTAAAAACCTACTTCACAGTAATAATACTGATAAGATAAAGCCAGAGGAAAAGTCAGGCATTTACAAGAATAAGTGTAAAGACTGTGAAAAAATTTACATAGGGAGAACAAAAAGAAACATAGGCACTAGAAAGAAAGAACACTTCAGGCACTTAAGATACAAAAATATTGATAAGTCCGCAATAGCAGCTCATTTCTGGTCTGAAAATCATGAAATTGAAGATAGCACAGAATTACTAAAATACGTACAAAAACATAGTGAACTCGTCATATGGGAGAGAATATACATAGAAAAGCATAAAAACCAACTAATGAACTTTGAAATCCCACCAGAAGAGAATCCCACATTTAAGTTCATCACTAAATCAACAGATGGCAGCAGCAACTCCAGAATTACCCACACCCACCACACCACTGGATCAAGCTTTAGTCGCATAAGAGCAGAAGATGCAAACGATGATTTGCGAAACATGTCCTCAAAATAGGTACGAAAGTGAAGCAGATGTGTAATAAATACGACTCATCTAAAAATTAATAATTATTTCGCTTCACTGTGGTGTTCCAATACAGTTAAATCTCGATATATGAGAATATCTGTTAAGCACTGATAAAAGACTAATAATAATAATTCTCTGTTTTATAAATCCTTTCATGGAAGTGTTGAAAACAGTGTTGTTGTATAAATTAAATTAAAATTTATTGGGAGTCGATTATGACACTAAACAACACTTACTTTTAAATTTTCCCGGAACTAGTTTCAGAGGCCTTCCCTCTATCATCGATGTCCGGTTGATGATAGAGGGAAGGCCTCTGAAACTAGTTCCGGGAAAATTTAAAAGTAAGTGTTGTTTAGTGTCATTAATCGACTCCCAATAAATTTAATTCTCTGTTTGTCATTTTACAATTAGATAGATAAGTTTATTCACTGCTAATATAGCAAAATATACATGGTTTTTTCAAATTACATTAATTAACACATAACTGCCCTTCATTTTAATTAAAATATGTATGTACTTATAGAAATAAATTTAATTAGTTATTGAGTCTGGAAAATCATCTATTCTGAATGAAGCTTCTCTCTGTAGCATGGGTTCAGAGACCGGAGACCATCCTACTGGAGGAGGAAGTTTTACCAAGAGCATATCATCCTGCCATGCAACGCTGAGACACCTGCCGACACTTCAGAAAGAGACCACCAGATGAGAGATGATGTGTAATGATAATGGAAATTAAATGGAAGGACAGGAAATTTTGGGGATGTAATTAACCATTCGCCTGGCGACCCAAAAAACCCATGGGTCAGGTAGGTTGGCCACGGAAATTGAACCTAGACCTCCCGAAAGTGGGCCACAAACAAAACCTTCTGAGCCATCCCGCTCGTTAAGGTTACCATGAAATAGTAATATTTGTTACTCCAAAAAATGCACATAAGATGTCTTATGTATTAAATGCACATTACTTTCTCTACTAACTATGATTTATTTTTATATAGCTTTTGCAAACTACTCCTAAAAGCATCTCTTTCTATCTACTCCATGTTAATTGAGATAAATCTTTGAGGGAATGGTTTCATTAAATATTTTGTTGTAGATCTGAGGGGATTACATGAAACTAAATACATAATCTATATATGCAAAAAGCTAGAGACAGTGATGTGTTAAAATGGTTTACTTTAACCATGCATTAGGCGCACCCTTTTCATTTAGATGTTTAGGTGCATGGAAGACATGTGTCATCCAGGTATTGTAATTCATTTTTAGAGTTGTTTTTATTACTAACTAATAAATCATAATTGTAAAAATATTTTTTACGTGTACAATGAACTGTTGACAGTAGTTTTTTACATTACAGTATACAATTTTCACTATATATTAACTCAGTTATACATGTCAAGACACTGAAACCAACAACTTTTTGAAACTGTATGTATTAACTTATTCAGCTAGTGTCTGAAGCAACTTAAACATGTATCTTCCAGAGGCAGGTCCATTTCTCACATTTAGAACACTATCTCCTTGTTGTTTTGTTCCGGTCTCTCCCACATAGATAACAGCATCCTTTGTCACTCTGGCATTCCTTTGGTGATACCAGGTTATGCCAGGTTACTATGATTTTGCTCTTACAGTAAACCAGATAACAAGTGAGGGCAGCGCATGTCACTGAAGGTCAATATGCCTCAATGTGCTGCCATGTTGTACAAGGACAGGAAGCAGAAACTCCTTGAAGCGAATCAAACTGCTCTTTGCTATAAGGCATTCTCTATTTTGCCACTGGAAATCTGTTGTTGGTGCAATATATTTACATTAAAATGGTATGAATTCAATATTCAGAAATCTCTCTAAGAAATAAATAATGTGGAGTTTCCAAGCAAAACATTTGCATGCCTTCAAATCTCACATGGTATTAGATTTATTGTTAGTCTTTTGTAATTGGAGGCATCACTATCTTCCAGAAAATGCCTTATAAAAAATCTGTTCTGTTTATTTGTTCTTCTGGATTGTGCATTTTGTAGATGCGAAGTGCATTTATTGAAGCTAGGTTGAGGAGATCGTCTGAGATCTGAGTAGACCATGGACCAATTTCTAGTATTTCTAGCGACACTGTAATGCTGACATAGCTGATCTACTATGTCCACTCCAGCTTTAGTCATATTATAAAGTGTCACCATTTCCGGTTTCCTTTTGTCTCATGTATCTCCATCTATTGCTCTGTCATGGTACATAGTTGATAAAATTATAACACCTTTGTTCTTTTTTGGGGCAATATGAAACCAGAGTCATGTTTTTTGAAGCCCAAATAGAGATGTGTTTTCTTCTCTTTGTTTATTTGGCAAGTTTATTTGGCTGGAATTTCTCTCTTGTTCTTCCTGGTTCCGAGGTAAGCGAGTTTATTTTCACTGAGCAACTTTTGGTAAGAGACACCATCGAAAACTAATTATTACCAGTGATGTTTGTATTTGTCCCACTGATAGGTTTAACTAATCGCAAAACAATTTCTTTAGAATTATTGATTTGCTGCTAGGGAATTTCAGATTGTATAAGTACTTTGAAATAGAAACATTGTAATAAACAAACTGGTACTTACAATGGAAAGCAGTTGGGCATGTGGACAATGGTCATCCACACCAAAGAATTATTTCACCATACACACGTTTGAGAGCAGCTGATGTAGTTAGACTGGATTATAGTTAAATGTTTGCCTAAGAGGTACACAGAGCCGCGTGTGTGTAGCGCTAATAGATTATGTAAAACATTTAGGAGAAAAACATTGGATGACATCTGTCATCCATGCACTTAATGTAGGGTTAAGATGAGTAGGTACTAATAGCACTAATGTCACTTATTAAATTATAATTTAATAATTGTTTCGCTTCACTGTGGTGTTCCAATACAGTTAAATTTCGATATACTGAAGTGACCGTCAAGTCAAGAGCAATACGTGAAATCCTCAATATAGGTACGTAAGTGAAGCAGATGTGTAAAAAATACAACTCATCTATAATTTAATAATTGTTTTGCTTCACTGTGGTGTTCCAATGCAGTTAAATTTCTATATACTAATGTCACTTATTTTACTCTCTATTAACATGTTTAGAAAATATGTGATCCCATCTTCAAACATGTCTGACTGATGCATGTTGGTGTTTCTACTGTCAACAGACATTATACTTAAGGTTCTTTTTTACTTGGTACTGAACTATAGAACTTCAGTATCAGTCTCACTGTTCATATGAAAGCTGAGTATACTCAATGACATGTTTACCTATCACTTTCACAATTGAGTGGCTGGAATGGGTAAAAGATGTCAAAACTTCTTTTAAAGATATTTTTTAAAATTCTTCAAACTCTCTCCAAGACATCCCCTGAACACTAATGTGTTTGTACTAGATACAATATTTTCCGGGCTTGTGGGCCGTGGTCTATTGGGTTCCTTCTTCTTCCCAAACGTTTCGTCTGCGACTGCGGCAGACATCTTCAGTGGCGGCGAGGTCGAAGTTTCCTAGTGGAGATTTCAGCACCGACCGCGCTGGTCACCACCAGAGGTGCGGTATTTATGTCAGCGGCCAGAGGGGAGGTGTGTTGTGATTGGTCCAGCACCAGCGCAGTCGGTGCTGAAATCTCCACTAGGAAACTTCGACCTCGCCGCCACTGAAGATGTCTGCCGCAGTCGCAGACAAAACGTTTGGGAAGAAGAAGGAACCCAATAGACCACGGCCCACAAGCCCGGAAAATATTGTATCTAGTATTGACACCGGCCGTGAAAGCCTTAGAACTTTGACTAATGTGTTTGGTTTTATTACACACAGCACCAATAAACTCATGTATTTTGCATACTAGTTCATGATGTAACACATATTCAAATTGTTCTTTCTCCTTGACCTCCAATTGCATTTCCAGATCTTTTTCTGGATAAGATTAAAAGAAGTTTCATTCAATTTGGTTTTTATTTTTTATATTTATATATTTAAGTTACAACTGAGCTTGTGTGCTCATTTAGTAATATTCATTTCATATAAATTCATTGTTAGGTTTTCAAATAAAGGTAGGACAGAATGTGCAACAGCTGAGAAATACTGCTATATTTATGCTGTGCATGGAAATCAAAAGCTTTTACTGAATCTCTCCATTACACCCTTATTTAAACTAAGCATCAGCAGTGAATGTGGAAACCTGTGTGTTGTTCCAATGGGCAGACAAGCTAATTTTGTTACCTCAAAATTAGTTTTAGAAGTTCATCAGTAAATTGCTTCATTAAATTTAAAGATGAGTCGATTAATGTCACTAAACGACACTTACTTTTAACTTTCCCGGAACATGTTTCAAAAGCTACTTTCCTCCATTGTCAACCAGACATCAACTGGTTCTCAGTGGTGTAGCTGGGGTTATTTTGTCGAAGGTCTCCTCTGGTGATGGTTCAAGGAACTTTCTGAACAAATCTTTTTGGGGGATGTCGAACTTGAATACTTTTTCCATATTTTTTGATTTAAAAGGTCTACCAGAGGAGACCTCCAACAAAATATCACCAACTACAACACTGAGAACCAGACAATGTCTGGTTGAATGTAGGAAAGTAGCCTTCAAAACATTTTCCGGGAAATTTAAAAGTAAGTGCTGTTTAGTGTCATTAATTGACTCATCTTTAATTTATTACAACACTGTTTTCAACACTTCCATGAAAGGAAATTATTGCTTCATTAATTGGAATAATTATTTTGAGCAAACTTGAAGACCTCTGTTTGCTGTCTTGTAACATAAACATGGTTAAAAATATTCCCATGAGTAAGGACTATAATACAATGAAGCACAAAATTAATATAATTTTGAATTGAACTAGTTCTCAATGCTCCATATATTGCTGGTGTTTACCTAGAACGTGTTTCGTTAGGACTTCCTCAGGCTAATGTTGACTACTGAATGATGCTTTGGTGAACTCCTTGGAGGCAATAGGGGCATCTATGTAGGTATCTTGATAAATATATATTAAGAAATATGAATATATGAAAAAATATTCATAAAGAAATATGAAGGAAAACTCTTCAGTTTCCACACCACTTTTGAACAGACACTGAACTTCATCAAGATACCAACAGGGAGTTCATCAAATCAAAATTCAACAGTCAACATTAGCTGAGGATGTCCTAATGAAACACGTTGTAGGTGAACACTAGCAATATATGGAGTACGGAGTACTAGTTCGATTCAAAATTATATTAATTGTAACAAATATTTTTCTCATTCAAAATACTACCTGGCAAAAAGAGGAGATCCTTCCTGAGTGAAGCTCTCCACCAGGTTGTGGAGTTCAGTGGGGGATACTTCATTAAGCCCATAGTAGTCTGTAAGATTGTACTCTGGCTGCCAGTCTGCCACATCTCGCATGTTTGCATTGGCCAAATCAAGGTAGTACTGCCTGTAGTCTAGAACCTGCAACATTATGTTATTTTATTTAGATATATTTCTGGTTAAGCCTGATTCATTTTCAAAAACAAAGTTAACAATGCAATTGATCACAGCAACGTATAATTAACAACATGATATCATCTTCACATCACCTAAATGCATCTTATGTAATAACACAGAAGAGGCTATATACAAACACTATGCGGTATATGATTATGTTTATTAACTAATGTTAAAATCTGTTTGTTTTGTATATAGAACTATTTATATCTTGCAATTTTGATTGTTGTATTACCTCATTATTTAAAACTGAAAAAAGTTATATTTTTGTAACAAAATAAAATGGTGAATAAATAGATATAACTGCAACCAGGGACGAGGTGTGGTATGTCATTTATGGAAGTGCTAACTGTATACAGGCAACAAGTTTTAAAACCCAAGCACACGAGTTGCTAATATACAGGAGCTGCTGCCCTAAATGTCACGCCACACTTCGCCACTGACTGCAACACATAAAGTGAAGATTGCAAACAGTAGTATTAGTGAAGAGCTGGGCAGCAAGATTGATAACTTTGGTGACAAAAGTAGCAAATTAGAAATCAATAACAAAACTAATATGATTTATACATAAAAGTGATGGAGATAATTTGATTTATGTTTGCTGCATTTAAAGCAAGTCCTGCGCCGTGATGTAGTGGGCTAAGGCATCATACCTTGGCTCTCTGCCACGGAAAGCAGACCGGGATTGATCCCACCCCTGGGGTGCAGATTTTAAGTCCCGGGTATAAGAGCAGTGCCCACTCAGCATCACGAGGAAAGTGGGGAGCTTATGATGGAAAAATGACCCTGGTCATGAAAGCTGGAATTTCGAGGTGCTGACCACATCTTCTCCCCATAACGGTTAGATGATTGCCCACCTCTACTTTGTGTATGTTGGCGTGAGGCCGGCAGTCAGGTTGGTAGGTCCTGGCCCTATATGGGCTGTCACATCCTGGGTTATGTTATGTTATGTTACACATAAAGCAAACAGTATCAGTACATTATACACCATTTAATAATAGGAGTACTATTTGCTACTACAGGTAGCACATTGGAGTTTGCCAATTTTATAGTGGCACTGGCTTATGTTCGGTTATTTATGTTCTAAAATTGGATTTAAGTACCATTTATTTGAATATTGTTGCTTGCGTGGTCCCGTGGTCAGTGTGTTAGCTCTTAAACCTGCAGTAACCGCAGTCACCCTGGACTGACGGAAGCCGAGTCCCTACATGAGCATGTGCTATTAGAAATATGACAATTTTTCCATAACGTTTACCATATGTACTCACCAAAGCACCAAAGGGAGGCACTCGTTTAAACATCAATGTTAAATGGAAAAGTATTTTTTTATTTGTTTTAACGTTTACTTGTTTTAGAAAGAAAGCACACAGAGTTAAAGTATTAAATACTCCGAAAATACCACAATGAGAATGAACTGGTTGGAAAGACTATAATCCAGTAGTAAATCAATGATACCATATGGAATGGAAATTTAAGAATGACGAAGGGGTGGTTAAAGCATGACAGTTTAATGTCATGATGGCATGTTGGCCATGGTAGGTCAATGGGTAAGAGCGACTGGATGGAAACCAGGAGATCCGTGGTTCAAATTCTGGCCATGGCATTGAATTTTTCAGTTCGGCTCTATCTATCCATTGTTATTAGGTTAATTGATAGAAATTAATCGTTGTTCCACACTAGCCGTCTGTAGGCTAAGGTTTGTATAGGTAAGAATATATGTTATTTGGAGAATTTAACGCCATGCTGGCCTGTTGGCCATAGTAGCTCAATGGTTAAGAGCAACCAGATGGAGACTGGGAGATCTGTGGTTCAAATCCTGGCTATGCATTGAATTTTTCAGACTGACTGTACCTATCCAAATTGACATTAATCTTATTTCTAAAAATTTATATAGGGTACCAGATAAAATATATTTTAATATTTTTTTAGGGACCCTGGAATCACATTAGGAAGCAAAGTAAACTGACATACGACACTACTATAAACTCTATTTACAATAATTATGGAATGAATGGTAACAAAATAAGCTTAGCCTACAGATGGCTAGTGTGGAAGAATGATTTATTTCCATCAGTTAATGTCAACTACTTGTTGCTTATGACTTGACAGTTTATTCCTAACCGTTTAGCCTTAGGCTACACCTGACTAGTTGCTTTGTGTTTCTTTAAAGGTATTTAAAAAATATTACACTTAAAGACTTAATTATAACTTTTAGGGCACTAGAAATACAAAAATATCTATGAGTTTGTTTAAAAACATTTTGAGAAGATATGCAAAAGCACTGTTAAATAATAAATACAGTTTGTAATGATAATTTCTTGTTAATGGTGTTAAGCAATTTCCTCTTTGTCACATATGAGCTACATTGTCACTATTACAGAGAAAATTTGTATGAAAAATAAAAGTAGCTCCATCATTGGATGGAGTGCTAGATTATGTAAACAAACAGTGGCAATATGGAAAATGTAAGATTCCTCTTGTGGTACAACAATAATATGATGAAATTAAGTACTGATTAAGCTAACTGATGGACTGCATATAACATAGGAAAGCTATATAAGAGTTCAGTTCATTAATATTGTGTAATACTGACGTCCATCAAAAGTTACTATTTGTTAAGTGTTTAAAAGAACTGTTTCAAATGGTTTAACTAAATTAAAAATATAATTTGGAAAAGAAAGTATTGAAAAATTATTCCATCTTCACATAACTCCACCATCACCTCTCATCTGCAACTGCATCCTGAAATTAAATCTCATATCAAAACTATAGCAGCCAAGGTAAGTTCCAGAATCCAGCTTCAAAATAATCTATGGTAATCATTGGAGCATCATCATCCCATTTGCAAAATCATAATACAAACAGCTTCCCAACGGGTGCATCTTTATATAGAATAAAAAGAAGTATTTCAGAAAGTGGAGTGCCATTGTTACTAAAATTAGGCGCGTGAGTCAACCTTGTATATACTTTTCTCCACTTACAAGTTTTTTATGAAGACTAGTTTCTGGGGACTTCTCCCCTATCGTCAGCTCTGTGGTAGACTGATGATGCATCCGGTGTCTGCATCTGGCTTGGTGTTGTGCTGCCATCTAACTTACCAGGACGTTAGATGGCAGCACAACACCAAGCCAGATGCAGACACCGGATGCATCATCAGTCTACCACAGAGCTGACGATAGGGGAGAAGTCCCCAGAAACTAGTCTTCATAAAAAACTTGTAAGTGGAGAAAAGTATATACAAGGTTGACTCACGTGCCTAATTTTAGTAAGGGTGCATCTTTACTACATCCCAATCCCATTTGTATAGAATTTGTTACAAGTAATTCTTGGTGGGAGAATATATAGACATATAAAATAAATCTGAAAGCTTGATTCCAATACCTGTTGAATTTATTAATACCTAAACTAAAAATTGATAAAGTTTTTAGTGAAAAAACAAATCTCCCAAACTATAAATTAATGAATGTGTTACTGCTGTATTTTGAGAAAATAAGAAATGGAATCATGAAATTCATAAAATTATTTGCAATTACCAATTTAGATTTATAAAAGATTCTAGTGCTGCTAATTCACTGCTGGTGAAGTAATAAGCACTGGGTATCCAGATCACTCTTTGTTGTTTCTGAAGCTGGATAGAATAGGTTGAGGATCAATTAGTGCTACTGTGCATTATTTCTTATCTTACAAATATGATGTCAGTAAAAGATATGGTAACCTGTTCCTTGGGCTGTTTCCATTATGGGACAGAATCATGTTCTACTAATAACACAAATGTTAGTGCAGAAGTTGGAGACAGTGAAGCAAATTTAAATAATAAGCTTAGCTTTTGTTTACTGAAAAAAAAGAGTAACCAAAGAAAAAGATAAAATGAATTAAAATGCAATTTTATGTGGCTGTCTGAAGAAACTTACTTGTCCCGTGTTGGTGTCATACTTGTAAAGACGCAGTCCAGGGTTATTAGGTCCTCCAGTAGGTGTCCTGCGTGGTGACACAGCTGGTGCCAGGAAGATCCAGGATACAGGTCGTCCTGTCAAATATTAAACAAACACATTATGCAATTCAATGTATGCAAATTTATCTAATCCTATGAATTACTTTAGAAATTCAATAAACATTTGTTAATATTATGCTGAGAGCTGTAGCATCGCTTATGTCTGTACTTGTATTACTCAACAATTTTCACCAACTTTAACAGCTAGTTTGTGTAAAAGTATATTCCAGTAAAGTATTATGTTTCTATGGGTAAAATCAGTGAAAGATAGAACTGACTCCTTCTGTCAACCTGGCTAACATACAGCATTGCAAATATTTGAAGCCATATGAAGTAAATATGATGATGAGGATGATGATGTAATCTTTAATTAGCTAACTGAAGTAATCAGTTTAGTTTCATAATGAACTCAAAATGAGAGAAACAAAGACTTTAGCACATTTTTCATATTATTTGTGTTACAGGTGCTATTCCATCTACTATTTGTATCATGGTAATTCTGATCTCATTTCAAGTTGGACACAGATAGGAATATCTTGTCTTGTTTTGAGATTTGTTAATTACTAGTAGGTATTTATAAGTTTTCTTCCTTCTTGCAATGATTAAATGTTGTATTGGTAGTTTTGGAAACCAGCTGATTATGTATTTCTATGTTAAAATTTGCTTTCATTTGTTGACATTTTTAAGTATAAATATTTTACTAAGTTGTTAAATAGTCCTGTTTTGTTTTCGGTGAGACAGACAGAAGGGCACACAGAATAAACTAATTAAAAAAGCTGTCTTCGTTCTTTACAAAAAGCCAGTTTTACCAAATAAGACTCATACAAAATTATGATACCAGTAGTTTTTAGTTTGAATGCACACACTGTGTTCGTTTTTAAGCATGCCTTTGCTTTCCAATTTAAGATGTTACTATTTAAAGCGAGTATATGGTGATCAAGGAATGGACATCCGCATTGCGCCATCTGATTTATGGTGGTGATATTTACGTCAGCAATGTAGTCCATGTTTGGTGTTAGCCGATCTTGAGTATGCTACTTCCTAGCATATGTTTGCAGAATTTACAGGACTATACGATGAGGGCTTACCAACCTGTCTGCATGATACGGAAACAAGTCCTTGTATCCTTTTAGTAAATACAATCTAGCATATCGTTGTTGGCAGAGGGCAATTCAGCACTGTGCCTATACATGTAGAAATGTGGCTTTTTCGAACTAAAATGCTGAATGAAAAAGAATATCAGTGTGATGTGAATGATTTTCTAGAGATATCCCGAATTTCCACAACTCTCGCCTTAAGGCAAATCTTAAAAAGCAAACCACGATTATGTATGCTACTTCATTATGCATTACACACCTAAATGATGACACACAGATATACAAATTTGTGGTATTTTACTTGTATTTTGTTCAAATTACTGTTTTATTATTATTGTTTATCCTCTAATAGTTGTTTATTATAATTTTAAAAGTTCACTGACAATCAGCCACCGTGCTAATATGTGAGAAAGTCTTCCAATAAACTGCTTAAAAATCATTGTTGCACACTCTATGGAAAGATTGTGAACACAAAGCATATGCCTGAACAGTCAAACTGAGTTCGTCTACAACATTCGACATATATTATATATATATATATATGGTATTCCCTCTGTTCCAAATTATTATGGTATAGATTTCATACTTTCAATGTATAACACTAATTTATGACACAAAAGGTTACATTATATTATATTTTACAATATTTAGACTTCTACAACATAATTAAAGAGTGAACAGGAAATTGCACCAGTGCCAACACTAAAAGTGAAAAATTAAAAACAAAACCCTGCGATTTTTGTGAGCAAACTGTTGCTTAACTTTTGCCAAAATGGCATCAATGAATTTTTCCATTAAACCATTGCTGTTTGTGTGAATTCCACATAGGTCTTGCAACTGCTACCACAAACATTATTTTGGGTATAAATCGTTTGCTTTTGGACGACATGGAGGCTCCTCGTTAAGTATGAGATCATATTTCTGCTGTACTTTTGAGAAATAAAACAATTTCTCGTCAGTATATACATAATCGTACACAGCCCTAAATTTAACATTGTTCTGCAACATCGAGAAACAGGATTGCAAACGTTAATGTTTGTTTTCGTCTTTCAGAAGAGGAAACTCGTTTGATTATGTTGAAAGAGGACTGATTTGGGCACTTCAGGAACACATGCAAAAGACCAAATTATTCCACGTTTGTGTAAAGAAGTGTCCTTTATTTCACTCAATTGCGTAGAATAATCTTCGCCTCTGCGGTAGCAATTTCCTTTCTTTCTGTGATTAACATTAGCACATTACTTGCCTTGATCATACTGCTCGTTAGCTTGGTGCCAAATATGGGAAACAGTCAATGGTGCTACTTGCACATAAGCGTATGCGCCATAATCCCACATATAATTTGGGACGGAGCGCGTATAAACTCCTTTTTTGTACCACTTATACCCCGCCTTTAACTGCAGTGATCATATCGGCGGCCGATGGTGTGAACAAGTATTCAGTACTTTGTACTTTGTACTTCAGATCACGCACATATCCACACTCTCATTCATACTTCCAGACTCTGGGGAAGATGGGAAATCATCTTGGTTGGAGAAAAATGCCCACTCCCAGCCGGGAATCAAACCTGGGACCCCTTGCACAGTAGGCAGGTAGTCTACCGAGTGAGCTATGGGGAGAACCTTTACACCAGAAGAAGACAGCTCCGAGAGTTGTGACGTATTACAGCCGGGAGCGAGGCCTGTAGTGCGTGTGACGTCAGGCAAGAGCCGTGTGGTACCAAGTTGACGCTGTGAGTACAGAATCTGAGGCTTCTGTCAGATGTGCACTCGATGACAACAATGTAACTGCCATGGACCAAGTGGAACTGTTAAATTTACAATGTGACAATTTATTGAAGGACAAATGTACACACAAGAAAGACTTGGCTGATTTTTGCAAGAATGTCCCCCAAACCAGGTTTCCCACTTGCCGCATGGACATTGTGTATGTTTGACTCGACATATGTGTGCGAACAACTTTTTTTCTGTTATGAAATTAGCCAAGTCCAAACCCCGAAGTACCTTCTCCGATTACAATCTAACAATGCAGCCTTTGATTACAAATTTCCCTGGGATTACGTCCTAACATCGATAAACTAGTTAAATAAAAACGAAACAGAAAGTGTCAGAAAATGTCCACGTAATTTTGTTCTGAATGAGTCTCCTCTAATTTGCAGAGAAAATCATCTTATATTTTATATTATATACTTTATAATATGCCTGACATTCAGATAAACTACGAGTTGAAGTTTTATACATTTTCTCATAGCCCAGAGTCAAAATGTAATTGTTTATAAACTGTGACCAATTGTGTAATTAAAGCAGTCAGCAATAATATTGCAACACCCAAGATGTAAGTTATACATATTATTAATACCCGATACGTTTCCTGTCTTTCCCTACGCTGTCGGAACCCCAACACATCAAACTGTTTCATTCCTCATGGGCAGCAGAAATCAGCGTGGTGACATCACACGCTAACCTGCCTTTCGTTCGGGGGCATATTTGGCGGTTAGAGCTGACGGAATTGACGTCACACCGCCACTACCTGTCCTCCCCAGCTATAAACTGTTCCCTTTGGATTCTTCACTAAAAAGTTTCTACTTAGTTTTCGTTTGCAGCCCATTTCTAAGACATCTCTCGGTACAACGGACTACTAATTTGCTTTAAATCAAAACACATAAACCATCGAAATAAAAATACAATAGAACAAAGCCGAAAAAGGAATTAAACCAATTAATAATAATAAAAATAAGTAAAATAAAATAAAGGCCATGCATTCCAACAATAGTGTGCAAACGTAGATGAGTTCTATTTTCCCTGATATTTTTTCATTGCTGAAATATTTTGATGTTGAAGTGTTCTGCTTAGTCGTCACACTCAAAGTGCCACCATTATTATTAAAAGAAGTCGAGTCGTAAGTAATAAAAAAAGAGAACTTCAGTGACATATTGCAACCTAACTCTTGGTATGTCCTCAAAAGTTGCGTAACAGGTGGATGGTGATTTTCAACTCTTTGATTTCACAAGAAATTGTGAAAAACAGTTTGAAGACTTCCCAAGCTACTTACCTCTCTTTTCATTCAATGATCTTATTAAATGTTTCAACTTTAAGCAGTTCTCCAAATTGCGAACCAACAAAGATTCTCTCTTTGATCTTTGTATCACTGAGATGTGGGTATTTTTTTCTTTAAATACTTGAAAGTTTCTTCTTTTTGATTCATCGCTTATGTTTAAAGTTGGCAATAAGATTTTACCAGAGAAATTAAGGAAGGTCAATGGACATTAAAAGTCAAGTAAAAATATTTATACTTTTTTGTAGATAGAATTTTCCGGGCTCAGGAGACGTGGTCTGCTGGAGTTGGAAGATCCATACGTTTCGTTCAAGTCTGCGGTGAACATCATCAGTTTTGGCGTGTCTTCTGGTTGAAGGCTGGAGTCAGACTGAACCTTCATCCAGAAGACTCAGACCACGCCACCAATGATGACGTTCACCGCAGACTTGGATGAAACGATGGATCTTCTAACTCCAGCAGACCACGTCTCATACTTTGTTTTAATAAAGTTTATTTTAGATAAAAATGAATAGAAATGGACTATTTTTTTTAACTCGTATAGATTTTGAGTATAGATCAATGAAATCTGGAATACAAACGAATTACGTGCCTAAATTGTAGGTTTTGCTACCATTAAGTAATTAGAACTTAAGAACATTGTTAATCCAGAGAATTTTCCTTGTTCCTAACGCGGTCTGCTGCGTCTAAATGACATTCTCAAACAGGACAATTCTGAAGCAGTTCTACGTCTGTATGTGTAAGTGTGTGTTAATTCTGTTAAGTTGAATTAATACATTTAAGACAGAGAAACTCCGTTAAAGTTTCTGATCACTTTCTGGTTCTAAGTTAATGCCGACAACAGACTTTAGAGACAAGTACAATTTTGTTTTTCTTCACAACTTGCCAAACCTTATTTAAACTGATCTGGAAGTCTACGTGCATCATCTGCCTGAAATGTTTTAGCACCGCAAAATCAGAAACTGTAATTACAGCGCTACTTCCTCGCGAAATTAAAGGAAGATTTAGTTAAAGTGGATAGAACAACCGTTTATATGCATTTTGTATTAATTTAAAGGATATCTGTGAAGTGTTAACGAAGGGATACAGTTGTGTGATAGTAACATGGACTTCCTTTTGGAAAGCATCCCTTTTTAGTGTAATTTACAATACCAGCCCATTTGTTCTTTAACTACCACGTACCTAATTGGTATTATTTTATTTAATTTACGTCCTGCAACATTAAGTCACATCGGACGATGAATGAAATGGGTAAATGATACTGAAATGAATTCAGGCTCCATAGAGCTCAGAGCTAACAGATATTCAACTTACAGGATAAAGGAAAACTCCGGAACATACCTTATTCAGATAACTATCTTATTCAGATAACTCGCCTGACCGAGATTCGAACTCCAGACCTCTTGAACGTGACCTAATTGGTAGAGAACGTATTATACTAGCCCCAAAATTTGATATTCTACCGAAAATAACTTCTAATTAAACAAGAAAAAGATACTAAATTATTGCTAATTTCAGCACAAATCAAATCGTCTACTTTGAAATTTCTTGAGACTTACTGAATCAAAAAAGACATATATGAATGTGTGTGAAGATAGAATATCTTAAACATGAAGAACTACACTCCAATTAACTTGAGGTGGTAGCTGAGTAAAGATGCGCACTAAAATAATAAGTGTGTTACCAATCCTAAAAGAAGACTGAGGATGATTTTACACATGTGTAGCTATTGATGGTACATATATCAACTACTCCACTTGTATAAATCACCTTCAGTCTTCTTTCAGGTTTAGTATCAGAGAAATTCATTTAGTGCGTATGTTTACTCAGCTGCCACCTCAAGTTAATTGAACCATAGACAGTTATCAAAATTGGTAAATAATTTAAGCATATTCCAAGGCTGCAACACAAAGATTTTAAGAAAATGTTTTCAATCCAAACTAGCCCGCGAATGGAAATTTTTCGAAACTTGACTTTTCTTAGTCAAAAGTTTGATTAAAGTAATACAAATTGAAAACAATTTCATGACCAATAAAGTGCGTTAAATGGGAATAACCGTAGAGATCCTCTTCATTCGGAAATAATTTTGCATAATTTTGTAAAAGTAGTAAATGTTAAAAGATAAAAGTGCACAACACAAAAATGAGTACTTTTTAAAATCCAATATTTTTTCAATAAAAATAATTTACGGGATATCAGTTATAATTGCCGTCGCAGTTCTTTTGTTTCCATAATACACGGAAAGGTTATGGCATTTGAAGACCAGAATATAGGGAACATTTTAAAAAATTGACCATCGGTCTGTTGGTATTCATTTGTGGTCCCTTGTATCCTGTTGTGTCTACAACGAAATGTGTAATTCAACTGTTTTACAAGGTTTATCTCGATTTACGTAAAGAAGATGGAAAAATAAAACATTTATAATACATTTAATAGAAAATATATACGAATAAGGGATACATAACATAAAGTATAGCGGAAAGAAAAGGTCATGCGACACATCACATTTTTGCTGTTGCAAAAATAGCTCTTTTTAAAAAAATTCTTCTAAAATTCTTCTTATTTTAAAATCATTTTTTTCGGGTGCTGTATATATTAAGTACTAGTTTTATTTCTGTACTACGTCCTAACAGAAAGTACAGGAACTATTACATTTTATAAAAAAAAATTTGATAAATAAATATTATCGAAAATACATGTACACTTTCTAAATACAAATAACTTTTTAGATAAAAATATTTCTGTGTGTGTCTGTGTGTGCGCGAACATAACTTAAAAACAAAAAGTACAAACTTGGTATATAAGTTGAGCATTTTCCACGAAATTTTCACTAAAAAACTTCTAGTCCAGACTAATATTTACATGGAGCATTTTTGGAACATTTTTATTTTCTCAAAACGGTTTTAACGACTTTTATTAAAATAACGTATATTAAATATATTTTTATGATAAGTATATTGAATCTTTTGTAAATTGTCTCTGAAGTTCACTCTATTCTGAATGACCTTGGCATAACTGATAAACCGAATTAGATAAACAAAGCCGCACACAAAAGTCTTTTAAAGTACACACTTTATGCTATATATAGTATAAAATTATATACTATTTGTAGAGAATTCCTTGTTATTGGCTTAAATTTTCTAATACTTCTATTTTTCCCAAACAGAAAGTCATTATTCATTTTTTCTGTTCCATCTATACTCCGCCTTGAACTGCAATGGTCATATTGGCGGTCGGTGGCCATTCTTCTGTGGAAAATATCGCCTATTAGCGATGGCGTTAAGTCGTAAACGTTGGTTTGCAGGTACTTTGGATTTTAATCATTAGATCACACACACATTCGCACTCTCATTCATTCTTCCAGACTTGAGGAAGATGAGGAATCACCGTTGTTGGAGAAAAACCTCCACCCCCAGCCGAAAATCGAACCCGAGACTCCTCGCATGGCAGGCAGGTGCTCTACCGACTGAGCTACGGGGCCAGCCTTCATTTTTGTTCCTGGTCATACAAATGAAACGGAATGCAACTAACTCTTAAAATACTTCACATCATTTAAACTTGATACTCCCACTTTCATTGTGCGTACAAGGAGATATTTATGAAGGAACATAGGAAAGTATGAAGTGGGTGATGCGCAAGTGAACCCGGTATCCATTGGGCTTAAGAGTTACCTAAGATTCGTCTTTCGAGAAGGGAAAGCGTCGGATGAAACCTAATCTAGATAATGTACCCTAGTCAAGATTCGAACCTGCAACTTCTTGAATATGATTCAGACACGCTACTCCAGCACCACATTAAGGAACTAAATACTTATTTCTAAACTCTAAATGAAAGGGAAATGTATCACGAATATCGCAACTTGGAGATATTCTTATTTAGTTAGTTAGTTAGTTACTAACACTCCCCACATGGCAACCTTGGCCTTCGGGGTAACCTCACCCCACCAAGTGATGACCGGACCCATTTCTCAGGTGGAGGCACCCAGAGGGCGGTGTCCATTACCTCCGATGATAGGGTGATAGTGAGGATGGCGGTGAGGTGAGAGGACCTACAGTTTTTACCGTGGACTCCGAACCACGTTGGGCATAGGGGATACTTCACGTGTGCTAGACAGAGGTGAAGGCGTGGATAGGGCCGACTTAAAATCGCCAACCCCAGAGCCGGGAATCGAACTCGGGACCCTTAGAACGGGAGCCGCGAACGAAACCACCGCGCTACCCCGGCGCCCCTATTCTTATTTAGTTAACCTTGGCATTTTGTATAAGCCTTAAAGTAATTTTGGTATTAGGAGTTCTAAAATCAGTGCACATGACACTTGAAATGGAGTTTTAAGTTATTTATTGCAATGAAAGAGAAAGGAGATAACAAGAATGGTGAAGGTAGTGTTAGAGATAAGAGCTCCAACTTGTCCAGTAGAGTGGACTCTCCCACGGGATCTTGTTCCTGCTGCGTGATTTATCCCCGGTCTGGGAACACAAGGTGCCCTATTGAAAGGAAATTGTCGTCAGTCTACTCCCTTCTGAATTAAATTTATGGACAAAGCAATCTATTATGTGATGATGTAATGTTTCTTCAACATTTGATATGGGGACGCGCGAGTCGTAAATTTAATACGTAGCTTGAGAGTAAGGTCATAACTTACAACACCTAGCCATATTGCACGGTCAAAATTTACGGCAGGAGCTCTTACAAGTTGGGATGGCACTTCTCTCATTTACTGCGGGGTCAGCAGCCCACTCTCCCATGCCGGAAAATATCTCCTGTCTCCGAAATCATTTTACTGCTTTTTTGCAACGTGTAGCAAATTAAAGCGAAACAAATAGTGCCTCTATATAAACAACATAAACAGGAATACTTTACTGTGTAAACTTGGGAAGTCAGTGTATCACCAAGATCTAAAATACGAGGGCTGTCCAATAAAGAATGATCATAATTTTTTACGGTAATAATTTTTCGTACTAGAATTCAATCTTACTATATTCTGTTAGCTTAATGTGAAACTAACACGTTTGTTGGTACTTCTGGTTCCCGCCTGTGAGAAGCAGGTAAGTTCAGACATGTTCAGTATCGCCTACCGCTACAATGGAGGTAATATGCAGTTAAATTGATGTTAGAGGAAGATCTGGAGTTTCTTTCAAACCTAATCACTGCTGATGAAACTTAGCTACATCATTTTGATCCTGAGAGTAAACAACAAAGCTCAGTGTGGAAATCTCCTTCATCACCAACCCCCCAAAAAGCAAAAGTGGTTGCTTCTTCTGGGAAAGTTATGGTCATCTCATTCTTTGATATTCATGGAATGGTTTATCAGCATGTTTTACCTGCACACACATCAGTAACTGGACAATACTATAGGGATGTCCAGAAAACATTGCAAGTCCATATCAGGATCAAAAGACCACATTTCCGTGAAGCAGGCTGGATGCTACACCATGATAATGCGCGGCCCATATTGGCAATGTTGTTGCCGAGTATCTTGCAAAAATCGACGTGAAGTACATCCCTCACCCTCTCTATAGCCCGGATTTAGCTCAATGTGACTTTTTCTATTTCCTAACTTGAAGAAACGCCTTCGTGGGAGGCATTATCCATCATCAGAAGCAGTGGTGAAGGCTGCGGAGGCGATTTTGAGGGAACTCTCAAAAAATGGTTTCCAGCTTGTCTTTGAAGACTGGAAGAAACCTGGGACAAGTGCATCACATTCAGGGGAGAGTATTTTGAGAAGGACCATACAAATTATGAGGATGAGTAAGTGTACGTTGTCAGAAAAAAATTGTGAACATTCCTTATTGAACAGCCCTCGTAAAAATTAAAATGAACCAGCTCACCACAAAAGAAGGTAATCAATCCCATATCACGAAAGAAGAACGGTCCGACATAACTATTATCCTCAATCCAACCCAAAAATGGGGCCTAATGTAAACAAACGCACGTGCCTTTGAACGTTCAAACAATTCGAATATTATTTGCACATTTTTCTCATTGCAGTGACTGAACGATGGTATAGAGTATTGTCGTGAAGATTTTGTTTTTTCTTTGCCAAATAAGTTCATTTTCTTTTCATCTCATCACTGAAACGTTGCAGTAAGCTTGAGTAATAGTCAGCAGTGATACTTGTCTCTTTTCCAAGTAGTCAATAAAAATAATTCCCTGTACATCCCAGAAAACACTCGCCATATATTTGTTAGGTGATAAAATTTCCTTTGCCTTTTTGGAGTTGGATCACATGGCGCAATTCACTGTTTTGGTTGTGATTTATAATTTCTGGAGTTTCGTGATGAATCCAAGTTTCCTCTATGGCAATAAGCCGTCTCAAAAATTCATTAGGACTTTCATGGTAAAGCTCCAAATTCTTAACAGGAACAGTTTTTCTTTGCAACTTTTAATCATGTGTCAACAAACGCGGCACCCATCTTGCACAGATCTTGTGAAAGTCCAAACATCACTTAAACTATTACCTGAGCGTTCTTTTTACATGTTTACAGCCTCTGCTATCTCAAACAACTTTAATATGCGGTCTTCAGGTACTAAACGATGCATTTTTTCATGATCACTGGAGTTGTAACTTCCACAGGAAGTCCAGAGTGAGGCTCATCATTAGTGCTCGTACGTCTCATTTTAAACTTTGCAACACACTTTTTAATCATCTTATATGAAGAGGCACAGTATTTTAATGTACTGTCCATTTCCTCCTTGATTTCTTTAGGCGTTAAGTCTTTCAAATGGAAATATTTAATAATTGCTCGTTTTCCAGAATTTTCCATTTTTGCCAAACCTCTATACTTTTTTAAAATTCTGTCATTCAAAAACTAAACGAGCTATTGGCCTGTAATTAATGATACAGGCTATTCTATAGTTAAACTATATGATGCTATCCGTCAAACTGGTCCAATGGCGTCAACTCTATATGAGGCCCGGGACTTATCAGGCAACCCTCGTATAAATGACCAATGAAAGCGCGAATCTTCTTTTTACTTTTCAAAGTGCCTTTTTTTGTTTTTTTTTTTCAGTGGATAAATCTTAATATGTTAGGTAGAAATATCATAGGGAATCGGGAATGAAAAATGTACACGATATAAGTTCAACTATACTTTTATAACATTCACCCTTTTTATGGATATGAGAGTTTATCAAGCGGTCGCTATTTATAACTGTGTATGCAACATTTCGTATCATTTAATTCGGGTTTAGGGCGAAAGTAAAGGTCGGTAGAACAATCTAACCGTATTACAAGGAATTAATATGTTTACAATGTACATATGCATTCACATATAAGCTGAGGATACAACCAGACCTACTTAAGTACTTAGAGGCAAACTGCAAATTTTATTCGCTCTCCTACCTGCGCCTAAGAGTGCCGCAACTTCTTCTACATTTCTGTGTGACATGCTCGTCTGCCAACCGGGCGAACGATAACCGTAAAAAGCTGGCAAGCTCGACTTAATATAACAAGCTATCACTGTTACAATGCATATAAATTTGACTCAAGTAACACGTGGGGACAAAGTCGTTTGCGCTTCTTAGAATTTGCAGGCATAAAGTTTCTAGAAGACAGTGGCGGTTCGTATATTTCATTCTGGCGTATAAAGTTAAGGTTATCTAAAGAACAGTGGAGCACTATGTATCAAATCTGATGTTATGTTCACATGAATTTCTCCACCCGCTTTTCTAAAAGACATAAACACAAAGGCTTTGTTTTATATTTATCCATGTTAATTGAGAGAAACGTATACTAAAATTTTTTCATTAAACATTTAGTTATAGATACAAGAGACTGAAGTGACAATGAGATCTTTAAAAGAATGGTTGCTATACCACGACTTGGAAATTTAACTTCTTACATGATCACCGGAAACAAGATATGAAAGTATAAAATATTGGGAAATACAAATTGGTTTTGGATAGAGTAAAACTGAAAAATTCAATGCCATGGCCGGGAATTGAACCACGGATCTCCTGGTTTCCGTCCAGTCGCTCTTACCCATTGAGCTACTATGACCAACGTGCCGTTAGGGCATTAAATTCTCCAATTGACTCATACTTACAATAGTAAGTCGCCACAAATATTACATCTCGAATACGAGAACCCCTAGTGGTTTATCGGGAAAATATATGAGTCAATTGGAGAATTTAATGTCATGACGGCACATTGGCCATGGTAGCTCAATGAGTCAGAGCGCCTGGACGGAAAAAAGGAGATCCGTGGTTCAAATTCCGTCCATGGCATTGAATTTTTCAGTTTGATTCTATCTATCCAAAACCTTAGCCTATACACGGCTAGTCTGAAGGAGCGATTAATTTCCATCAATTAACAAATTAATAATATTTATTCAAGATGTTCTCGGGTTTCAAGCCAAGTGTAAAGACGATGAGACACCGACGTTTCGGGAGCCTATCTCTCTAATCATCTGGATGATGAATGAATAAAGAAGTGTTATTAAACACTAAATGATCGTCCACCTCTGCCATGCGTAAGTGGGCGTGAGGCCGGCAGTCGGGTTGGTAGGCCTTGGCCCTCTAAGGGCTGTCGCGCCATGGGGGTTATTAAACACTAAATTGAGATAAAAATTAACGACAAAACACTACCAACACTTGAATCCCTGCAAAAGGCTGTGGTAACTTAAGTGCTAGGACAGCAGATGGCGTGGTTATAGAAAATGTGACTACTTAGTTTGACATTCAAGCTGTATAAACGTGTGCTTCTTGATCCCATTGATTTCCATTTTTAAGGCCGGTTTCCAAGAGGACCTGAACTGAAAACCAACATCACGCTTATCCGTGCTCCTCTCAGAAGAAATGGACAAAGCCTCCTTAACGCTTCGCTTCCAGTAACTGCTGCATTTTGCCCCGATGGTCGTCTCCCGAAAGTTGACTCTATGGTCGTTATCAAAGCAATACTCTGCCAGCCCATACTTCTCAGGTTGCATTAAACAGAATGCTCCGTTCATGTTTGTTTATTCTGGTTGCGATAGTCCTTCCGGTATGTCCTATATACGTCATCCCTCACAAGGAATGCGGTACACTTCCGGAACTTGGAAGACCAGTTTATCTTTCACTGATCTCAACATCTGCCGGATAGGTTGCCAGTAAAAGGGATGCAGGATGTAGCGGTAGGCTTATGTGACGCTTGCTGTATTATAGGTTTCCCTTTCTTATCTCTGGTGATTGAGGCTTCAATGTAATATTCGGAGTAGCCGTTTTGACAGAAAGTGAGTCTCAGGTGCTGTAATTCCTGTTTTAAGTGGCTGAGATCAGAGATAGACAAAGCTCTGTAGACCTGAGTATTGAGAACTCCCAGTCGTTGAGACTTATGTTGGAAACTATCAGCGTTCAGATGGAGATCGGTGTGTGTAGGCTTACGGTATACAGCATGCCCCAGTGTACCGTTGCTGTTTCTTAAAACTATAATATCCGATAATGGAAGAGTTACACCATTCTCCACTTTCATGGTAAACTGTATTTAAGGTCGAAGACTGTTGAGATCCACGGGAAAGCTAGGCAAAGTGTCTGATCTATGTAGTCAGATTACGAGTGTCGTCCACTTTACATCAGCAATCGGAATTTCTCGGAAATATTTAATGGAAGAAAAATTGCTTCATATATATTATACCTTAGTGAGATCTGTATTTTTCAGATTGAGTTAGTTAATTCTACAAAATTACGGAAAATTTATTTACAAGGAAGTAGATTTTACAGGTTCTACACAGAAAATTCACATTATTAATCATTCAAATACCTTAAATGCATGTATGGAGTTTGAAGTTATTTATATGCCCCAACGATGTTGCTCCAATTTTAAAGCAGTGTTGTATCAATCTCGAGCATAGTCCTATCTCAGGGTATGTGTGGGTGTGTAATAAAAATAAGGATGCCACCGGAATCTAATTTTAGTTAATTGATGGAAATTAATAATTTCTCCACACTAGCCATACATAGGCTAAGATTTTTGATGGATAGAGTCAACATGAAAAATTCAATGCTATGGTAGCTCAAAGATTAAGAGCGACTGGACGAAAACCAGGAGATCCGTGGTTCAAATCCTGGCCATGGCATTGAATTCTTCATGTTGACTCTATCCATCAAATATCTTAGCCTATGTATGGCTAGTGTGGAGAAATGATTAATTTCCATCAATTAACTAAAATAATAAAAGTTAAATGATGAAGCCCGGGACTCAAGTACTTACAATAGTAAGTCGCCACAAATGGTATATCTCGGATGCGAGAGCCTCTAGTGTTATACCGGGGAAATATATGAGTAAAATGTCAGAACGGCACGTTGGCCATGGTAGCTCAAAGGTTAAGAGCGACTGGACGGAAACCACGAGATCCGTGGTTCAAATCCCGGCCATGGCATTGCATTTTTTATGTTGACTAAAAAGATACCACCGGAATCTAAGTTTGAAACGTTTAATAACTTTTTAAGTATTCACTTAAATCGAGAATGGAAACTAATATATTGTCACGGCAACAGACATAAAAGTTTCGGCAAAAATAAGAAAACAGTCGGCGGATAAAGTTTCATGGTAATAATGAGCCTTGCTAAGCAGTTAGTGATAGTGCGGCTATTGTAAACAAGCGCCGGCAAGCAAAAGATAACTGAGGTAAAGGACTTGCCGGCATAGATCAAGGTACGCTTCTGGAATGTGATAGAATATTTAGTTTCTTTATTCTTCCGGAAATGTCTGGACTGATAGAGATTGTTCGAGTTCTGGTTTATTTTAGAACAATTTAGAATTACGAATTAGGTATTTAAGGACGTGACGGCTCGCAAGTGAGTAGTTGTAAACAGTGAGAGTAAGCAGAGTCTGTTGGGTAACAAGAGTGTTGTAAAGAGAGCTGAACCGGACGCTGTTGTTTTCATCGACCTTGGAAGATTGTCTTGCATAGGTGATGTAATGTTGTTACGTGAGAATTGAACAGTGTATCTCTACGAAAATAAAGAAGATTTTTAATTTCTGCAACTCGGCCTTTTAATTCTACGAACCCACAAAGTCACAATATATATATATATATATAATCCGGAGTTATTGTGTTTGAATCTTATACTACGTGATAACCACCGAGGCAAGAAACGATGCCTCATTCAGCTATGTCTTACTCCCTCAGCGACCAGAAATGTCCAAGTTTCTGCCAGCTACCAAATGTCCCTAATCACCTCCCCTTTTGCTAATGACCCTAATACCCTCACTACTGGCTTCGAGTTTGATGTCACTTCATTTATCCATTAATGAAATTTTCTGCTTTTCATCCTAAGTCTCTATAAATTTTGAAGAAGTACTCTCACATATTCCAATAATTCCAAGCTAGCCTCTCATACATAATCTGGCAACTTAGGATAGTAGCTTTGCCCTCTCTAATGTAACATATCTCGAATCGTCTGATAACCAGCCCTCACTAATTACGATACTTAATGACATCTTACCCCGAGCCAAACTGTACTCATAATTAACTGCCAAACCTAAAACTCTGTAACGTTTAACGCAAATGCAGAAAATGTTCATATTTAAGTTTAAAGTGAGTATTGATGTATTCAATTGAACCACAATTTCTGCATCACGTTTTAATCAAAACCTATAAGAACCATTTATGAAGAAATACAAATAAGGAAACAGTTTCATGTAAGGAAAACCTTGAAATTGGCAGTACTTTAATAATTATTTTTGCTATGCAAATTAAGAGATGTCGTAGTGGTCTTATGTCGCTCAAACATGTACACTTTTTGAGTTTAGATAATCCCCAAACAAGCATTTCTGTGAAACATCAATACCTGATATTAATTGAAATAATATACGAACGTGTAAACACATGACGAAACGTTGAAATTCTTGGGGTTTCTGTGCTGCTTTGCAGGAACCGCCCCTGTTGGGGAAGTTAAATCTTAAGGAGGAGGGAGTAACATGTTACAAGCTGCGCCGAGAAAGATATTAATACGTCTGTTGTACCTCCACTCTGCCACAGAGGTGTGCGCTCGTAAATCTCCACCACCACACTTAATAAAATCTGCACGAGCTTCAGCTTTTTATGTAACTGTCAGGATCTGCAATAAAAGTTCATTCTTCCAGAAAACCTTCCACATCAGCAATTAGAATACGATAAATTTTCACATATAGTGTATATCCTGAGCACCGAATGCTGAGTTTGCAGTGAATTGAGGTTTCGTTTCAGTACGTATATAGTTTGCACTGCTATGCTGCTGATCTGTTAACCTTAGCTAAACACTGTTACGTTTAGCTGCAATGTTTAAACGCCATCAAGAAATCTGGGGTTCCGCAATAATTTGCTGTTAAAGTTTCTCTTATATGCCTTCTGTTTTACTATAGTAAAACTATTTTATCTCATATTTATATTCTTTCTCGCCATTTATGGACATTTTTATACCCTTGCTACGAACTATTATTGCAAAACCTTATACATTCCATTATTCATGTCAAGCGAGATGAATATTTACACAAATAGCCTGTTGACATTCTTCAATTAGGGCACATGAGAGAATACAGCAGGCCGAAGGGACTGACAAAAGCCTGTTAAGTAGCTAAACACTGAATCATCAAGTTCTTTCAAAGATAACGTGACAAAATAAAGACTATTGACTCAAAGTTTAAAAAAATTGAAATGTTAGAAAGCTCAAACAAGTCGCAAAATCTTGCAGAGGATGAATTTTTTTTTTATAATTTACGTCCTCCAACGCTAAGTCATACCGGACGATGAATGGAATGGGTGAAATGATGCTCAAATGAGCCCAGGGTCCATAGAACTTAGAGTTACCCAACATTCGTCTTTCAGGATAAGGGAAATACCCGGAAAAACCTTATCCAGGTAACTCGCCCTGACCGAGATTCGAACTTGGGACCTCTTGAACGTGAGGCAGACACGCTACCACCACGCTACTGAGGTGGGCGAAAATTATTTTATATGTTTGAATATATTTGTATTTTACTGACGTAAGTTTTTATCCATTACGGTTTTCAAGAATACAATATTAATTCTAAATGACGACGACTTCATAGGATATTCCTAGAAAATTCAAGATCTACATTTTATTATTCATGAATTTAAAACCATCTTCTTCTATTTCATGAACTTAGTCCTAGGGTCAGTTTTTACACCAACGAATTATTGGATCACTTTATTGATGATTTTCAGTAAATGAATTATGTACTGGCTGCGCGTTAGACTAGTTTGTGGCATTTCCATACCCTTAAACATTGGTACATATTTTAAAAAAAACATTGTTAGAAACATTTTTGATAAAGATAAAAATGGAGAAAAAACTTTCCATGAAAGGGGTAATTTACTTTGGTGGTCATTTCTTGAAAATATTTTTTTTTGTGTTTCTAGAAGACATTGAAATTAAGAATGCCACTTAGTTATCACATTTTTCATTTATGGTCTTTGATTTCCCTCTCTCTATATCTCCTTCCCTCTCTATCTTTATCCATCCTCACTTATACACACATGCACCTGCTTCTCAAAAGTTTGTTCCTTCCTTTGGATTCAAGAATCTCAAAGCGAGTACTTTTGACAAAATTTCAACCAAATTTTTGGAAGGGATAAAATATTTCATCTACATTTAGATAAGTCTGGAGAAAGTAAAGACGAAACACCGTAAAACATACCGACAGATCTCCTGTTAAATATTACACATAACATTTCCGAGTTTATTGTTGAATGGTTAACTTCTAACGGACTTCTAGGCATTTAACTACATTCCCTAGTTGTGTATTTTGGAGTAATGTAAACTCATTATTTTTATTCATTCGTTTGCATATATATATATAATTATACAGATGTAATACCTCTCTGATTTCGCCTAAAACTGTTTATTACTGTAATTTGCACTGAATAGGGCCCAAACGATCGATGGGTCCTTAAATTCAACACACTCATTTGAAATGAAATTACTTCATTAAGTCTAAAATTTTAATGTAAATGTGCTAAACCATTGCGCCATAATATTACACTATCTAAACGCTTTTGGGTTGAGAACTTAATGTCTTAAGATAGCCAAAGTACTATTATAATTATTAAATATACCCTTTTGGACGATGCGATGTAAAATTTCAGATGGATGCGTGTGATAACTTGCTTGTCACGACCGTGCAAACCGACCAGTGATATTAAACCGAAGTATGTACTGTGACAAAACTCACAACACAAGTGTTCTGTATTCAATCAATAGGGTGCCATGTTTGTTAACAATGGCTCGAAAGTAGGCTTCTAAATGTTATGAAAATTTATTAGAAGTGTTCAGATATGTTTAAATATAGTTTTTGAAGCTCTTCAATGGTTATAAAAGTAATTCAAACATAACTTTATCACTACATATCAGAGACGAAGGAGCAGTCGAAACAGTGGTGATATTTGAAGTGAAAGCAAAAACGATTCAACCTCTAAGAGAACTGATAGAGTTAATAGGATTCTCATGATATGATGCTTATAATGCCACCTTCAGTAACACAGAACCATTATAAAAGTGCATGCGATTGTTGCTACAAAACTTCGCATACCTACACATTCGGATGTTGGCCGGATTTGATCTCTAGCGGTGAAATTTCTTAAGCAAGAAATAAATAATAAATAAGCAAAAAATAATATTTGAAAGGATAAGTTGACAAGGAGTCAAGCCAGTAGTCTATTCTCGTTGATGGAGTGACTGCTTCCTCGGTTAATGCTGCTATAATTACTCATAGCTCATTTGATCGATGTACGGTCCACATTTTAGCTAAACCACACGTACATACATACATGCGCGCGCGGCTATGCTCTGAAATCGGGGTGTAGTTCCACCAGGAATAGCAGTCCCATGTGCAGTAAAACAAGCTCGAGTGAAATTAATTAACAAAAGAATCGCATTTGGAGTGACGTGTTTTTTTTTGAGCTTTGTTTACGAAGGCGAGCTTATAGGCGTCCATTGTCAGAGACGGTGCATTTAGTACACGAAACCAGGAGACCCGCGGCGAACTTTAGACAGTTGGGATGCACCAGCTGCCTCTTCGCAGGGATTGGGGTCAGCTTGCCTTTTTTGTGCTCCTTCCTTTCATGGAAAATGAGAACTCTGCTCTCCAAAGTAAAGGAAGGGATGTCAAAACTGCGGTAGCCTCTATTGGTTTCCAATATCTGCTATCTTATATCCTGAATGCAATCGTAAAGCGATTCCGTGAATACGTGTTTTAAATACAAGTTATTAAGTTATTCGTTTCTCTACCCATACTAGCAGGTAGAAGCTGAAATCCAGTAAAACAAGACATTAAGATATCATCAGAAATATGTGTTTTGTGTTCTCTGGATTAAAAAGAAAGAAGTACTTTTTCCTGTAATTTACTCCTCCAACGTAAAGTCATATCGGACGATGAATGAATTTGGTGAAATGGTGCTAAAATGAGCCGGGGTCCATGGAGGTTAGAGTTACCCGACATTCATCTGTCAGGATAAGGGAAAATCCTGGAAAAAACCTTATCTAGGTAAGGTGGGCGAAGTAGTTTGAGAGAAGGTTTATGTTGATGTGTGTGTGCGTGTGTGTGTGACGGTAAAAAGCATAGTTCAAAAACGAAAAGTCGGATACTTATCATTTATATATGAACGATTTTATTCTGAAGTATGGAAAGTAGAGTCAGATTGAAAAATTCAATGCCATAGCCGGGATTTGAACCATTGATCTTTCGGTCTCCGTCCGGCTCCTCTTAACCATTGAGCTGCCATGGCCAGCATGCCAGCGACTTACTGTGGTATAAGTACTTTAACGCCCGAGCTTTATAGTTCAAAACCACTATTAGGTCAATTAATGAGAATTAATTGCACCTTTCACACTGGCAGTTTGTAGGCCAAAGTATGGAAAGGTAGAGTCAGACTGAAAAATTCAATGTCATAGCCGGAATTTGAACCACGGATCTGCCAGTCTCCGTCCGGCTGCTCTTAGCCATTGAGCTATCATGACCAACTTGCCAACAAGGCATTCAATTCTCCAACTGACTCGTGCTTTTCCCGGCAAACCACCAAGAGCTCTCACAAACACACGAAATCTTAATAGTGATTTACTGTGCTGTAAGTACTTAAAGTATTAGCCTGCACACGGCTAGAATTAATTTCTTTTCTCTGAATTTTCTCAAAAATGCTTTAAAACGTAATACGTAAGAACTAGAAGCTAATAATAGTGAAGCAATACAAGTATTACAATAAAATATTATCACAAGTGACTGTTTAATTCAAATATGTTCGATAATCTTTTGACTAGTTATGTGACATCATGTCACGTGACCTCTTCCTCTGGTGAAGCTTGTGCAAGGCTTACTCTCTCTCTTATGTAGCAACTCTCGACTAGGACGGACGTGGGTCTGCAGCTTTTAAGGATAGGTAAAGGCCATGTGGCCACTTGTGTATTTCCCATTATTGTAGTAAACCTTTTCTTGTCTAAATTGTAGTTTCAGTATTTTTGTAATGTGATTGAACCTTTATACAGAATATCCCAACCTCTCCGCAAAACATGCGAAACCTATCCCAGTAGCTCCTCCTGTGTAAGGTCTGGCCATCCATCCACAACTGGCTTCTTTCTTTTTCGATGTTTTCCTGAAAGGAAAGGGAAATCCCACTTCGAACGACATAAATACTTGGAGCTAAAACACCGGTATATTCAAATTAATGTCCCCCAGTGCTAAAGTCAGATATTTTTCACAAACTTGCCAAACACGTGCAATATAATTTGTTTTTCACCACATCTTAACGGTTTCACTCTGTGTTGTTTGCATATTGCACGAAAATAGTCATGTTGTACAACTGATTTCCCCCCTTTCTTCTGCTTTTAAACTGGCAAGCGCAGAATGCGCTCTGATTAATACATACAAATTACGCTTACTATAGCAATAAAATACTAATTACTGTTGAACTGCTGCATTTGTAATAATGTGGATTTTGCATTAGATGTTAAGTCTTTAAAATTATATGCAAACTATACTTTTTATCTGTAGAGAGTTTACAGCCAATGATGTTGGACATGTACACGTACTTTTGTTTACATCCTCACATAAACCAAGGACGGCGCCGATTTTGGGTATGGGAGGACACCTCATGCACTGCTAACTATATCGACATATTACGGTTCCTAAGCCTAGGAAGAAGAGATGAAATAAAGGAATCAGAGTAGGCTACAGGAGACAGGCAGACAGGTACGCTCAAGTCCCTGACAGTTCTTTGCTCGAACTCACGCCACACTTCTGGAGCTACCAATACAGCACAATGAGTAACACTTGCTCCCTGCAGTCCACTTTTTTCTTGGAACAAACATCCAGCACTGTCCTATAATGGGAAACCTAGAAGCCTAGACGGAATGACAGGGAAATGAGGGAAAGGTAATTGTAATAGATGAGAAATTATCCCAGCATTTGTATACCCATCAGGAAAATCATAAAATCCAAGGTCACAGTGGGCGGTCACCTATCGTTGCGGTTCACATTACCGGGAAGCTAATTCGTTCGTTATACAGGGTGGACCACGGGAACCGGACGGTTTTTAAAATAAAATAAATAGTATAAGATTCAAATTAAAGTTCCAGTTCTAAAACATGCAATAGGGCTTTGAATGCCATTTGAGGACGTGAGCTTATTTTCTAAATAGGACAGCTCCTAATGGGCCTCCATTCTTGTAGTCTGTGATGCAGATTCTGTATATTTGATTGTAACATATCGTTTGGTATGGCTGTAATTTTTTCCTGTATAGCCTCCTTGAGCGCATTAATGTCCCTTGGTTTTGTAATGTATCTATATACTTGAGATTTAAGGTAGCCCCACAGGAAGTAGTCGCATAGTGAGAGATATGGAGAACGTGGGGGCCACGGAATGTCTCCTTTTCTTGAAATTACTTTGTTTGGAAACGTTTCTTTAACCATTGCAATGGACAAGTTGGCATTATGGATCTCATCTTGTTGAAACCACATGTATTGAGATCGATTCCACGATAATAAAACTCAGGAATAAGGAAGTTCCCTAACATCTCTCTACGTATCGATCTGAGGTCACTGTTACAGATCTATCGCTCTCTAAAAAAATAAGGACCTATGAAACTACAAAAGGACGATGTTCAATATTCCATTGCATCATCTTTACAATGGCAAACATTAGTCCTGATCATTATATCTCACGCAATCATTTATTTCTCATATTTACCAAGTATTTTAAACTTGAAAATCGTCAGGTTCCCTTGTCCCACCCTGTATAATATAATGTTGTAATGTTAAATATACCTTACAATAAGTATTATTCAAAGAGAAGAGAGGGAATTCATAGTTGTTCCTAATATGGCAGTGCTCGTGGTCATGGTGGCTAAAAGGTTTGTCGTTTGGTATGGCTGTAACTTCCTCCTGTATAGCCTTCTTGAACTTATTAACATCTCTTGGTTGCGTAATGTGCACTAGAGATTTGAGGTAGCCCCACAGGAATTATTTACATAGTGACAGATCTGGAGAACATGTGGGCTACGGAATGTCTTCTTGAAGTCACATTGTTTGGAAACATTTCTTTAACCACTGCAACGGACAAGTTGGCATTATGGATCTCATCTTGTTGAAACCACATGTATTGAGATGCATTCCACAATAATGTAACTCAGGAATAAGAAAGTTCCCTAACATCTCTCTACGTATTGTGACTTTGTGGGTTCGTAGAATTAAAAGTCCAATTTGTCGAAATTCTAAATGTTCTTTATTTGCGTAGAAACACACTGCGTAGCTGCAGAATTACATCACATATCACAATCTACAACATCAAGGTCGATGACAATAACAAAGAGCTTATTCAACTTCCACTGTTTACAACACTCTTGTTGCATGTCTTTACAACAGTCTCAGCTGTTCTCTGCTTACCCCTCGTGACTCACTCTCGTTTTACAACTCCCTCTTGGCGAGTCGTCTCCTCCTTAAATTCCTCATCGATAATTCTAGATATTTACAGAATAAACAAGAATTCGAATGTTCTATACAACAATCAAGATATCACTAGAACCTTCCTTACGTGAAACCCTATCTGGGCCGGCAAGTTACTTATCTCTGGCGCTGTCACTTATCTCAAGTACTGTCCGACTGTTATCTTTATCTGAAGGCTCTTTGTGTACTCAAGCTGCGCTTATCTTTCGGCACCGAAATTTCTGTACTTTTCACCGCGACAGTATCGATCTGAGGTCCTGTTACAGATCTATCGCTCTCTAAAAATAAGGACCTATGAAACCACAAAAGGACGATGTTCAGCATTCCATTGCACCATGTTTACAATGGCAAACATTGGTCCTGATCATTATATCTCACGCAATCATTCATTTATCATATTTACTAACGTATTTAAATTTGAAAATCGTCAGGTTCCCTTGTAACATCCTGTATAATCTAATTTTGTAATGTTAAATATACCTAACAATAAGTATTATTAAAAGAGAAGAGAGGGAATTCATAGTCGTTCCTAATATGGCAGTACTCATGGTCATGCTGGCTAGAAAGTTTGGCTTTGGTTCCAATCACATGAGGGACCTTGGTTTCGAGTGCCCCTGGGGCATGTGTGCATAGGTGTATAACAATAAACACAGAAAGACCAACCAGAGCAACAGGAAAACAATATAGGAAAAACAAACAAGCAAAACAGCGATAGTTTAATTAGTGACTTGTAGTTTATTAATACTTGTATAAGGGTATTTCTATTTATAAACCACGGCAGCTGGAGGTTGAAATGTCGGAATGCGGCTTTAAATCTACCCCCACTAGAGAGAGTAGTTTAAGGGAGGTTTATCTCTACAAATTAGGTGGATTTGTGTTATGCATGTAACCTTTGTATATAAAATTCATGAAATAATGCAATGAAGGTTATGTGTAGCAACATTGGAAACAAAATAGATCTGGGGACATAAACACACGCTAAACAGCGTAAAGAGAATAATGAAACTGTTACATATTAACTTACTATACCAATGGACATAACACAGTTTCAAGGACACACACATGCTGTAGTAGCGCTTGGTAACTCTGCAACATCTGGGAATCATTTAGTCTTGTTGATTTATGATAAGGTTCAACGCAACAAAACAAATCTCCCAATTCATAAATAATCTATCTGTTATTAAGTTAATTGATGGAAATGATTAATTTCTTCACACTAGCCATATACAGGCTAAGGTGTGGAATTGATGGAGTTGACATGAAAAATTCAATGGCGCGGCTGGGATTTGAACCACGGATCCACTGGTTTCCGTCCAGTCATTCTTATCCATTGAGCTACCATGGCCGATTTTCCGTCATGACAATCCAACTTTATGCAGGTGTTTGCTGAGACAGTCATGTCTATTGCTAAGTTTTGATACCGAAATTAAAGGATTGCCATAAGTAGAGAATCATGATGGGTTTCAAAGGAATGTTGGTTCTTTGTTATAACACGTGCAGGTGCAGTTGAGTCGAATAGCAACGGGGTTGAATAGTTGTTTTAACAAAAGAAACGTAAGAAACAGTGTCCTTAGCAGAGTTCTAAAGGGTAGCACTTGACTTTGTTTGAATAGGGCATTGTTCGGACCCTTAATAACGACATGACAAAATAGTTACAAAGGGAATCTTTGGTTGAATAAAGGGCTTCGAGAAAGTGAAAGTTACACACACCCACGCGCAGCTGTGGAGGAGTTCCGTTGGTGGCGTGATGCCGATTATGGCAGTCCTCTTCTTCTGTCTTGGTCGAAGGCAGTCCAGAAGCGATTAGAGAAGATATTTGTCGGTTCATACGTACGTGAATAATGAATTAAGTTTTATCGAGTAATAAACATTTCACATACAATAACTCTAAACAGTGATTTGGTAGCCCCTTGGTTGGCAACTTCGAGTTTAATGTAATAATAAAAGGAAGCAGTCATTAAAACAGTTTGAAACGGGCATTCCAGTCTCATTAAAACCATCCTTCTCATACATATCCACGCATACCCCGAGAGAAACCTCAGTGCTTTACCCTGAGCTAAACACGATTTGCTTCAAACTGTAGCGTGAACGTGGAACTGTGCGCCAACACAGATTTTATTGCATCAGTTGAACATGGCAATGGTTGTTTTTCAAGGTAGTTCAGGAATTAGTTTTGCATTTTTTAAGAATTTTTCTCCTTTGGAATTTAATATATTTGTAGTTAATTTAATTTTATAATCATTATTCGCTTTCTTCTTGATTATATGTTTAACTGATTCCAATGGTACTTTTGACTCGACCTTATTTTGATTTTGGTTACCATTTTGCTGGGTTGTCTTTCAAAATTCTTTAATTCATATAATTTAATTAATTTAATTAAATATAATTTAATATAATTATATTATAATTTAATATAATTTATTTAATTTATTATTTAATTTAATTTATGGGTGTCTTTCAAATGTCTGTGAAATCTTCAAGAAACAATTAACAAGCCCAGATATTGGAAAACTTATAGCATTAGAGACATTACAGACCAAATACCCCGAAGGTCAATGCACTCATATATTCAGATATATATGAGTCCATATGGCTCATTTATAAGTGATGATGATGATGATTTATAAGTAGGTTGCACATGTCAGTTTTTCTCCTATTACAAAAATGTTGTAAAACACTATAAATTTTGATGGAGAAGTTGATGCAGTCTATACTTCTCTAGTATATCTGCTTGGATACAAAAATGAAAAAAAAAAATATTTTATCAGATACTAGAGCAGCAATCCAAGCAATAGCTTTAACTCAGAATCCAAAAATGGAAAAAAATAAAAGCAATTCATTTTTTGATTAAATAGATGCAAAATTGAAGTAAGAATAGTCTTCCTGTGGATTCCTGCACACTGTGAATTAACAAGGAGATTAACAAGGCAGACATCCCAGCAAAAAGGAAATACAAAATTCAAAATAAGGTCCAGTCAAAAGTACCATTGGAATCAGTTAAACACATCATCAAGAAGAAAACGAATAATGATTATAAAATTAAATTAACTACAAATATATTAAATTGCAAAGGAGAAAAATTCTTAAAAAATGCAAAACTAATTCCTGAACTACCTCGAAAAACAACCATTGCCATGTTCAAACTTACCACTGGACATGACTGTCTCAGCAAACACCTGCATAAAGTTGGATTGTCATGACGGCAAATTGGCCATGGTTGCTCAATGGATAAGAGTGACTGGACGGAAACCAGTAGATCCGTGGTTCAAATCCCGGCTGTGGCATTGAATTTTTCATGTCCGGTAGGGGAAGGGATCCGTTCTCTCCAGCTGCCGAGGTGGGGGAGCTGCGGACCGTTAGCAGTCGTGGTACCTCTGACGTTACTAGAGGAACCTCTGGCCGAGCTGCCGAACCCTTCCCGTCGGGGAGCTGTTCGGATTGGGTTGGACTCGAGGGGTCAGTGTATTCTCGACACCCACGGGGAATTGGGTATCTCCCGCCAGGCTACGGTCGCCCGGAGGGGGTAGAGGTTTGCCTAATAAGTCCCGGGTACTAGCCTGCAGAACTAGTAGAAGGTGTGCTAGATCACCATTCGGCCACACCGAGGTTTTCGGTAGTCTTCCCTGCGGGGTTGATGCGCGTAAGTGGCGTATCCACTTCCACCTATCTTGACGTACTGCTCAGCGGGGAGGGGGGGGGCTTTTTAGACTCCAGGCATTGCCCTATGGAAAGAGCCCCGATGTATCCATCGCTTCCGGGTAGAAGGAAGCCCGGGTCCTTGGTCCTACGGGTCTAGGACTAATGAGAGTAGAACCTCTGCACTTAACTGCCAACTCTATCAATCTATCTGTTATTGTAAACCAAGAAAAAATTAAGGCACTTATTTATTTATTTATTGTTCTCTGAAAAGGTTCCCAGAGCCATAGCTCATGCTAGGGAACAGTACAAAAATATATAAAATGATGGCAAACAGCCCTTAACAATACTTATATTACATTTTCATAGTAGGAATAAATTACCGTACAAGAATAACATATATGAAACATACAAAGATACAGAAATTCACTATAACTCAAGAAATAATAGTAACAAAGAACTTAACAGAAAAATAGAAGCTACATATTCTATGGGACATTAATCCATATTAATTTTTAAACAGTTCAGCTTTCAAACCAGCTATAAATATGTAACACTTTATCAGCTATCAATATATGCCTTCAGTAAATTTTCAGCAACTTTCCTTTTAAAACCTTTTATGTTCCTGCAGCCTTTCAGTTCCAGTGGCAGCGCATTATATAAGTTGATAACGTGTGAGGTTAAGCTGTTCAGGCCATAAGTAGGAGTGTTCACTGTTGGTTTTGTTAAGTTTCCTTTATTTCTTGTATTATATATATATATATATATATATATATATATATATATATATATATATATATATAACATATAAACTCTATGTTTACTTGTAATGGTAAAATGTTAGTTACATGGTAGAGTGTTTTTGTGTTTGTTCTAAAGGGTAGATTGTAGATTATTTTCAAGGCACGATTTTGAAGTACTTCGAGGTCATGAATTAAATATTTAACAGAGTTACCCCATAAGATGTTTAAGTAATCCAAATGAGATTGAATTAAAGCATGGTAAATACTTCACTTGCTTGATACTTACTTGACGTACCCTCTGGTAATGCTTTTCAAATTTTAAACCACTTAAATTTGTAATCCAGTCAATCTTATAGCAGGAAAGGTGCACAAGTCACATGACTAAGCTGCAAAACAAAAGACGATCCACTAAGATAGCGCTAAGTGTTTTCACTTCGAGTTTTTCTTTATTTGTTCCATGTATACCCTGCCTTTAACTCCAATGGTCATATCGGCGGCCGTTCTCCTTTGGAACATATCAAAGGTGTTAACTCATATTCTTTGGGTTTTAATCATTAGATCACGCACACATTCCCACTTTCATTCATACTTCCAGACTCTGGGGAAGATGAGGAATTATCTTGCTTGGAGAAAAAACCCCACCCCACCACCTGGAATCGAACCCGGGACCCCTAGCACGGCAGGCAGGTACTCCGAGTTTTATACTATCCGATTGTGATACTTCATTGAAATAAACTGAACTGTGTCGAGGCATGACTTCCAAAGCGAGGGAAGCTCCAAGTAAAACTTTTCATTAAAATGAGAGAGAATAATGGCTCAAAGAACTAAAGCTACTCTTTAGTACTCTTACTATTGTACAAGTCACACGTAGGCGAGTCTTGCATTGCAAGACTGTTTACACTACAAGCAGACATTCCTGCTTCCCCTCTCCACTCAGACGTACCAATTTTTCCTAGAGCTGTCCCACACGGCATGAATTGTTAATCTAATATGGAGAAAGTATACAATTCACACGCTTATGTTAATAGTTTAAAACTTTACAAGAATTTACCTGATTTTCACCACTATACATAAATTTAAGTAAATTACTATTGATAATGCTATTGAAATATACCTACAGTTGTATTTAAAAGCGCCACATAAACACTTTTCTACACATACTATATAGGCCTCACGTGACAAAATCTGTCAGGTGCTTCCTACCTACGGAAGACTTGCGATTGTTTCCGGAAATCTACCAAGCATGGTGTTCAAGGTTACGAATGCACGAATAGAGAAATATTCAGTACTGAATGAGCTCGCGCAACAGGCCACTCGAGCTTAAGCAGCTGTCAGATTGTCCGCAACTAGGGGCGGCTTCTGAGGTAGTGCCGCTGTGCCATGGCACCATCTGTGTGGAAACGAAAGAAAGAGAAGTGTTAAGGAATTGCGCAAAAAGGTTTCTGAGTATCTGCTTCCTCGTGTGAATAGGCCTGTAAAACGCAAGCGCTCTCTCTTGGTTGTTTTCCGTGGCTTGGCGCCGATTACAGAACGGCACCATCTATGCTCATAAGCGCCTGTGTTAAGAGCTAGGATGTCTGCTTATGCACGGCTTCTTATGAAAGAAGGTGGTACCGAGGTTTCTCTGGCGCATAACTTACGCTTCATCCGTTAGAGTGCAATAAAGTACGGGACTTAAGATAACTGTCTCTCTGTCGCAAAATGGTACACGAACGCTTCGTATCACATTCTCCATGAATTGTATTATCAAACTTTTACTGTACTCGTTACACCTGTGCGTAACAATACGGATGTAATAAATATCTATTTCCGTTTCCCTGTACGTTCTGTTTGGTACAGTATATTATAAAATAGGATGGATTATTGATAAGATTACCTAAATTGTTTGAAATTAGTACGCATATTTATATTTTAACAACCATTATTTATTTTATTTATGGCACCGTCAATACAATGCCTCACCCGCCGCCCCTGTCCGCAACACTGCTGATGTTCCGAATAAATTTTGAAATATATCCAGAGCAAATAAGATATTATTTGGTATGTTTTTTTTTTTGTATTTTTCTTTTTCTCCTGAAATTCTTGGGGAAGCGGCGCTTCCACCACTTCATTGTGCGCTTCGCCACTACTGATGTATCTATACAATATTTGGGCTAAGGTACTTCACTTGAGGTTTAAAGTGACTTTCTTTTATTTTTTCATTTTATTATAGTGCCATCCTTCGAGATTACACATATATAGTTAAAAGTTCATTGGAGCAATATTTTATACCTAATTTGCTTATTATATTAGTGAGTGTTAACTTTCTGCCACGCCCCTTTTCGTAAGCTTTCAAAAATCGATTAAAGCTTCTGTAATACTGAACAGATATTTCTGAACTAAGCCTTGTTTTGTAAGGGATCTTTCAAGATTTCTGATGGTACTACTGTAACTCCAATAAAGCTAGTTCTTCTTTTGTCTTTGGCTGTGTTTGTGAACAGTTATCTGTTCTGAATGATATTTTGTACTAGTTATTGCTGAATATATATGTGTAGGCCAAAAACACTTTGAAAGAGAAAGTTTACAGACAATGGTTTTACTAAAAACAGAACAGTAAATGTGGAAAGTATAAATAGAATAGACAATGAAACCACATGCAATATTGAGGTTAGTAGGCCCAATTCACACAATACATGTGCTAATCATGTTGGTAGTCATGTACAGAAATTGATGAGCTGCGACTCCTGAAAGAAGATAAATTGGTTGAAGAACTGGGCAACAAGGCAAGAAACATGAAGAGGAACTTGAAAAGTACAAGTGAGAATACAGTGGGTCAAGACTATGCAGCAGGAATGCTCTGAGTCATGTGAGAAGTCAGTAATCAATATATCAACTTTAAAGCTGTTTTTTTCAGTTTCACATTTTTTTTCAGGTACCGGTACACTTAGAAAACTAATCAACCAAAACATATTATCTTTTTATATTAAGCAGACTCATAAGAATAAAAATAAGAAGGAAATTTTCTCTGAGATTCATAATACTTGTTTAAAAATTTTTATTATTAGGAATTTCAGTGATTTTTTTTACAAAGCTAAAAAAATTATAACAAATTATCAGTAAAAAATTTTCAAATAATAATAAATATTATTCAAGTTTTAAGAACTTGCCTGAAAATTTTCATGTACATATAAATAATAATTTCTTAGTAATGTTCACCCAAAAATCATGGAAATAGCATTGTGGAGATAGGCAGTACCTTGTCACCTTAATACAAAATAATAAATTGTCTTGAAAACTGTTTCTAGAAACGTGAACTTCATAATTAATAACTGTTATTAAATATTATTACTTTTTTATTTACCTGGAATAAGTTGAGTCCACGATACATTCTTTTCCACTCTACCAGGGAATACGATATAACACACTAAAAGTCTCATATATTACATTAAATGACTTTACATATTCTTCAACAAACTACTTTAGGTTAGAATATGATTAGTAGAAATATATTAATTATATACTTCCTTATTGGTATAACAGGAATAGGATTAGTAATGAATGTGTGTGTACAGAATAACTCAAAAACCAAAATTTAGAACACCAAATTTGGCATTCAAGTTCAGCTTCTTCCAAGAATGGAAGATGAGATTTTAAAGAAAGCTCCGATCCAACACTTTTAAGAAACTATGGTTTTAGAAAAAATGACTCAAAATATTTCGTTTAAAATAGCATATGTAGTTAGATTAATGACGAATGTAATGTATGCATATCTTGAATTTTACTTATTAGACTACCACACAACAGTTAGGATAAAGGTATGTTCTGAACCTCTCTGAAAACCCAAAAAAGTTCTCTATCTGCTGCAAATAAAGTTAAAAACAAACTTAACGTATACCTCACTTAAAATAAAATTTACAAATAAAACCCAAACTACAACATTAACAACAGTAGAATATAATATAAACCTTACAGAAGAAATAACAAAATATGAATACAGCTGTCCAATGAACATTAGCAATAGGCACAATTTAACACGATATCGCATTCCAGACTGGCTCCATGTTTATACCGACGGATCCTTAACCTCTCAAGAAAAATATGCAAGAGCAGGAACAACATGCTCTCTCATTTCTAAATCCATGGAATATAGAACAGCAACTTATGATGGAGAAATTGAAGCAATCAACCATTCCTTACGAACAATTACTAACTCTTCTCTTAAATAAATTTAACAAGGCAATAATTCTCTCAGATTTTAAAGCTGCAATTCAAGGAATATTTTCAAATGCTACAAAGAAGTCAACAAAAATTAGAGAATGCTACAAAATGTTAACACAACTCCAAAAAGTTAATAAGATTGTCCATCTCCAATGGATTCCAGCACACTGTGGCGTCATGGGGAATGAAACTGCAGATATACTTATAAAGAAAGGCACAGCAATAAAGCAAAAGTCTAAATTTAATTTCTCATATTCCTCAATAAAACGCTTGATCACTACAAAATTTTGTCACTCATACCTATGTACAAGAAATATACACAAGCGCCAAAGACAAAAAATGGATCACACTACTTTCCAACACAGATATAATCCTCCAGAGATCAAGGAAAACAGCAGTTGCAGCCTTCAGACTATTGACAAATCACGACTGTCTGGCAAGTCACCTCTACAGAATAGGTATCTCAGCTTCACCAATATGTGTCCTGTGTAACGATCCAGAAGAAATGAATGAAGACCACTTGAAGAGCTGCGAAGCATTAAGATCAGAAGAAACTACAGTTCAAAAGTATTGGAAAGCACGAATGCTAATTGCTTCATTGCCAGATGTAAGGTACTAGAAAACAACAACAACAACAACAATTCCTTACGACAGCTTCTACATAATATTAAACATTTTACAAATTCTGTCCTACTGTCAGACTCAAAATCAGCAATCCTGTCAGTAGTTTCTGATACACAATCCATACATAGACTACAAATAATCAGTATTGTGACTACGAGGGTTATGTAAAATCAAAAGTCTGGTTTTCAGAAATTTAGAACACTCTTTATTGCAGTAAAAAGACGCGAAATTGAAAATCAGCTGTCTTCAAGGTCGACTCAGTGCTCCGCCGCACATAAATAAAAGAAATCACTGCGGTACACTTGAACGTCCACTGTCGCAATAACCATCACACCACTACACACAACTGCTGCTTCTAACACATGCCGGTATTAGGGTCCTTCAATAAATAACCAAACTAATTTTTTAATTAACACATAATGGCTTTATTTCATTAAGATTTACCTACACACCTTCGAAGTATTCTCCCTCTGATGAAATACAATTATTACAACAATTTACCCATTGTTCGAAACACTCATTGAACCCATTTTTGGACTGTCTGTTCAGGATACCCATGACAACATTGTTCAACTCCTTATCAGCTTGAAAATGGTGATCACTGAGCTCCTGTTTCAATTCAGGGAAGAGGTGAAAAGCGCATGGTGCGAGATCCGGAGAATTAGGTGGATGAGGCATGATCTCAATGCCTATTTCTGCGATGACATTTGAGTTGAACGAGCTCGATGAGCAGGAGCATTATCCTGATGCAAGATCTATCCTCTCCTTACTAGATCTGGTTGCTTTTAGGCGTTTTTTTCTTCAGTGGCCCCTTCAGTACGTCACAATAGTAAGCAGCAGTTTCTGTGCGTTGATTAGTTACAACATGATCATACAGAATGCCCTGTTTGTCAAAGAATACGATATGCATGACCTTTCCTGCACTTTTCTGAACTTTTGCTTTCTTAGGCCTAAGGCTCGATGAATGTTTTCACTACGAACTCTCCTGTTTTGTTAACGGGTCGTAATGGTGGAACTAACTCTTGCCACAAGTGATGATACTATTCAGAAAGTCTAGCACCCGGCGTAACCTTCCGAGCCATTCTTGACACGCCATGACGTGGTGAGCCTTCTGTTCGTCCTTCAGCACGTGCGGTACCCATTTTGCAGCAACTTTTCGATAGCCAAGATCATTGCGAATTATGTCGTCTACAGTTGCAATAGACAAATGAATTATGTCTGAAACTTTCGAAATTGTTATGCGACGATCTACTCGCACGGTTGTGTTAATATTGATTTCAGTTTTTGCTGCTATGTTTCTTCCAGGGTGCGGAGAATTTTGAAGGTCTTCATGACCCCCTTTGAAACGTTTATTCCACTCAAAGACTTGTGTTTTGCCTAAAGCTTGGTCCTTGTATGCTTGCTGCACCATTTCAAAGGTTTCTGTAGGAGTTTTGTCTAACAGAACACAAAACTTTATTGATGCGCGTTGCTGCAATTTCAGGTCCATGGTGAGTGCAGTAAACACGACCTCACGTATCGGGCTCTAACTCCCAACTGATTGACTCTGCATGAATAGTACTCACAGCACTGCTATAGGAAGGATTCATCTTTCCACCACTAACAGCTATGGCGCTCCAGGGCGATTTATTTAAATAAAATTAAATTAGTTCAGTTATTTATTGAAGGACCCTCGTAGAATGCCGTAGACCTTCCGAGAACATTCGCCGCGGCAAGAGAAAGACACTTGAGTCCAAAGGTTCTACTCCCATTAGTCTTGAACCCGTAGGAACAAGACCCGGGCCTCTTTCAACCAGGGAGTTATCCGAGCTGTCCCAAAGGGCGCTCGGTGTCCTCCATGGGGCTTTCCATAGGACAAGACCTGGATAACAAACAAGCCCCCCCATCTGGTCCTAGGACACAAGACGGGATGGAAGTGGATACGCCACTTACGCGCGCCAACACCAAAGGTGAAGGCTACCGATATGACCTCGGTGGGGTCGTCTGGCGATCTAGCACACCTTCTACTAGCTTTGCAGGCTAGTACCCGGGAGAATTAATGGCTTCCCTCAACCCCGTCCATAGACGTACCCGATTCCCACGGGTATCGGGAACCACTACCCCCTCGAGACCATCCCAATCCGAATAACTCCCGAAGGAGGGGCTCAGATGTTCGGCCCGAGGTTCCTTTAGTAACGTCAGAGGTACCACGAGTGCTAAGGGTCCGCAGCGCCCGCACCACGGCAGGCAAGAGAAATTGAATAAAAGAACAGTATTACAATGGATACCAGCACTTTGTGGCATACATGGTAATGAGGTAGCAGACAACTTAGCAAAGAAAGCATGCCTTCCAACATATGAACCAACTAGAAAATTAACACTTGATTCTGTAAAACAATAATAAACTAATACAAACATTTCAGAAAAATCAGTAACATTACAATATTGTAAGGAAAAACAGGGAAGTCCTTGTCCAGAATCCAAAAATAATACCAGATCTACTTAGGAAATCAGTAGTTGCAGCCTTCCGATAATATTATTAACAATATATGACTGTGTGTCAAAACATTTACATAGAATCAGAATATACGAGTCCCCAGTTTGTCCACTATGCAGTCTAGATGAAGAAATAGACTATAATCAGCTTAAAAAATGTAGCTACATTATTTCACAATATACAGAATGGTTACTATAAGTACCGGAGTGTAAGAATTCTAATGACTTCATAGTCAGTCGTCGGGTATTAGAAAACAACAATAATATACTCGCATCTTAAAGTTTTTGGGAATTTCTTGAGAAGCCACCCTTCATCCTGAATGACTTTTGTATAATTAGTAAACCATATGATATATACACATTTTATTGAAAAAATGTAGATTTCATTAATACATATAACTTATTCCAAACACATATTTTGTGGAGTGAACCTTTTGTGGAGAAGATGAATCAACAAATTGGTAAACTAGGGAAAAAGTGTGTTACAAAGGATTCCATCTCATTGTGGAGTATGATAGAAATGAAAAAGCAGACTTTTTGGCAAAGAAGAGAACCAAAATTAATCAAAAGACTATTATAACATTTCCTTATGAATCAATCAAATGCAATATTGAAAGAAAAATATATAAAACTGTATAAATAAAATAATATACGAAAATAAAAACTCAAAATGGCCAAAAATTGCACAAAATCCTAAAATAATTCCAAAACTTCCAAGAAAATTAGCTGTTGCCATCTTTTTTCTCATAACTGGACATGATTGAATAACCATCTATATAAGATTGGACTTACAAGCTCACCATACCTGCTTCGGTAGCGTGTTTTCCTCACGTACAAGAGGCCCCGAGTTCGAATCTCGGTCAAGGTGTTAACTGGATAAGGTTTTCCCGGGGGTTTCTCTTATCCTTAAAGACGAATATCAGGTAGCTCTAAGCTCCATTGACCCTGGACACATTTGAGTATTATTTCACCCATTTCATTCACCGTCCGATATGACTTAACGTTGGAGAACGTAAAATTAAAAAAGAAAGAAAAAGAACTCACCATACTAGGTAATACTGAGAGGCTAGAAGGAGAATGTCTTGGTTGTCAATTCCTGAGCATTAGACACACACACAGGTACCTTTAGTGGAGATACTTCCTGATATTTGTTTAAATTTTTCAATACTTCTTTTTTATCAAATAGTGATTAATTTGTTTTTTATATCCTGGACAGGCAAATATAAGAGAACTTCGTTAGTGATTGGACTATTGCACAAAGCCTATTATTCTTCCATTCTCATTGTACCTATAAGAAATCTGTAATAAAACAATTTAGGCAAATGTTTACGTAAATTAAGATGAGGTAAATAGAAGAATAAGAGTTTGTAAGAAAATATGTACAAGTGTAGAGAAACTCATTTCAGTTCAAAATATCAATTTTTTCATTTATTTGTTTTCGTTTTGGTACAAACAGAGCGGAATCCTAAAGCCACCATAGCAACTGGTTTTATATAAGTTTTGGCTATTACTTGTTTTGTAAACATGTTTTACTCTGTGCCACATAAAATTTGCTGGTACATTAATACTCAAAAATAACTCACAATGAATTTCCTTATACTGAAAGCACGATATAAACATTTAAAGCCCTGCTGAATCTGCTGTAGACTTTGTGTTTCATTTTCGCTAATTGTGTAGACCACAGACGTTTTTCTTTACGACGTGGAAGATGTATGCATCTGGTTACGGGTTATGGACATCAAACGCTTATGAAGCCACCTTCCTCATCGTCCAACTCATCACGGCGAGTCTGTAGTGTTCTTCAGAGTCCCAAGACATCGGAGACTTCAGCTGCTGTGAAGAAGACATGGTTCCACTGCATTTACTTCTAAATTCATTCTTAGAATCATCAGCAGAAAGGAAATTGCTGCCAGAATTCAGCAATAGTTTTGTCTTGAAGTGTTTCAATGCAGAATCTAAAGCTGCACATTTTACATTGAATTCTGAGTGTTCTACGTTCTCATCCCTCGTTTGTGAAATTGTGTGCTTCCAGTTAAAAATGACATTTAAATTTAAACAGTCTAAGCTTCTGTAAACTTTATCTGAACAAAAACAAAAGAATCAAACTATTTATCATTCAGCTGTTTCTTCAGTTCAGCTTACTTTATTCTACATATATAAAATATGTACATATATGCAAAATTTGCAAATAACTAGTGAAGGTCTGTCTGTATTAACACGAAATGGATGAAAATACATTTTCGTAATAATAATAATAATAATAATAATAATAATAATAATAATAATAATAATAATAATAATAATAATAATAATAATAATAATAATAATAATAATAATAATAATAATAATAATAATAATAATAATAATAATAATAATAATAATAATAATAATAATAATAATAATAATAATAATAATAATAATAATAATAATAATAATAATAATAACAATAATAATAACAATAATAATAACAATAACAATAACAATAACAATAACAATAACAATAACAATAACAATAACAATAACAATAACAATAACAATAACAATAACAATAATAATAATAATAATAATAATAATAATAATAATAATAATAATAATAATAATAATAATAATAATAATAATAATAATAATAATAATAATAATAATAATAATAATAATAATAATAATAATAATAATAATAATAATAATAATAATAATAATAATAATAATAATAATAATAATAATAATAATAATAATAATAATAATAATAATAATAATAATAATAATAATAATAATAATAATAATAATAATAATAATAATAATAATAATAATAATAATAATTATTATTATTATTTGTAGAAAGTATGGAAAATTAGTTTAATTATCATTGTCGTGCAAGGAACATGAAATTTCAAGACCTACTGTATTATTCTTATATCTACAGCGATATGAGTAATGAATGTTTATGCAGCATCGGATCGGTACACTTGGTATACTCCTAATGAAAACATCCGTTCAGACTTGTCCTTTCCTAAATTAAATGTCTATATCCTCAATCTCTCTCACAAATTCTATTCCCGCCGTCCCTACAGCTTCAGTCAACTTACCCAGGCCTCGGGAATATGACATTGACCTTGGGGAAACCTACAAGCGTCCCACACTCACCGTAGACCCACCATAACCTCAATGGTCTCCTATAATTAACAACATATACTCTCTTCCAACTTACAACTCGTGGCATTTTATAAAAAAGACCACCATCTACTCACCGTCTATTATTACAAGTCCATCATAACGCCAATAAGGGACTGAGTTCGGGAATGATGAGAGGTCGAAGGCTCCTTGTCCTAGGAGAAAGATGACTCCAACGGCACCTCCGTGTGGCTTATAAGGTTTATACGAATTAATAACAAGAATTTCAAAATGAGACCTGAAGCATTCCTGGTGATGAAAATGTTCAAGTTCTTCTCGGGAAACAAGTCGGGTACTCCGAATATGATGGATGGATATTTGGGTTCAAGGGTGCTCAACTACAAGGTAATCTGTGACCTTGAAATCCAATGTGTTTAAAGTCGATCTAAAACGCTAAAACTGTCATTCAAATAAAAGCAAGATAAAAACCCGTACAACAGTACCTCAAAAACTAAAATAAAGCTTAAAACCACAAAAAGATTAAAATTCTAAATTAAAGGGTCCTATATTTTAAAATGTAGATTTAAAATGAAATCTAAAACCTTGGTCACCGCTTGCTCGTCGTCCGCCAGGGTCTCCGCCATGCTGGCCGGCAGCTGGTGAGACCTGCGGAGACGTGCTAACCTAAAACAATCTAAAAGTACGTGGCGGACCGTCAGAAATGAACCGCACAGCGGGCAAACAGTTTCTGGGGTCCTACTTAATAAAAAACTATGACTAAAGTAGCACTGACCAATACGCAGCCGAGCCATCCGAATATGACGTTGAAGCCTCGATCACCAAAGCTAAGAAAGGGAAACCTGTAATACAGCAAGCGTCAGATAAGCCTACCGCTACAGCCTGCATCCCGTTTACCGGCAATCTATCCGGTAGAATCAGCAGAATTCTCGCCAAAAACATCAGGACCATCCACAAGCCACCTCCGAAGATAAAATCTGTTGAGGCCAGTGAAAGACAAACTGGACTTCCAAGTTCCGGGAGTGTAGCGCATTCCCTGTGAATGTGGGACACCGTGTATAGGACAAACCGGAAGGACCATCGCTACTAGAGTAAACGAACATGAACGGAGCATTCTTTTAATGCAACCTGAGGAGTCTGGACTGATAGAGCATTGTTTTGATAACGGCCATAGAGCCAAATTTCAGGAGACGACCATCTTGGCAAAATGCAACAGTTACTGTGAGCGGAGAGTTAATGAAGCTTTGGCCATTTCCTCAGAGAGAAGCACGCTTAGTCGATGCAGGATTTCAGTTCAGTTTCTCTTAAAAATCGGCCTTAAAATGAAAATTCGTCGACTTAAGAGACACAGGTCAATACAGCTTGATAATCAAGTTAAGTAGTTACGTTTTTTGACCCAATTAATTTTCTATACTCCCGCCATCTCCTGACCTGGCATTTAATTTACTAAAACAGTCTTTTGTTCAGTAATGCGAATATTGATAGTATTTTGTCTTTGTTTATATATATATTATATTTGTGGTTATAACATTTAATAAATATCCTGATGATGGGAGAGATGTACGCTCCCAAAACGTCGATTTCTAATCGTCTTTTCACCTGGCTTGCTTCCCGAGAAAAACTTGAACAGGAATTTCGTTAGGGTAGGTTCTGGATGAGGTATTTGCCGTTATCCTGAGATGACTATCCCTGGCAACTGTAAACTCTAGGTACTGAGGGCTCCATCTGAGCTTCATTCAGGCATTTTGCTCATATACTATCTGATGTAACCTAAGCGGTTCAAGGACGTTTAATTAGAAAAGGTACACAGAAGAATAATATTTTATAGGGATAATCTACAGAAGAGTGAGGAGTAAATGCAACTCTCATATTCGTTTACTGATATTTTACTTCACCACGTTGCATAAAGAGTAAAACAGAAATATAACGTCGTATTATGGTGTTGTTCGTCAAATATCTGACAACTTCAAAGCGCATAGTAGCCAACACAAATTTATCTTTTGGTTTCACTTGTCAGCAACGTAATTCATAGTTTACGGAAGTAAGCTTTCTAACCGTGTCCCATGAACCTTTACCCTAAGTCGATGAAATACGAGATAATACACTTCTTGATTTGAGTTTCTCTTTGGCTTGCCCTGTTTTCCAATTCCTTGTGTAGCAGAAGTGTTTGCTATCAGTAAATAATTAAGTATGGCCATTTTAAAGAGCATCTATAATACCCACACGGATAAAACCACTGGGTGCGTGGTCGCTAATGTACAGGAAAGCTCTACAGATATCTCCAGTGCTATGATTGTATTATTCACAAGCTGGACGCACATGCATTGATAAAGCTTCGTCGTGATGGCGTGTTTCAGGCTTAAGTGCATTTTAACATATGTTTAGGTTTCCTTGTTGAGAAATTTCTACGTAATTACTTTCCCGTAGCACTGGTAAACTTGTCTTTTTTCACACTGGCAGTATTACACCGCGTAATACTCAAATCTGGTGTGCTATGCTCATATGACTTTATCTGTCCTCTATGGTTTATTACTTTGTATTTACTTATTATGCCACAGAGGAAAATGTACCTATCTTAAAAACTAATCTAAGGCCTTCCCCACAAAACAAAGAAACAAAAAAGAAACACTTCTGTAAAAGACCTGCACGCGTATATATGAGTGTATGTATCTCTGTACAGGATATTTCAAATCTAAAAGTAGTTTAAATACACTAACCCCCAACTACCCTTTATTTGAATTTTTTTTTCTAGAAAATTTCAGTTTTTTAAAAGGATGTTAAGAGTTTAATTAAAATATAATGTCTTTAAAATATTGTTGCAAAATAGAATTGTGTGTACTTAAGGTACGTCCACTAAAAGAGTTTACAATCTACTCTGTACCTAGGAGTGTAGCTGAAAGGATGTGAGGCAGATGATAGAGCTAAATGGTAGAGCAAGCTAGGGGCTAGATTAGAGATAAGTAGAGGAAATAGAGACAAGTAGAGACTACTCCAAGGTCTATAGAATGGTAATTTATTATGTCCCAATTAGTATGCCAAAGTAAAAGTCACCTCCTAAGTCTTGAGGAGATTTAGAGTTGTAGTAGCAGTAGTAGTAGTTGTAGTAGTGGAGTAGTAATACTTATTAGTTCTGTTTGATAATTTTGTATAATTGTACATATGATATAGAACACGTCAAATATAATATACAAAATATTTACAATTTCTGTCTTCTTCTTCTTTTTCTACCTCACGGCTTTGGATTGTTTAACCCGTTCCGGCTTCCAAATTGGTCTGCCCATCTTTTCTTCGGTCTTCCCGGGTTTCTTCTTCCTATAGGTTTACAGTTTAAGGCTATTTTTGGTATTCTGTTATTATTCATCCTCTGAAGATGTTCTTTCCACTGATTTCTATTTCTTTCAATAGTATGGTTTATTTCTTCTACTTTTAATTCTGTCCTAATATTCTGACTACGTTTTTTATCAATTTTGGTATATCCAGCTATGCTCTTGGAATTTCATTTCTGATGACTGTATTCTCGTACTATTTCTTTTTATTAGTGTCCATGTTTCTGATCAATAGGTCAGAGTTGGTATTGCTATTGTTTTGTATAGTTTTATTATAGAGTCCTTTCTTGCTTTATTCTTTAATGTTCTTTTTATTGTGCCTGTTATATAAATTTATTTATTTTCTCTATTATATCAGCTTCCCCTTGGTACGAGACATTACATCCTAAATACTTAAAGTGTGATTTATGCTCAATTATTATGTTATCTAACACTATTTTTGATCTTACTGGATTAATTCCTTTAAATGCCATGGTTCTGGATTTATTTGCTGATATTTTCATTCCATATTCTGTAGCAATTTTATCTAGACTATACAGCATTTTCTCCAGGTCATCTTCATTTGTGGCCATTATTATTTGATCATCTGCATACAAAATAGTTTTCAATTTAGCTCCTGATACATTAATGCCTCCATTGACTTTATTCGACCAAATCCTTACTATTTCGTCAACATATAAATTAAAAAGTGCGGTTGATAAAGGACAACCTTGTCTTACGCCACCATTAACTATTACTGGTTCTCTTTTATTTATTTTTATTTTTGTGTCAATGTACATACTTTTTATAACTTCAATTAGTTGTAAAGGTATGCCTCTGTTATTTAAAATTTTCCACAGTATCATTCGTGATACTTTGTCAAAAGCTTTATAATAGTCAATAAATAGTAAGTACGTCTCTAAATTTTGTTCACGTCGTTTTTCTATTGTTTGTTTAAGAGTAAAAACATTATCAATGGTGCTTCTGTCAAATACAATAAATATATAATTATTTACAGTATATTAAGATATTCACTTACACTATAAAACAATTCTGTAATAAAAATTGCTTTGCTTTTCTTTAAACGATTGATCTCGAATTCTAATTTTAAGTCATTTGGCAATGTATTAAACATTTTTACAGCTGCATGAAGTACTCCATTTTCCAATAGTTTTGTATTAGCTGAGAGTGTGTGCACATTTTTTAAGAATCCGGTTTTATGGTTGTGTATTTTTTAACTTATCAGAAAGTGTGATATATTTCTTTTTGCAAATAATAATTCCAATATATAGACACAGTCTAATGGTAAAATTGTGTTTTGTTTGAAGAGAGGTCTGCACAAATCTCTTCCCTTTATTTCTGACATTCTCTAATTATTCTTTTTTGAATAACAAATATTTGTTTGGCAGGTGGTGCATTTCCCCCAAATATAATACCATAACGTAACTGAGAAATACCATAACGTATCAGAGAATAATGGTGGAACAGTGATAGCAGTTACATAATCTTAAAGTATGGTTAGATGTTGCGACGTGTAGAATAGCCATCACTTGAGGGCGGCAGACGAGCCTGAATCTAAGATCAGCTTGACCTCCGGGTTAACTGTGACTGTGAATGAGTGACTCTCGACTGCCAAAATACGCAGTCTTTAAATACTACTATTTTCAATGTGGCTACCTATCAGCGTTCCGACGTTAAAGAAGCTACTTAGACGTTTCCCAAGCTAGTCAGGATCATATACCTAAAAAGATATTCTAACTACAATTCGGCGTCTACCTGACTGGGATTACATTGGTCAGCACAATGCATATCCGGCTACCTGTACGTGGCTGGCATGAGCAAAAGGAAAGCTGATGTCATAAGCTAAGGTCATGTAGAAACTCACATTACGTTCTTCTCAAAGACCAGCAGAATTAAGACCTTAGAATATAAAGTGAAACTTTGGAATGTGTGCCAACAAGTCATGGCACAGGAAATATTTCTCAGAATTAAAAGGATGAATTTGAAAAAACATAAATATTGTGTGTCAAGTTGAACAAATTGATTAATAACAGTAGATTTTAGCTATAAAATGTAATAAGTATGTTATGTATAAAAATTATTTAATTTAATTTACATGTACAACCTAAGTCCCCATGATGCAAATACTGACATCACTGAGGAGGATGAACTTCCTTTGTTTCTTTAAGCGAAATATCATAAAGCTGAATTAACAATCACGCTAAACCACCTTAAAACAATCAGACAAGCACATCAGAGAGGTTTCATAAATCAAGAACATCATTCTTATTTTGAAAGTGGAAGATTGCGAGAGGAGAATGAAAGATTGCTTATCTCGCCAAGAGAAAGGAAAGGGACGAGAAAGTGGGAAATCGAAGTGTAGGAGCATGTGCGGCCTCACATTCACGGCAGTAGGCGAAAGATAAGATTCCGCTTCAATTGGATATTTCTAAAACATGTTTTCAATGACTTTGACTACAATAGCATGCAACATGCCAAATTATTTTTTTTTTCGAATAACCTGGGAAGTCACTTCATACAAAGGAAATTTTGTGTAATTTTGTATGACTGATAAACCTTAAGTGTAGAACTTTTTAAAACACAAGTTATTTTAAATAAGTTCTTTTGTTATAACTTATATCCACGTCATCCATTATTAATGGTTCAAATTTTCAATATTTGGGTTTTCTCGCTATTTATGAAAAAAAATTAGTAAAAATATTTTGTAAGAATGTTTTTCAATAATATTTTTTGAAGTCACGAGAAAGCAACACATGAGGTTTTCACATTATTTTCCAAGTATTGTCACCGATCCTATTGTTTCGTAGCTAGCGCAGGCTGCGGCCCGCGCGAAGGCGAGCGCTGAGAGAGAGGCAGAGTGATGTCTGGATAATTCTTTCCTTCTCTAGCCTTGAAAGGTCCGTGGCTTTCTAGAAACAATGGCTGGGGTATTAAAAACCTTACAAGTAGCGAGTCATTCAGTTGCAAGTGAGCTGTGTAGTTAATTGTCACAGTATAAACCATATAGATCATGAAAACATAATTATTCTATAATATTAAGATAAATTGAAATAATTTAATTTATATTCAAATAAAATTCTTTCTAATGTACGATACTGAACACAGTGATGTTTCTAATGGTAGCATTTCAGTTTGTTAGACTTCAATATGGTTCTACCACCAATCTTCAGTTTCCTTCGAAAGAGATGAACTTTCAGCTATTTAGAAATATATATCCGTGCGAAGTTTTATGTGTGTATGTGTGTGTGTGTGTGTGTGTGTGTTTGTGTGTGTGTGTGTGTCCGTGTGTGAACAGCTTAAACAAAATTCTGTATAAATACCAAACTCTATATTTAAGGTCGACTTCAAAATGCTACATAAAATTTTTCAAGAAATCATTCTAAAGTACATGTAAAATTTCTTTATTTTTTATTTTCTCAGAAATGACGTCATTGATTTCGGTAAAAGTACTATATGTTTAAGATAATTCCATGAAAATATTCTTGAATAGTCTCTGCAATCCACTTGCATACTAAGAGCTAAAGGTAAGTTTGAACGCTTTTTCTGACCAACACTTCTAGCATGAGCGACATAAGAGGGTTTAAAATCTGTCCAATTTCTGTTCATAGTTTTCATGTACTGAATTGTTTTCTGTAGCTGTTTTACGAGTTAATTAGTTTTACCCCAATTATAAAAGATATAACCAAGCTTTTCTATCAGCTGAGGAAATAAACTAAATTATAAGCAACCTCTAAGTCAAGGATATATTTCTGTTACTTGTTTATTCCAGTCGTTTCACTAACACATTCTCAAGGAACATTTATATATAACAGGACAGGTCAACTTCCTTGAAACAACTTATGAGCAGATGGGGATGGAACAATGGCTACATTTATTTTTACTCTTTCTATTTCCTGTGACAAAGTAGAGGATTTATTAAAAACCAAACTTGATATATAACTTCAGATCCTAAAGAAGACACACAAAGTTTTTCAAGGAACTTTACCCACCCAAAACTATGCTCTACATAAAACTTTTCCAAAAATTATTTTCTCAAAATGGCTCTAACAATTTTGTTCAAAATAGTTCAAAATACCATAAGTGTAAAGTATATTCACGACAAATATATTTTGTAATTTTCTATACCTAAGTTGACTTTGAAGCTATTTTTATTCTGAATGTGTAGCTGGTAAACTGTAAGAAATACCTTATTGCACAAATAAGGTAGATATCTTTAAAGCATGCAATTTAGTTAATATATATATATATATATATATATATATATATTCGTGGAGTTAATTTCTGACGCATTTTTTGTTGATACTTTGCATTTTAAAGTATTTATACTTTTCAAATGGGAAATGGTTATTCCTTTCATTTTTATTCTCTTGGTCATCCAAAAAGAATTGAAATTCAAATCCATCACACAGCAAAACAGCTCTTAAGGAATACATTTAACTATCACTTAAGACAAATAGTACAGACAAATGGCTCAAAACATTGATTTTTATAGAATTTCTATAGTTTATAGAATATGTGCATGTAAGGTTTATTGTGTTTGCAACATTTAAATGGGGATTAAAGTCGAGATTTAAATATGTCTGCTAGCTGTCCCGTCCCCTTTTACACTACATTTTCTCTCTTGTTTATATCAAACAAAAGTGTTGTATTAGGTTACCATTTAGAATTACTGCCTCTTTAGGTTTTTATTCTGACTGTTGGCAGCCTTTGTTTTACTAAACTGTTACTTGCTGCCATTTCAAGCCTAATTTGTTTATACTGTGAGTGATTGTTCTTTCCAAGTCAGTACAATTTTATCCTTGGAAGTTATCGGATTAAAATAGTTTATTAAAATACCCCCAAAACTAGATAGAAAACCACAACTTATTAATACTCTCGCGGCAACGCACAGAAAAGGTTCGCGCGGAGCGATAACGCGGCTTGTTTACACAAAGGAGCTGAGAAAGATAGCTCGCAGATAAAGGTCTGCCGAAACAAACTGAGATAAATGGAAATTTCTGGTGACATCTTGATTATCTGGGTTCTTTATTGTTCTAGAAATCTCTGGAATTTATCAATGAGGTATTCAAGAAGGCGATGACTCACCGAGAGGTAAGAGGTAAGCAGTAAACAGCTGTAGAGTGTTGTAACGAGAGCTGATATAATCAGAACACTGTTTGTTATTGTCATCGACCTTGGTAGACTGTATGTATGTGACGTAATGTTGTTACTAGACAATTGAACAGTGTATTTCTACGGCAATAAAGAACATTTGGAATATCTGCAACTTGGACTTTTAATTCTACCAACCCACAAAGTCACAATACAAATTTTCACTGTTGTAGGAAAATAACTGCTTAGTAAATTTAAAATGGTAAATTATTTTAAACCTTCTGAGAGCTAAATATAGACTTACAAAAATGTGTAATTTTCTCTTAATGTACTATATATTTTCTTCTGTGCAACCATTGTTTTTCTCTTGTCTTCCCTCCCTCTCTCGCATAATAAGCTTTTCCCATGTTGTCATTGGTTTTCTTCTTTTCCTTTCTGCTTCTGGAATATATATCATGAGCTTTTCTCCACTCATTCTCATTATATGTCCACACCAATTTAGTGTCTAATTGACATATCTTTAACAATGCTATTGTTTTTACTCTACTTATTTCATTTTTACTCTTCCTCTAACCTTCACCAACAATCAGTTACAACTGGCAACAATGTGTTGTTGAATACATTGCTAGTGTTCCAAATTTATGATTTGAATAAAGCTGAACTTAACCGATTTATAAGTTGTATGCTTTTTTATTTTTAATTTACGTTCGCCCCAACATTAAGTTATATCGGACGGTGAATGAATTGAGTGAAATGATGCTCAAATGAGTCCAGGGTCCATGGAGCTTAGAGTTACCCGACATTCTTCTTGAAGGATAAGGGAAAACCCCGGAAAAACCTAATATAGGTAACTCACCCTGACCGAGATTCGAACTCGAGACCTCTTGAACGTGAGGCAGACATGCTACCATCTACGCTACCGAGGCGGGTAAGTTGTATGCTTGGATTTTTGTATCTTTCCTCATATTCAGACCCTCGTTTTAAACATTTTTTAATTTAGGTATGACTTCTTGCACAATCATGGACTATAGGTCCTAAGTATTTGTGTTTATCTGTGTACTAAATAAACCGTTTATTTTAAATTACTGAACAAAATAACACTTTTAGTAATTTATTACTTCAAAAATACTTCGGCACAATGTTACAATGGACATAATGCTCGAATAATGACAAATTTCCTACCTTTAATATAATTTTGAGTCGACAGAACATTCTTCAATTTGTTCACCGCCTTTGATGAGAACCGGAACTTCAAGTTCATGAGGACACCAACAGAGACTCCCCGATCGCCACCAAGGAGCTCACCCAATTAAGTTCAACAGTCATTTGCTGAAGATGTTAGGAAGGTTGAAACGAAACGCATTCTAAGTAAACACTAGGTATACCTGGCACATGGAGTACTATTTCGACTCAAAATTACGAGGGCCGTTCAGAAAGTAACCTCCGGTTGATTGCAAAAAATTCACCAAATTAAATAAAAATATTTTAATATATACATCTTACAACTACATCTTTGCACTATTTTTCTACATAGTCTCCATAACGATTGAGGCACTTATCGTATCTGTTCACAAGCTTTGAAATTCCTTCTGCATAAAAATCACCCGCTTGTGCCGAGCCAGCCTGTGACCGCATCTTTGAGCTCTTCGTCGTCATCAAACCGCTGGGACCCGAGACATGTCTTCATATGCATGAAGAGGTGATAATCGCTTGGCGCCAGATCTGGGCTGTAAGGTGGATGGCTGACAACGTCCCACTTGAAGGACTCAAGAAGGGCTGTTGTTCTGCGAGCAGAGTAAGGACGGGCGTTATCGTGCAAAAAAAAAAAAAAAAAAAAAAAAAAAAAACGATACAGGAAGTCAGCATACCACGGCGCTTGTTCTGTATAGCCCGTCCTAATTCTTTTAGTGTTTCACAGTACACGTCTGGATTAATGGTCGTCCCACGTTCCATGAATTCAACCAACAACACCCCTTTTGCATCCCAAAACACCGTTGCCATCAATTTTTGGGCAGAAAAATCTTGCCCGGCTTTTATTGGTTTGGTAGGCGAATTTGAATATGTCCACATCTTTGATTGTTCTTTTGTCTCAGGGTTCTTTTAGTTAATCCAGGTTTCGTCCCCGGTCACGATTCTGTTTTACAATGGTTCACCTTCGTCCGCATAACGTGACAGAAAGTCTGATGCAGAGGCCATTCTTTGAGTTTTGTGGTGGTCGGTAAGAATTTTGGGCACCCATCGTGCACAGAACTTACGGTAACCCAATCTTGCTGTCACTATCTCGTACAAGAGAGTCTTAGAAATCTGTGGAAAATCAGTAGACAACTGCGACATTGTGAAACGTCGGTTTTCACGAACTTTTGCATCAACTGTCTGAACGAGTTCGTCCGTCACCAATGATGGTCTACCACTCCTCTCTTCATCATGAACGTTTTCTCGTCCACTTTTAAATAAACGTACCCATTCACGGACCACTCCTTCACTCATAACTCTTGGTCCGTACACGGCACAAAGCTCACGATGAATAGCTGCTGCAGAATATCCTTTGGCTGTAAAAAACCTTATAACAGCACGCACTTCACATTTGGCGGGGTTTTCTATTGCAGCACACATTTCAAACGGCCACAAACACTAAACTAGCGCAGATACGACGTTCACTCGACCACGGCTTGATACCGACTGACCTGCTGAGTGCGTGAATGCACAGATGGCTCGCTACTCCCCCCACTACCCGCACTGTGACCGATCGGAGGTTACTTTCTGAACGGCCCTCGTATATTTATTTTGTGCTTCATTGTATTACAGTCCATTCTGATTAAGAATTACTACCACTAGTTTTAACAAAATATAGATACTGCTTTTTAGTACCATCTCGAATATGCTTTCATTCGCTACACTTGTTACTGCGCTACCATCTCAACATCGCTGAATGGTCGTGAGTACCATGAACAGAACTAAACAATCGGCTTGCCTGGTATATAATCAAGAATTGCACCTAACTCTAAAATATTGACCATCTATATATAAGGTCTGTTTTATAAACGAATTGATTTACCATTATTTGTCGGTTGACTTAACCATTTTGCCAATAGGAATTATTTGCTAATTATTCGCACACACAGAGAGAGCAAGAAATCACTCCATAGCAGTGTTTAAGACTCGCATTCGGAAGGTATGAAATTCTATTTTCCTAGACTGCCCATTTTCACGATTTTCTGGGACATTGTTAAATGCTGGTTGGCTCTATGGTCGTTATAAAAGCAATACTCTGCCAATTTTCGGGAGACGACCATCTTGGCAAAATGCAACAGTTACTGGGAGCGGAGAGTTAATGAGGCTTTAGCCATTTCCTACGAAAGGAGCTCGCTTAATCGTGATGCTAGATTTCAGTTCAGGTCCTCTTGGAAACCGGCCTTGAAATGGATACATTTAAAAATTGCCAAAATATTTTTTCAGCGTTTGTGCAGTGTGATTAATTAGAATTGTCTCTTTAGTTATTTTGTATATATTATCACTGTAGATACTATATTTATATTTAAAATATTTTTAAATATTTTAAAAGTATAATACTGCCTCTGCCGTTTTATGTGTGAATTCCGTACCATTCCAAAGACAAAAAAACATAGCTCTTACACATTTTGGAGTATAGTGATCAACCGTTATCATTTTTTTAAGGGAAGTTGGATTATTTAAATTGGTACTACTGTTAAATATTGCACATTGTGTTTACTCAAGCCGAATAATTTCTTTATTTACAGGTATACGCTGTTTTTTACTCATTATTGTTTCTGTGAACTACATTTTTGGATTTAATGACAGATTTTTTCGGAAATCAATAAAGATAGCCAAGTTATATTTTAGAATTATAAAAATTAGCCCTTAATTACGCCGTGGATCTACTTTGAAGCCAATAATATTATTAGATATTTAAAGTTTATAGTAAAAGGGAGTACATGTAATTTCTCAGTAGACGAACTGAGTTTGTGTTTTAATATTAAATTAAGAAAGAGGAGAGCGAGATGTTTATAAATGAAATTGATAAAATTTACAGTGGGGTGAAATTCAGAGTAAGCTGTGGACTGAATGTACTATCGGAAGTGGCCGAACAGAAGTTAGACTTGAGACAGGGGTGCAAATTGAGTCCTATAGTATCCAATTTATTTATAGATGACATAATAGAGAGGGTTAAGGAAAGCAATGCCCTTTGCTCAATATTAATGAACAGAGAGATTCCTGGTTTATTGTATGCGGATGATTTAACGGTAGGAGCAATGCTCGTAATAGGTCTACAAAAATCAACTGAGGCAATTCATAGATTTTGCACTGATTGGGGATTAGGAATTAACAGCAAAAAATAAAAAATAATGGTATTTAAAAGAGAATCAATACTGAAGAAAGGAGAGGAATGGTTCATAGGCGATCAAAAGGTAGAAGTGGTAAAGGCATATGACTATTTAGATGTAAGGATGTGTAGCAGTGGAGGATGGGCTGTACAAGCCAGAAAAGTGATATCTAATGGCAGGGTGGCATTGTCAGGGGTAAGAATATGTAAACATAAACTGGAGATGTCAGTTAGATGGTTAGAAAGAATGTATGAAGCGGTCGTGGAAGCCAGAACAATGTATGCAGTGGAAGTATGGGGCACATCAGAGATAGGTACAAAATTAGACCAAATGTATGGATTGTTTTGCGAAGAACTACTAGGGCTGCCAAAATCGGCACCAAGAGAGGTGGCATTACTAGAGCTAGGTAATACAAAAAGGAGGGTAATAATAATAGAGAGAATACTGAAATTCTGGTATAAGTGTATTTAAGGGCAGAAAGGGGAATTATTGAATCTGTGCATGAAGTAACAGAAAAGCATTAAGAACACAAATAGTTGGTGGTCGGAATTGGAAACAATGATATCGAAGATAGGCTTGGGAGATCTATGGAGAGCAGAGGAGATAAATTATAGCAGTTTTTGGAAGGGAGTGAGAACTAGAGTACAAGACATAGATAGGTAAGAGATATGTGAAAGTATAGAAGAAAAGAAATCTTTGAAATTTTATAAGCAATTAAAGACAGAATGGGATAGGGAAAAATATATAGATCAATGAGACAAAACTGGAAGAGAAGGCATAGCATGGATGAGAGTAGGAATAATATATCTAAAAGGGTTGAGAAGTAATGAGGTAGGAATATGTGAATTTTGTGGAGATGAAGAGAGCACTGTTCATTACCTGATAGAATGTAAGGAGTTTAACAAATTGCAGGAGAAAATTATGGGATAAGAAACGGAACAGTGTGAGCAAAGAGGTAGTGACATTACGTATGTTAACGGGGATGAGTGGAAAGAAAAATAGATGTATAGGAGAATTCTTATATAGGTTAAGAGAAAAGTGGATTAGGGTAAAAGAAGGGAAGGTCAGGAATAAATGACAACAAGCTACTCAGAAAAACCAAAGGCTTATAGTCAGGGGACCCGAGTCAGCAAGTAAATCTTAGGTCAGCAGTTTCATATATTTGTACAGGAGGTATAATAATGATTGTTAGATATCAAAGTCATTGTAGTGAAAATGTAATGGAAACTGTACAAATAAATATTGTCGCGAACCCATTATCTACGATCGCGCGGCTTGTTTACACAAAAGGAACTGATAGGCGGGCAGTGTGAAAACCAAGAGCCGGCAGACAAAGATAACATGCAGATAAAGGTCTGCCGAAACAAACAAACTGAGATAAATTGAAATTTCTAGTTACTTCTTGACTGATAGAGACTGTTCAGGTTCGGGTTTATTTTCGAATAATCTAGAAATTATCAGTGAGGTATTTATAAAGAGGCGACGACTCCCCAAGAGCCGAGTTGCAAGTTGTAAAGCGAGAATCAGCTGTGTTGGTAATGAGAGCTGTTTGTTATTGTCATTGACCTTAGTGCTGTAGATTGTGATATGTGATGTAATTCCGCTGCTACAGAGTGTATTTCTACGCAACTAAAGAACATTTAGAATTTTGGCAAATTGGACTTTTTAATTCTACGAACCCACAAAGTCACAAATATTGATATCAATATCATATCGTTTTAATATTTTAGAAATTTAATGTAATAATGGATCCAAGTTTATCTTAAAATATACGCAACTGTACCCTATAGCATTTTAAGCCTGATATCTTGATTGGTGTATGATATAATGGTTTAAATTTGTAGATTTAACTCACAGGTTTCTATTTTCCCTTAATCTACTTTCAGTAAAGGGAATTGTGCGAATTTTCCCACCACTCCTTCTATGTATATGCAAGAGAAAATTTCTTAGGATTCCTGAAGAGTTAAAAGTCGACAAATACTGATGCAGGAGAAGTAAACATCGTCGTATCCTCTGGTACGCCATGTGACGCTACATTCCAGGTGCCATCCATATTTCTTCCCGAGCCCCCATCACGTTGACAAGGGTCTCCGGCGCCGACCTCTTGACAGTTCATGGGAGAATTAATCAAATGGCAGCATCCGGATGGGACCGCAGCGGTCAGTTCATCCATGTCCAAAACTAAGACTAAGAGTGTCATATCTATGGTTACCTGGTGATAAATAATAGCTTCAAAAACCAAACCGTGATGAATTAGTTTTTAAAATACCCACCTTCAAGCAGATTCGACCAAACTTGCCCAAAATGCATAGCATTTTTTTTTCCTCGAAGAAACTGATAATCTCCTCATCAAACTTCTTCCTTTACCTTCTAATACTTATTATTTATAGCCCAGTGAAAAATTATAAAGGTTAAAAGAATATGCAGGAGCCAAATTTATATGACAGACATCTCAGTTTTAACATGGAGAAAGTAAACCGAAATAATTTTAATCCCAAAGTTTTAATTTTATTTATTTTATATTTTAAACACCTGTGATGTTTATAAATTATTGTTTTGCATACATTTAATGGGGAAAATTGTTTAGTATAATACGTAAAAGTAAAGATAAAAGCATGAAGGAACGAAATGGGCCCATGCAACTGGGGCAGTAGGCCTTAGGGTCCTTCTTGCTTCTACCGCGACCCCTGTAAGGGATGAATGAGGGGAGAGACACATAGGGTGCTCATATCCACGTAACTGGTCCCTAAGCGTAACCTCGTAATGTCAGCTTTTAAATCTAGTTACTATCCTTTTGCACCTAAAGGAAAATGAACAATAAAATAATTTCTCAGATGTTTATGTCGACTACCAGAGTAGAGGAATAAGTATTTGTAATAATAATTAGTGTGCAAGAGTTATGTGAATGTAATAAATAAGTTTAAAATAAAAACAAAACACAGTCTTTAGCTACAATGAATGCAGTTTAATTAAGCAGGTTTAATCTCTCTGGGCACGTGGACCTTTTTGTTGTTGTAATTTACGTCCTCCAACGTTAAGTCATATCTGACGGTGAACGGCTGAAATGATGCTCAAATGAGTCCAGAGTCCATGGAGCTTAGAGTTACCCGACATTTGCCTTGAAGGATAAGGGAAAACCGCGGGAAAAACCTTATCCAGATAACTAACCCTGACCGAGATTCGAACTCAGGACTTCTTGAACGTGAGGCAGACATACTACCACCACACTACCGAGGCGGGCACATAGACATTTAGCATAGATTTACTTGCATATAATTAACACCAGATCATTGTATATTTTAAACTTCCTGTTCTTTCTCATACATTGAGCGATATTTATAAGTTAAAAATTCAATATATGAGTAATTTTTGTATTTAATTTTATTATACCTTGGAATACCGAGCACGATGGCTCAGGCAGTTTCCTCTCTAGCCCGCATCGGGAGGCCCGGGTTCGATTTCCGTGGCCGACGTACCTGACCCATGGACTTTTTTCCGGGGATTTTCCCGGGTTGTCATGCGAATGCTGCGTACCAAATTTCCTGTCCCTCCATTTCTATTTCTCGTAGGGGAGGGGATCCGTCCCCTTCAGCTGCCGAGGTGCGGCCGCTGCGGATCCTTAGCACTCGTGGTACCTCTGACGTTACAAGAGGAACCTCGGGCCGATCTGCCGAGCCCCTCCCGTCGGGCAGTTGTTCGGATTGGGTTGAACTCGAGGGGGTGGTGTGTTCCCGACACCCACGGGGAATTGGGTGCCTCCGGCCAGGCTACGGCCGCCCGGAAGGGGTAGAGGGTTGCCTAACAAGTCCCGGATACTAGCCTGCAGAGCTAGTAGAAGGTGTACTAGATTACCCGGCGGCCCCACCGAGGTTTTCGGTAGTCTTCCCTGCGGGGTTGACGCGCGTAAGTGGCGTATCCACTTCCACCCGTCTTGGTGGGGGGCTTTTTAGACTCAAGGTATTGCCCCATGGAAATAACCCTGGAGTTTTCTATTGCTCCAAGATAGAAGGAGGCCCGGGTCCTTGGTCCTACGGGTGCAGGACTAATGGGAGTAGAGCCTCTGGTGTTAAAAAAATTTCATCTCCATTATCATTTCACATCATCTCTCATCTGGTGGTCTCTTTCAGGTTAGAAGTGTGGGTGGGAGTCTCGGCGGTGCAGGACAGGATGATATGCTCTGTGGAAAACTACTTCCTCCTCCGGTAGGTTGGTTGCCGGTTTGCGCGCCTTTGCTGCGACCATTTCGTAACCGCCAGCCTTTGGGGCTCGGCTGCTGGGCTCGTTGTCGTCCCGCAGTAGGGGAGCGTGCCCATTGTACTGGCCTGTCGGGGAATTCTCTATCTAATTAAAATGTAGGGACCCTGCCTTCTGCACTGACCTGGCTCCTTGGGTCGGCCACTCTCTCTCTCCTCTCGGCTGATCCTTCCTCCCGGGATGCCCCACTTGGGGGCACAGGTACAATGGGCCCAGCACGGTAGCCTACGTACCGAATCCCCTCCGTATAGGGAAATCCTAATCCTAATGTCTAGAATACTTGACATTTTCATTATTATTGTGACTTTGTGGGTTCGTAGAATTAAAATTCCAATTTGCCGAAATTCTAGAGGTGCTTTATTTCCGTAAAAACTCCTCACGTAACAACATTACATCACATATACAACACAATCTTCCAAGGTCGATGACAATAATGACTTTACAGCTGTTTCCTGCTCGTCTCGCTGCTTTACAACTGTCCGCTGGCGTGTCACAATCGCTTATATATCTCATTAATAAATTCGAGAGGTTTCGAGTACAAATAAGAAACCAAATTTTCTCTGTCAATCACGATATCACTAGAACCTTCCAAACCTGAAATCCCATCTGTGCCGGCAAGTCCTTTATCTCAGCTATCTTTATTTGCCGGTTCTTTGTGAACACTAGCCGCGCTATCGTTAACTGTTTATGCAAGCTCTTTATTACCCTGAAACACTATCCGCCGTCTATTATCTATTTGCGCCGAAACTTTAATTCCCGTTGCCGCGACATTACTGACCAACCCAAATTCACCTATCTCCCCAAACAACTTCATAAATAACTTATTCTTCTTCACTTCACGGCATGGGCAGAGTGCGCGTTCCGTCTCACAATAATTGCTCCTTCCATCTCTTTTTAGGTCTACCTACATCTCTCTTTCCTTGTGGCTGATATTGGAACGCAATCTTAGGCAGTCTTGTTTCGGACATGCTTTGTATATGCTGCATCCATTCCTTTTGATATTTTTCAATTTTGCTACTTATCGAGTCTACGTTGAGTTCCTTTCTTATGTTTTCATTCCTTATTCTATCCAACCTTGTGCATCCCTTTGTTTTTCTTTAAAAGTTCATCTCTGCACTTCGAATTTGGCTTTTCATTTTCTTCGTGAGTACCCATGCCTCACTTCCATAAAGTAGTGCAGGGACTGCCATTGTTTTGTAAAACTTGAATCTTGTATCTCTTCTTGTTTTATTTCTCAACGTTCTGTGCACTGTTCCACAAATCATTTGGAATGTTGCAAGATTTTTGCTCACATCTCTGTTTTCATAATATAATTAAGATTACATCCTAAATAGCTGAACTCTTTTAGTTGTTCTAGTAGTTTGTTGTCTAAAATTATTTTTGATCTTATATGTTGTTTTCCCCAATAGGCCATTATCTTAGATTTTTTCCGTCGATATTTTAAGATCATACTGTTGGCATACTTGGTTCAAGCGGTGTAGTGCATATTGTGATTTATCGTCCGTTTCTTGTATTAAAACCACGTCATCTCCATACAGTAAAATATTTAAAACTTTGTGCTTATTTATTTTTATTCTATATTTAATAATACTTTTCCAATTTTGGATGATGCCATTTACATATATATTAAAAAGAGTAGGTGATACACTGCACCCTTGTCTTACGCCTCTATTAATTAAAATTGGTTCGGTTTTATGAACTCCTGTGTTTATAAATATTAAAAGCAGAAGCATTATTAACAGTGAAGTATTCTTCATATTTGAGTTTGAATTTATGAGTCACTATGTTTACACTCAACTTCACTTACTTGTTGTTGTATAATTGAAACGTTTTCAAGATCATTCGATCTCATCCTCAGCTGTTTGGTGACTAAAATGAACCTTCCTCTTCTTCCACTACTACGGAGCTCCGATCTCTCTGCCATCTGGTGTTAGGGGCACTAAGTTTTAATACTTCATTTTATGCCGGGATTTCAAAATTTATAATTTTATCACGGTTTTTGTTTATGAATATTTTTTCCCAAATATCCAATTCTATGGGTGTACTTAAAGATTTTAACAGTTTAATGTTGTGGCCAATGTTGTGGTTTTCTGTCCAAAAATGGCGTGAAACTGCAGATTTTTCTGTTTGTTTCAACTTAATGTTCCTCTAGTGTTCTTTTTGCCTGGTTAACAAGTTTCTCTTAGTTTTTCCTATGTAGCTTTTTCACAGGTTTCACAATTAATCTGTGAATTAATTAATCTCCGTAGCTCCTGTGTTTATTATTATTTTGGAGTTGCTATACATATTTTTGATTAATGTAATTAATTTTTGTGGATATCCACTGTTTTCCATAATTTTCCATAGCTTTTCCATATTATGCCTTCTTGAAATTTAGGAATGCCAGATGTGTTTGTAAATTATACTCTTGTCTTTTCTGAATTATTTGCTGCAAAAAAAATATATTATCTGTTGTCGATCTTCCTGTTCTAAAGCCCCTTTGTTCTTCCTCTATGAATACTTCGGCTATTCTTTTCAATCTTTTTCATAAATAACACGACAACTTTTGTTTTAACATGTTAAGATATTCTAATGCTGTATGTACCACAAAGAGTAGCCAGTTCCTTTAGATTGCTGTGGACTACCTTCAGGTAACGAATCTTTGACTTTACTTATTGGGTATTTGTATTCTGTGTGACTAGCCTGGATAAAAATACCCAGTGACACTAAAAATAATAAATGAATGTTGTTATAATCGATGTGAAATGAAGAGGTGGTAAGGATTTCGCCTCCGTGATTTAAGTGTTTCATGACAAAATAAACAAATTTAAAATAATGTATTTATACGCCAAAAATAACACATTGCTGATGCCACTGTGCTAGCTTTTAATGTTATCCTTTAACAGACCATACTTTGCGTTAGATAAAGTAACCTGCCAATCCATTGGTTAGCGGTTTATTATGCTAATGGAAAGGCAGAGGGTGGGAGAACGTTAATACTAACATGAACAGCTCGTTCCATTATGGACCATTTTTTAATCCACGTCGTGGGTCTACCATGGATAAACGTGTAAGAAGAATAAGTGGCATATTTAAGCACTTTCATTTACCTAGAACTGTCCTCGTGTGAGTGTAAGATACAGACCATTCTGCGTTAGATAAAATGCTAACGTATCTGGTAGAATTACTGTGTTTTGTATGCATGAGAGGGTGGCTTTGCCAGACAGCTATTTTAGTCAGTTTTTCCTGTAAGAGTACAGAGCAAATGGTACACGCTCAGCGTACATGCCGTGTTGCCTTGGTTCGAGGCCCAGTAGATTGGATGTTCGGACTTAATGAAACTGCTGCAATATATCAGACTGCCCTCATTGGCATGTGTGTGCCATATGTTAGTGTTTCTCATTACAGTCGGAACGTAATTGAAAAAGTTTTCATTAGCAAGAGCCATGAAGAGAAATTTATGAAATGACCCATGTGTGGCTTGCTTCGCTGTCTGCACGTATGTTGCATATATCTTCTAAATAAAGACTTTTATCACATCATTTACTCGCACACTTTTTTACTGTCGAGACGCTCTTCCAACAGTCATAATGTTTCGCATTAAACTTTAATTTAGGACCAAATAATATTCCATAGTGTCCTGCAATAAAAACATAAGTCATTTTAATCGCTTTATTATGCCCTATTGCGTAATTATTAATTTAAAAATTCAAGAATATTTCTCTGGTTCTGTAGTTCTAAACCCGGCGATCCTGGGTTCTATTTCTGACTATGGGAATGACTTTCTTTGCTTACAGAAATTACTTTACACATCCTGGAAATATGAACGTGAGTGTATCTCATACTAAAAATTAATAAAATAATTTTAAATAAAACTTACAGCCAATGAGTTATTATAATCTTCGCAAAAGTAAAAGGGATATGGAGGCGGGTCGTACTGCAGACTCCGGCCAATCCTAAGCATGCTCCGCCTAGCAGCGTTGTCGACTTTTGTACACGCATCTCGCAGGCCTGAACTGAGAACATTATATTCGTGGAAACTAATTGTTCATTCACACTGGCCATAGTTTCTCAATGGTTAGAGCGGCTGGACGGAGACCAGAAGATCCCTGGTTCAAATCCATCGAATTTTTAAGTCTGACTCTACGTTTCCACAATTTAGCCTACACGCGGCTAGTGTGAAAGAACAATAATTTCCATTAATTGACCTAATAGTGGTTAACTATAAAGCCCGGGCCTTAAAGTACTTACACGTTGTAAGTCCCCATTAAGGTAGTTGTCTCATGTGTTTATGAGAACCCCTAAGTGCTTTACCGGAAAAATACGAGCCAGTTGGAGAATTTAATGTCCTATCGGCACGTTGGCCATAGTGGTACAATGGTTAGAGCGGCTGGATGGAGACCAGAAGATCCGCGGTTCAAATCCCGGCTATAGCATTTAATTTTCCAGTCTGACTCTACGTTTCCACAACATTATATTCATTAATTACGCTCAGATAAATGTTTGAAAAATGACAGGTGCCAATCTTCGGATAAATGTTTGAAAAATTACAGGTGCCAATCTTATAATAAGAGATAATTTTATTTTCTGATCATCACCGTACAAAAATCCTGTCTCTACGATACTTAGAACAAAGCGATGCACATTTTATCTTTCACGTGGTTATGGTTAAATGTTACGGATAAGTATGTGAAAATTACAGATGTCAATCTTATAAATAAAAAGAATTTTAATTTCTGAATAAATATTGCACCTACTATTAAAACAGAAGTCACGCAGTTTGAAACAGAATTCATTTTCAATTCGCTTCCAGAGTAGAGGTGTCGTTTTGTTAAAGTGAATGGCATCGTTAAGTCGTGTGTTCAAATCGAGCTGAAATATTGTTAATATTACATTAAATTATTATTATACACGTGTTAGTGATCCAAGTGCGTGAACATGTCCCTCGAAGCTACAAGTGACTTTTCGATCAACAAACGTGAAGTGATTCATTTTCAGTCAGAAAAATTAAATTTAATATGAACAAGTTTTTACGAAAGTTCTCAAATCCAGGATATATGATAACTGTAGATTTTCAAAGTCCTAGCAATTAATTATGTAACCTTGTGGTGTAGGTGGTGTACACACAGTGTCACGAAATTGTAGTGAAGCAGCTTCATCCTTAGAAAAAGGGAGCGTGCCTGTGTTTCAATCTTCGGGAAAGATCCATGAAGCTTGTTGTTTCACTGCTGTGACGTGTGTCAAGGTAAGATCTTAATGTTTTAGAAATATTTAATGTGCTGTTTAATTACGGGAAGAATAGCCAAAACCTTTGCTGGTGGGTAAAACTGCTCTTATGTACACGGAACCTCTGTAGGTGCACGTACCACACTTGGCAACAGCGCTCCGCTTGAGCATTGGCCAGCGTTCAGATGCCTTTAACGTTTGCGAGCGGTATAGCACCATTAATTGCATCAATCCCCAATTGATACAGAAGTTAAAGCCTTTCCTTGTGTATGCGTCGTTGGAAAGTTGAGCCGCCTTGTAGGCGGTGCTTTCCTGTCTGTTAACGTGTCAGGACTAGATCCTTTGCTGGTAGAAGATTGGTTATAGTAAAAAGATTGTGGTTAAGCGGTGGGATTGTTTTAGTGGGTATTTAGTTTAGAAGTGGGTATAGTTGTTATGAAGAATGGAATACTTTGAAAGATTTGAAAGAATGTTCAAGTTTTAGTTGCCGAGGACAAGTCTAGGTCTTTTGTAGCTTTCGGCAGGGTGTATGTCATACTCTCCAAGACCTCGAATGAGAGAATTGAAGCTGTGCGGAAGAGAGTCAAAGAACTTTTGGGGGAGAGAGTGGATGTAGTCATGGAGTGTGGGGATAGATGTGTCACGATGAATATGGGTGTTAGGAATGTACCAGCCAGCATTAACTGATATTCTGAGGAAGTGACTTTGGAGTACTTGGAGCCTATTGAGGTGAGTAGGAGCAGCAATGGCCCATATCTGGCATGCATAAGTGATAGGAGGACAGAGGACTTGCTTGTAGAGCAGTAGTTTATTGGGAATGGACATGCAGGAATTTAGATGATAGAGGGGATAAAGTAGAGCCATCCTACAGGAGATCTAGTTGTACACTTTTTCTATATGCGGTTTCCAGGTGAGTTTGCTGTCTAGGGTATAAAGATAGTTGGCCTGGTTTGTCCAGTGAACAGAGCCGCCGGCAATGCGTAGTTCTGGGACATCGTCTTCCCTTCGTCTGGTGAAGGTGATGGCTTGAGATTTAGTGGGATTAACACCTAGTCGCCAGGTGTTGAACCAGGTTGTTAATTTGTCCGCGTAATTTTGCAGTCTTCGTACAGCAAGTTCATGGCGTTTGGAGGTAAGTTAAAGTCGACTATGCCCACTATTTTTACAAAAGATTTTCCTTGACTTCATTTGTTTCACATAAATGTTTCAGAAAGAGCTTTTACGCCTTTCACTGTGGATACAAGAAACGAAGCGATAGTCAGATGTACAAAAGTGGGTTGCTATATGCTGGTCTTCACATTGTGTATTAATTTATCTGTTATGTATTTTAAGTCTCTGATTTCGGGGTGGATGTTCCCCCTACAGGCGACATATCATGTTAATGTGATTATAATTACCGTACTGTGTAATTAACCAGGGTTAATTTATGCTTTAATTATTATCGATATTTCACACGGACGGTGCCTGGTTCATGTGTTAGGAAACTTACAGCTCGTCTCTTGGTTGAACACCAGCCATTTCTGAACACCTCAGCCGTCAAATTCTTTGTGAGTTAGACGAAGGAATCCTTGTACGTGTGATATCCCTAGGGATGAGCCCGACACAAAAGAGATCTCTCCTGCCATCAATTGACGATGCTTTGGCATTCTGGGAACATTCCTCAGGCCGGATCGCCTCTCCCGTAGGAATGTGTCTTCGCTTTGTGATTCGGCTTCAAGAAAGTCTGCAGCATTTGCCATATTGAATTCCCAACCAGATGTCAGTGAAATCATTTCGTAACTCATGTAGGACTGACGACTCAACTTGGATTCCAATTTCGGGAATGTTTGATAGCCAGAAATCTTGCACACCAACACATTACACACGCTAAATGATTAACAGGGAGTTTATGGACAAAATATTTTATCTAAGTTGATCAAACTTAATTTCTTTTAATACTCGTAAGTCAGGAGTTAAATTACTTTTAATACGAAATACCATCAGCATTTACTTGCTCTGTAACCTACTGCGTTACTGAATACCTCAACTCAGGACATTTACAGAGGAACTGGTAGTTTTTCCTTACCTTTAATAAGTGATTATTATGAAGTTTCTTTACGGCGTGTCAATATAAACCATTCACTGGTTAATGGATTTAACAACTTAACCAATACAAATTCTGATATGTAACATTTACGTTATTATATGTATCATTACTAGAGTCAGGTAAATTATGAAGAGAAAACGTCAAGATATGGAATATGAGAAAAACAATTCAAAAATAATATAACATACTTTAAAACCATAACCATTGGGTAGAAATAGGTAAATCATTTTAGCTACTTGGAAAGTGATGTTGGAATATGATGTGGACAGTAAAATACGCAAATTTCAAAGAATTCGTGGAACAGTTAATAGAACGTTTAGAAATAAAATACGCAAAGAAATAAAAGTAATGCTTTACAAAGCTATTGCTGTACCTATACTATCATATAGAAGTGAGACAGAATAAAATACAGACTTCGAAATGCAATTCAAGTGTTAAGGTGTGCACGAAGAAAAGCCTAATAACAAATGAAAGCAGAGTTAGGAATTTTTAATATAAATGAAAGGTTAAAAGATTTCAAACAAAAGTGGAAAGGACATTTTGAAAGAATTTCAGATAACAGGCTTACTAAACAAATAATATATTATTGTAAAGGAAAGACATTGTTGGGCAGACCTCGGAATCGATGGCTGGAAGACTTTGAAGGTGGAACAGGCACTTGATTGCCTTCATCATGAAGTAGAGAAGAAAAAGAATAAGATATTTTAAAACCAAACATATATTAAAAATGTTTCGGAACAGATTGACTTCAATGGTTAAAAATTACGTTCTAACGTTTGCCTCTATTTAAAAATACAATAAATATTATTATGTAAGCCTCCACAAGAATTTCTCTACTCACAATAATTGTAGAAATTACTTTTAAAGCACTTATTCTTTTATCTACTTCATTTTAATCGAGATAAACATTTGCAGAAATGATTTTATTGTATATTTCTTTTTATGTACGTATATGAAAGTAGGGGAGTGTATAGACCTAAGCTACAGTTACATCTTTCAAGAGCTGGTCGCTATGTGATGGCTTTGTAGCGGTTTTATTCCATTGGCGATGATGGTGGGATGGTTTTCTCGATGCCTGAGTTGCGGCGACCATTTTTAGCCGTTGAGCGATGGTGATGAAGCGATGATGTGCTTCTTTGCACCTCGTTGAGGCGTTATTTGTAGCAGCATTTCTCGATATTCTCTGCCAGCGATGTGTTGTCGCAGCAAACGTTTCCTTTTATTGTAGCTCCGGTTCGCATGGGATCTTATGTTGGTCGTGGTTATAGATAGTTGGAGTATGGGAACTTAATGTGAAGGAAATTAAAAAGTTTGAAACATTTTCTTTAGTTTAATCCGAAAATCAATTTCAATATCATTTGTATTTTAAATCAATATAATTACACGTTGATGACAGTTCAAATTCTCTGGTTTGCAACCAGACTTTTACAAACATCTAGCACTTCCACACACGTCTACTCACTTTGAGATCACGATGAAAAGGACGCTGTTATTTCTTAACGAACTATTGATTTTTATCTCTCGTTTCTATAAGTACCAAATAAACGTTTTTTTCACTGGTCTACGTCAATACATTACGTAATATCATTTTTGCATCTAACAATAATAAAACATTACATCATGTTGTATACATATTGCATCATCTCATGACCCACTGAATTTAACCCTCTTCCATATTGATCCTCAAGCAAACATATTTAAACATTTTTCAACTCTCGGGATCTAAGCCAAAGCAACCGTTACAGATTTAACGTTCCATTCTATTTGCATAGCCAGAACGTAAGAATGCCAATAAGGAATTTCTGTTTGAGGAAGTATAAGTACTTTAAAATGCACACAAAATGTTATCTACAGAGAAAACGTATTTGACAAATTGTGTGGTTTAATGTACTCTACGATCTTTTGTGCAGCATAACTTTATCTATCTCTTAAGGCTTATGCATAATTCATCCAGAATTAAGAGAAACTCAGAAGATATCACCAGAAAATTAAAGATTTACCTACACATTATTTCTCATAAAGGTATATGGTATTTAGAACCATTGTTGAGAAAATAAAAAACAAATTGAAAAGTTTTCCGTGTTTCGGGGTGGCGGACGTTCTTGTATTTTTCTATTCCATAATTTTGTGATTTTTACTTTCTCTACCATGCACCTACGTAAAGATGTATTATTTTATCTTGACAGGAATCCTGCGCGGTAGGGATGAGTAGCAACTGTGGTGGGGATAGTGCACATATCGCCACAATGCGTCACACGCGTAAGATTACCAGTGGGTAGGGCGGTGCATTAGGTGTCTAGTAACAAATTTCATTCTCGAAGCCAGTTTTTGCAGCTCTTATAAACTAAGTTGTAATTCTTAGTATGGTAGTAATCTCCAGGCTTTTGCTGGATCTTAAATAGTACATAGGCACTTGGAACAAAACCCTGCTCTCCTCCAGCAGGCATGATAAACAACTGTCAGCCTTTCAATATCGCTGCAGAGTCCCTGTAACGCATTTCACTGCAGACATATGGTCTAGTATGTGCTGTATTTATATAAGTTTCATCCATATAAACTTCACTTCGATATCTCGGAATATTTCGTAAATAGTTAAGCCTTTCAGCATGTATGGTGCGATGTTCGATTAAAATTTGTCTGTCACGCTTAGTGCTTTTCTGTTTTTTGTTTTTCAAATAATCCTAGCTTCAAAAGAACTATTCTTAATGTTCAGACACTGCCTTGGAAGTCAGTAGAATTTTTAAGCACTTTCATAAGCACTTTCTTCAAAGTTGGTCTATGTTTATCTGTGCTTTAAAAATTATTCATAGTTCGCCTAACTACTTCTGAATTAAAACATCCAAATTAGATTTTGTGCATGTTCTTAATCTTTGTTTACTGGGCATAGAGAAGGACGTTGTTGCACTAGCACCAATGGCATTTCTTTCCTTAATAACTCTCCTAAACTGCTTTCAGACACAACTGTTGCCTCAGATACCCTTCGCCAGGTTTTATAGCTGACCCAGACCATTGTTCCTGTTTTATAAATCTATAGATATTGGTTATTACTTCTCGTGTTTTTAAATGTAGCACTTCATTTACTAATGTGCTACTAGGAGGCGTCATTTATAAATGCTCTCTTGGAACCAGGAGAAAAGCACATTTTGAAACAAGCTGTAGTGTTACTGAGTAGCACTGCGCGTGTTCACTTGCTCGCAACTGGTACGCACATGACCTGCCCTCCCCTCCAGTTGCAACCGTTCTGAGGTGGACTCATCCAGATACCACTGCGCATCGCTCTGCACTTTTCAAGATAAAAAAATACATCTGTACTTGGATAGAGGTAGCATTGCATTCTAAACGAAGTTTTACCGGCAATGTATGTTTCGATGCCAAATAACATGTTTGAAAAATCTAATTTTGTCCTTTGTGTTGTGTGTGTGAACAGTTAACTATAATTGAGCCATCTTAGTAGTCATACAATGCAAAGTTAAATAAATAACTTCCTCACCTGAAAGGACAGTTATTATGGAATACGTTTACATTGAAAAGTGTTATATTTCCAATCTTTAAATACTGAAATGACGTCGAGGTCTATTCCCTAGCTATGTTATATTCCAACTAAAGGTCGATATCCGGATTCTACTGGAAATTCAATTTTTACTCCTTCGAACTTTAAATTGGTTTACACCCATTACATTTTTCTCAATTATATTAATTTTATTTAATGTAATACATGTTTTACAAACCTTTTAAGCTACAGAATCTTTCTTCCTTTTCACACATGGGCGTATGTTTACTACCCGAGAGGGTCTAAGCGGCTACAAAGACAAGTTTTTAGTTTAGAATGTTTAGATCTCTTTCAAGAGTAACTACTTGTTTTCGAACTTCTGGTACAACAGAGTAAGAAAGCTTTCCTTTTATATACTTTTAGAACAACACGTTTTGTTGGTTAAGATAAATAAAATTTACTTGGAACTCCGAGCTTGTTTTCTGCCAAAATAACCGACACAAAAATACGTTTATGGAAGATAGAGGAGATAAAATACCTCCTTCTCTCTCTTTTTTCCTCTCTTTTGTATGTTTTACTTTCTTTCTTTCCCTCGATGTGGTGCGGCTAGCTTTCTAGCTGTAAGAACCTAAATCGATTCCTGTCTCTAAATGGGATTTTATCTACGCCCTAGATACCTTCGATATGAAACTTGGTTGAGAGTCCTGAGGGGAAGCTGTTGTCATCTGCTGTGTCTCCTAATATTTTTCATTTCACGTTTCCTTTCTAAGAGTGCCCTTTTTGCTTTACATCTTTTTACTTTCTCTAGCCTGTACTTGTAGTAGATTAAGATTGCATTCTACTAAAAAGTTCAATGTCCAGGTTTCACTAAAAACAAGGTTTAGAGATTTTCTGGACGAAAGGTTCTGTGTGTGTTCGTGAGCATGTTTGAACAGTATAACCAAAACACGAAAGAATAAGAACATGAGTGAACTTGGTATTTAACTTAAGTATCTCCAAAAATTAGAAGACACATGTGTGATGTTTTCTATAAACGCTTGTCGTAACACGAAATAAGTAACTACATACGATTTTGTAAGCATAGTTATACTAGAGTTATAATTCAATAAAATAAACAATATGTAGGGCAGATTAAATCATATAATCAAGACATACTTTCCCTCTGTATCATCATAATTGTGAAGTTCGTATTCGGGAGGTCTCATGTGCGATTCCGATCGTCTATTCACTCTGATCTTGATCTAATGTTGGCAGGCGAATGCTGGCTTGGTTTCTCACCTATCATGATTTTCTTTTCATAATTTTCCTTCCATCATGTTTACTTCTTTTCTTCCTAGGTTTCATGGTGTACGGTGGTGGCGGAGAGAGGTACTCTCCTGTACATTAGAGGGCTGCTTGGTAGATAGATCGTTCATTGTCGTCTCTAGGCAGCTCCAGCGGTAAGACTAATCTTCGAATCTGGAACTGTTAGGGACCTTCGCGTGTCTTTGAGGTCTGTTTGTTGCGGTCTATAGCCTCCTGAGTTATTGGAAGGTTAGCCACAATAGACCCATGAAGGTCACAGCGTGAGAATTGTTCCTCTCTGTTGTATAATGTCACAACTGTCTTTTGTTTCGGTCTGGAGAGCTTAGCTGGTTAGGTGCTGGTCTGCTGATTCCAAAGACGCAGGTTTGAAGTCTGTCCACATGCCCATTAATACTAATTTTAAGGAAAATATATGATGTTACTCAAATATATAAAATGTTCTATGGACTGAAGATATTAAAATATGTAAGCTGACAAGCAGAGTTTAAAAAAAGTGAGGCTGCTTATTTGAAGCTCTACAGGCGTTCCAGGTGTTTAAGAATTACATAATATTTTTTATATCTGTGTAGGTATCTTGTATTCAGGCTTATTCACTTTTATGTATCTGTATGACTACTACATAGAACCTACAGAACTAACTGCCATCTACAAAATTGGTGTTACCGCGAACCGAGTAGAATAGAACTACAGAATAGAACTACAAACAGAAGAATAGTCAGTGTATTACTATTTCTAGCTCTTGAATATTCTCTCGAGTAGATGGTTGTCTATTCTTTGTGTTCGATTTCCGTATAAGTAGTTGATCATTGCATACGATCTAATCTACGAGGGCTGTTCAATAAACAATGATCACAATTTTTTTGATAATGTACCTTTACTCATCCTCATAATTTTGATGATCCTTCTCAAACAGTCTCACCTGAATGCGATGCAGTTGTCCCAGCGTTTCTGCCAGTATTCAAAGACATGCAGGAAACAATTTTTTGAGAGATCCTTCAAAATCGCCTCCACAGCCTTCGCCACTGCTTCTTATGATGGATAATGCCTCCCACGAAGGCATTTCGTCAAGTTAGGGAATAGAAAAAGGTCACATGGGGCTAAATCCGGACTATAGGGAGGGTGAAGGATGCACTTCACGTTGAGTTTTGCAAGATATTCAGCAACACCATTGACAATATGTGGCAACGTATTATCGTGATGCAGCATCCAGCCTGCTTCACGGAAATGTGGTCTTTTGCGCCTGATATGGACTTGCCGTGTTTTCAGGACATCCCTATAGTATTGTCCAGTTACTGAGGTGTGTGCAAGTACAACATGCTGATAAACCATTCTATGAATATCAAAGAATGAGATGGCCATAATTTTCCCAGCAGCAGCAACAAATTTTGCTTTTTGGGGGTTGGTGATGGAGGCGATTTCCACACTAAGCTTTGCTGTTTGCTGTCAGAATCAAAATGATGTAGCCAAGTGCCATCAGCAGTGATTACGTTTGACAGAAACTCCGGATCTTCCTCTAACATCAAATTTAACTTCATTTTACCTCCATTCAGCGGTAGGCAATACTGAACATGTCTGAATTTGCCTGATTCTCACAGGCGGGAACCAGGAGTACCAACAATGAAATTACTAAGGCGTGTTTGTTTCACATTAAGCTAACAGAATATAATAAGATTGAATTTTAGTGCGAAAAATTATGTTGGTAGAAAATAATGACCATTCTTTATTGAACAGCTGTCGTAGCAATCAATTCGAGTCGAGACTAGACGATCCGCTGTTGACAGTGAAGTTGATTGCTTTTTAAGTGGACAGCTGTCTAGAAAAATAATTATGGAACCTCTTTAACTGTGGTGGTACTGAGTGTCCTATTCTGGATGTGAAAAACAGCTTGTTTTTTCTCAGGGACCTGTTTATCAGGCTTGTGTTTCTATTAAGTGCCGAATTTACTTTAGTTCCAAAGGAAGCCACCCTGAAAATTTTTATGGCCGAAAAGATCAATCACCCTCTGCCTGCTTTGAACCATGACCTCGAGAACCAGAGGCTAGCACATATTAAAGGATGACTATTTATACTGAAAAAATATATGTAGATGATGACTAGCTTGTTTCAAATAGCTTTATATACAGGATGTTCCACCTAACTCTGCGACCTCAAATATCTCCGAAATGAAAGAAAATATGAAAATTCCAATTGACATGTACATATGTCAGGGGCTCACAAACTAAGAATGTATGCACAATCCATAAAGGTAACAAAGAGAACTTCCAACACTAAGTTGGCTTTTTAAAATGGAAAATGACAACTAGAGCTACAACTAGTGATAACACATTCGGTTCCGCTTTTCTAAACATTTATTAGTGACCTATAGTCCTCAGAAACTTAATTATTGTGCATTACATCTGGCATGGAAAATGCACCCACAAATCACCAGTAGCGTCTTGTCCGATGAAACCGTGTCACTTCAAAAGATGTTCGAAGTGCCCTCCGTTTGCATCAATACACTTTTGGAATCTGGTAACAAGAGAGTGTGGCACGGATTACAGTGATTCTACAAATATTGCTGCACATGCCGCAGTAATACGATGTGGCATATCCTCTACTGTCATTGGCGGTTCTTGATATATTCTATCCTTCACTGTGCTCCTGAGAAAGAACTCTAATAGCGTCAAGTGTGGGGAACGAGCTGGCCATCGCACAGGACCTCCCCGTCCTATCCACATATTTGAAACCTTCGCATCCACAACGTCTCTGAAAACTTGTGCATAATGTGCGGGACATCCATCATGCTCGAACCACATTTATAGAATCGTTTCCAATCACACATCCTCTATGAGGAGGGTTAGAGTTTGTTGCAGAAATGATGCCTATTTCAGAACTTATGAGGTTTAAAAACGTGAAACCAAGTGTTTTATCATTTATTGTAGCTCTAGTTTTCATTTTGCTAGAATAAGCATACATGTTCCATTGGTGTTGGAAGTGTTATTTGTTTACCTTTATGAGTTGTGCATACCTTTTCATTGTGCGAGCTCCTGACATATGTACATTCCTGGGAAATTTGAATTTTCTAATTTTGTTTCATTTCGGAGATATTTAAGATCGCAAAGTTAGGTCTGACACCCTGTATAGCTTGAAAATTAGTTGCATTATTTACACTTTCTAACATATATTTTTATCCTTTTATTGCCTCCATTTGGAGGAAGCTGATTTTGTCAACAAAAACTGTGTATATAAATACACGTACAAGGGATGAAATATCGTCCGATATGACTTAACGTTGGAGGACGTAAATTACACAAAAAAGGATGAAATGATATTGTAATGGGTAGGCATTGTGGTCAGGCGTTAAGCATAAGATTTCTTTACTGGAGACTATTATAAGTGCGAATGTTATGCCCTACCTTCTATTGGAATATATAATATGTAGTATTACTGGGGAGTTATAACCACGAAAAGCGGGTTACATCGAAAATGCGATATTTGAGCTTCATTTAAGTGAATATTCGCACATGACTTAACGGCAATTAAACATCAAAGAGAAATGATTAAAATCGTTTTTCAATAATGATCTCAGTTAATTATCTAACGCTATCCAAGTAATATTGTAAAATTGTCAGAGAGCTTGCGCATATGTACCTCTTTCATATGAAGCGGTACATGGCAGTGTTCATTTAAATACATTAATTTCTAATTTACTTGGATTTTTAAATGTAAAATTGATGCTTTTGGATTAATTAAAGCCTCTTAAACATGGGACATATTAAAAATAACGCAATAGTTCTTCTAAATCACAGTATCTCTACGTCATAATACTGGATTTATCTAGATTTACCTATGGTAGGTGGAGAAATTTATGCTGTCGACGAGATGATGATGATGATGATGATGATGATGATGATGATGATGTGTATAAGGGCGCTCAACTACGACGGTCATCAGCGCCCTTACAAAAACAAGTCATGGCAAAAGCCAGATATAAAAATTTCCAAAAACTATATAAGTATAAATAAAACTATTAAAATTGCACACACACACATACACACACACACACACACACACACACACACACACACACACACACACACACACATATATATTTAAAAAAAGAAGAAGAAGAAAACAAAATATCAATAAAAACCTACTGAAAATTTCCTTCACTAAATCCTAAAGTGTAATCTAGAAAAGAATCTAAATACCTTCTCCACTACTGCGTTATCGTCCGCTAGCATTTCTGCAAAGCTGACCGGCAGCTGCAGAGACGTCCTAAGGTCTGCTAGGTGAAAACACTCTAGCAGCACGTGTCGTACATTTAACGCTTCATTGCAAAACGGACACAGCGGAGCAGGCTCCTTTTTAAAAAGAAAACTATGAGTAAAAAAGCAGTGCCCAATACGCAACCGAGCCAAACTCACCTCCTCGCGACGAGATGACCGACAGGAGGTAACCCAGGGAATCGGAAGTTCTTTCACAGATCTAAGCTTATTATTGCGAAGAGCGGACCACTCTTCCTGCCAGCAGGCCTGCACAGCTCTCCGCAATATAGTCCTAAAATCTTCCGATGTCACAGATGGGTGTGGAATCCTGGGTTTCATGGTAGCCGTCTTGGCTGCCAAATCCGCCATTTCATTCCCCCGCAAGCCTACGTGACCAGGGATCCATACACACACCACGTTAACGCCAGAAGCGTGTAAAACGTGGAGGGCATCCTGTAGGTATACGCTGCACAATAGGGTGGTAGTTGTACAGCTGCCGTAGGCTTTGAAGTGCACTGAGGGAATCACTTAGGATTAAGCAGTCCCCCAACTTTCGTCGACGTACGTTTAAAATTGTTCGGTATATTGCATAAAGCTCTGCAGTTAAAATGGAAGTGCTAGTGTGGAATTCGAATGTATACGGTTCGGCTCCACACACGTAAGCACAACCAACACCATTTGAGTTCTTGGAGCCATCAGTATAAATTACAAAATGGTCCTCATATCGCGATAAAAATTCTAAAAAAACATGTGCGAATACTAGACATAGACATGGTAGATTTATCATATTTAGTCATGCCCAGATCAACGTGGGACGCTCTGCACAACCAAGAAGTGTATGTCCTCTCCCCCCTAGGATACATCTTGGGCATTTCAGTATCAAGATGGCTAAGGAGCTCCCGGAAACGAAAACCAGGTGGCTTTGGTTTAATAGAACTGTTCCTATAACGCACGTCCATGAAGGTATTAAAGAATGGCGTAAACGTTGGATTTGTGGGCATGCAATTAAGTCCACAGCCATAATTTGCTAATAACATGTGTATGTGTATCTAAAAAGAATGGATAAGATGTAAATTAAAAATAAGTGGCAGAATGATTGAACAAGTAAGAATTTTAAGTACTTAACAATAGAAACAACAAGCGACCGACTTATTGTAATGAAGTTAGAAACCGGTTGCAAAAGTAGCTAGAACATCTGGATGCCTACGCAACATAATCTGCAAAAACAATTACCTTAAGATAAAAAATATATAAAACCATAGTTATGGAACGGAAAATAGAGTAGAAACAGCAAAACTAAACAGTTAATGAAAACAATTGAAATGAACACCCTAGGAGCAATACAAGGGAAAACAAAACTAGATAAAGTAAGAAATGAAATAATAAGGCAAGAATGTGGCATAATGGATGCAGTAAAACTTACAAAACTAAGAGTACAGGAGTGGCATCCATTAACAGTCTCATTAACAATAGTTAATGAGAACAATAGAAATGAACACCCTAAGAGCAATACTAGGGAAAACAAAACTAGCTAAAGACAGAAATGAAATAAGGCAAGAGTGTGGTATAATGGATGAAGTAAAATTTACAAAAATGAGAGGACAGGAGTGGCATCTACATATAGAACGAGCGGAAAGACAGAATAATAAGAGCAACAAGAGATTTAATACCCCAAAAGAAGAGAGGAAGAGGTCGTCCAAAGAAAAGATGCAATGATGGATGTTTATTATCCCCTTCAAGTCGACGTGAAGACAAGTGCAAGTATAGACAAAAGAAGAAAAGAAAGAGTAGGAATCATTGCATATATTAATTCTGTATATTTATATTGGTATTGATATTTGCATTGTCCAAAAGTTAGATGTAACATTATATTGAATCTTAGTATTACACATTATAGGAAAGAAATCATATAGTAATTCACCATTAATTGCTGACATTAGCGAGAAGTCCCATATGTTTGTATGTGAGAGTTAAGCTTTTCTCTCTGTTTTTCTTAGGATGTTTCCTGTGTAAAAGGTAAGACTGTGGTGCTGCCTATTGCGTAAGTAATAATTTATAACTGGACTGGACTATTTTACGGAGGGGATGTAGCCCGGAGGCTCAAATGCAATGTATTGTACCTAACCCCCAATTAAGGGCGCTGTAGGGAGGAAGGATGAGGTTAGAGGAGGCAGAAGACGACCTCTACAAGGAGCCACGACAATGCAGAGCACAGGGACCCTACGTTTTACTAGATGGAAACTCCCCGGTAGGCCAGGACAACAGACATCCCACCCTTCTGTAGTTCGGAAACAAGCCTCACCACCACATCGGGTTCGGAGACCAACAACCATCCTATGAAAGATATGTTTTTACTCAGAGAATATCATTTGCCATTCACCGCCAAGACACCCGCCGACGCTTCTGCCCTGAAAGAGACCACCAGAGGTAAGATGATGTGAAATGATAATGGATATGATGTGGAGGGACAGAAAATTTGGGGGATGTAATTAACTTACCCAGCATTCGCAGGGGACTCGTGAAAACCCTCGAAAAAAACCATGTGTCAGGTAGTTTGGCCACGAGAATCGAACTCGGAAATCTTCTGTGAGTGAAACCGCCTAAGCCATCCCGCTCAGTTAAGTAAATATAAATTCAGAGCTATAATGTTCAGAGTCCTTTTTTAAACACTGGTTGTGTTATATTGACAACATGGGCACTAGAAATCCAATAGGCCGGGACATCACGTCACGCGAGGGCCTACCATGTATAAGAGGCGGCGCTTTGGAGTGAAAGCTGGACGTTGCCATAGTACCCTCAGGCAAACGCAAGAGGCAATGGCATCATACGCATCAATGATGCGGATCGTCAGCTCAGAGTAAAGGTGCTCCCGGCAACCTATCCATGAGGTCAAGGACGAGCAACGATTATTGACTTCGTGATTATCAGGCATTTCCCCTTCCAAATATCGTTCACTTCACTTAGACCATAAGCCCATATTAGCTGAGGTCAACAAGAGGTTTGCTAGTCATTGCTTTTCGGTTCATCACAGAGAAGCCGAGGCTTGCCTCAACGCTTTAATCCCTTCTAACCCCAAATCACCGACATCCTATCCACAGAGGCTGCGGTCTCTTCCTTTACCTCCCCCTATATTCACACGTCCTATCTATGGAATGAATACGCATCCGTCTTTCCTGTGCAACCCGCAGTCTCTACCATATTTACCACATATCATACTATCAAGAACTTCTGAAGTATTTGCCCCACTGGCTTGTCTTTGAACAGGACAAAGTGTCTATGACTGCAACAGGAAAATGATAGAGCCTCTGGCTAACTATTCTAAATATTCTGACATCCTCCTAAGGCTAATTCACAAAGTCTCTGATCTGGTCCATTTGTGAAGAATAAAATTAGGCACGGGTCGCTAAACTTTGACTGTTTGTCACATATTCCGGGCGCTCATCCGAAATTATTACCCCAAGATACGTCGCTTGAGGTATCACTGGCTTCTTTGCATGGCATGCCGGTACGCCTGATAACAAAGGGGAAATTCCATACAGCAACAAAGGATTAGCTCTTCTATAAACAAATCTAGAAAGTAATACCTTTTGAAGAACATCTCACAACAGTGATGCATAAGTACCTTTGCACCTTAATCTGTAGCGTCGAGGGGAGAATTACCTCTCATTACTCCAAAAGCTAAATTACAGGGCATAACAATGTGACTAGGGCATAACAATAGTCGGTACATTCCATACTCAATCGGGCTGCTGTCAGTCTGCCAGCTATAATGTCACCTTATCGGTTTATCCCACCTCCTCCGTTTCCATGGAGCATTTCTTCATCCCTCACTCAGGTAACCAAGCATTAGAGAGGTTGGTTTGTGAGTCCCAAGAATGTGTTATAGCTTAGCGATGAGCAGGAGGAAGTATGTACGCCCTACCGTCTTTCACAGTTCTACAGAGACACTACGATGCATACCACATATATGTGACCCCCAGACAGTCCTTTATTCCCTCATCCAGACAATTTGTTCATAGCAGAACATGTAATCAATAGGTTCGTCAAATGCAATATTAGAGCCAAACCTTAGCATGTGTTCAGTTAAGTATGGCAGATCGACTACGACCAAAAGAGAGATGTACGGCTAGGTAGAAGATGACAATGGCCGAGATGGATAAAATGGAGAGTGAGTGAGTGTGTAGTGTTTTAGGGCCCGTCGACAACAAGGTCATTTGGGCCCGAAGTCAACTCTAAAAACTAAAAGCTACACAAAGTTAAAAAGTAAGATAACATGGATCACAATTTATGCCGGGGTAGTTAATGTTATCCGTACTATTTTGAGAAAATAGCTTCCAATTTAAGCATGATTTGTAAGATCTGCTAGTTCCAGGTATTACCTTTGCAATGTTCAATGTTCTGGACGTATGGATTGCGGAATATGGGCTAACTGCTAACGTCAAGTGTCTTAAAAACAACATACAGTTTTAAATGCAGAATTTATGCCTTAGGGGTTAAGTGTTATTTATGAAGAGTAAATGAACAAGGTGGTATCAGTTGTAACGATAAGTTTTAGTTAGAACTTTTTATATGAATATTGTTTTCTGATATGACTTAGAAGGCCATGTAATGACCTATTAAAATCAAATATATGTGTAATTTTGTGATTGGCCGCAGCAATAATTGTATTACGTAATGCGGTGACGTAGCAGTACATCGGACAATCACAAAATTAATAGAGGAGTAACGATGGTTACGGGAAAATCAATAATCTTGAGATAGATATATGTTCTTCAGTCTTGTTTCATGACGATGAAAAATGTCGCGGTGAATACAAAAGTTTTGTAACGGAATTCGTAATAGTATCGAGTAAATTGTAATTCTGATTATACAATTAAATGATATATTATGAAATTGGAGTCATATAAAATGTTATAACTGTCACCAAAAATCCACATCTGAGAAAAGATCTCATGACTCTTTATTTAATCAAACTCAATCATCGAGAAACAATTCGACCTGCAAAAGCCTAATACATGAGATTACGAATTAAGGGGACGCACAAGGAGAAGATCAAAATGGATGGTTACAAATATGTCTCCCGAACGTGTGGCTGATTAAGTTGGAGAATTAAAGTGTTTCCTATCTGCTGCGAGTGGAGAATCATTTTTCGCCACAAAGAAGAAATGTGCCTCATTTATGTAAGTATAGTTTATCAGCTAACTGATGAGCAGTTTTAAATTGTAGTTTAGTGACTATCGTATTTATTAATTGATTATTGGTGTTAGCCGAGACTGAGTTTGTGTGTTAATACATACGCTGTTGCCATTATTGGCATGATGCACGATCTTGAATGCAATAAAGGCCCGATTATAATGCTAGGTTTACGTAAATAAATATACAGCATGTTGCGAGCTAATCAGAGTTCTAACTTTCAGCTTCGGGTACTCTTATAATTATGAAAAAGAGGCTGCTCACTAGGCAGCACTGTTATAATGCTTTATTAAACCCAAGGCTGCCTCAAAATTTGTGCGATTCGTGTATGCTCAAGACTAAAATGTGTTTCAAATGGGCAGGTGTTTGTTCTTGAGCGCCACTAGACGAGCAAACAATCGGAGTACTGCGGTGTTGTATGGCATTCCCCCTAAGTGGGTGTGACGAACGACAAACTAATCAATCTCTTATAAATACTATTCGTGCTAAGACAGAAATTCAGATTTTGCAAAATCTGATCCTTGAGGAAGGAGAGAGTAATGTATTTAACATCACCATAGAAACCCCATATTTTTAGCTCAAATAGTTTTCCTAATACAAATAAATAAATTAGATGCCATTATATTATAACAATGCATTGCGACGTAAGCACTGTAATGAATACCATTATTGGTTGGCATGTATGCGTGAACGTATATTTGAAATTACTCAGAACTGAAACGTAAACATTTGACATGACGTGATAAAAGAAATATGTACTTTGAATAAGCCAAGGTATTTGTTAAATTCGATGAGAGGAAACGATACACTTCTTGCTAGTCTGGCAGAACGTGTCTGATCACATATCTTTGTTTACGAATGGTTCGTGATCTCCATTTACTCTAGAGAGTTCAAAGTAGCATTATTCAGTTACTCTTCCATGAAAAAGTGTATCAGCTGGATCAATAAGACATGATCCACCTTCCCCCCTTACTACTGCTAGAACAATCCAATAGAGTTAATGTGGGCTCAAATAATGTTGCAAACAGAAATACTATTTTTAAACTGACTGACGTTGAAGGACTTATTATCGAATAAGTTGACAAGGAACACAACAAAACTGGGAGAACTGCGTGAGACATAAGATAAACTACAAGAAGACGACTTTTGGAATGAAACAGGACATAACGAGATTTTGGAACCTATCATCATAAATTTGCAGTACTGATGTTGAAGACAATGGCAATGAGGAACTATCTCTTAACGTAAGTAACATTCACAGCTATACCGATGTACCGCTGGTATTTTCCTTGGATTAGAAAAAAAAGTAATTCATAAACTATAATTAATTTAAAACTAAATATTTAAAACATTTGCGAAATATACGAATATTCATGTTGCAATTATAGAACTTATTATTATAAAACTTTGGAAAAATCAGTTTGAGTTCCCTTACATCTAGCGCCACGAACACTCGCAAGTGTGCGAGAGAGAGAGAGGGAAATATAAAAAGTGGAGGTAACGAGGTGGCAACGGTTGAGGCTGTAACGCATCTGATTCGCTATTGGCAAGAACTCTTCCCATTTGAAACACATAATAGTGTACATATTTCCAAGGGAAATCTTTCTGATCCAAATCTTGCGAAATTCCCATTCCTGCGTTATACAGTCACTTATAAAGGAGCTCTTGAAAAAAGGCAGAATGTGGAAGACGATATCTACATTACCAGTTCTAAGACTGAGCAAAGTTAGACGGGCATGTGTTTAATAGACGGACAGTACACCGCTATCATCCCAAACTGCAGTGCGAGTTACGTCTGAAGTTTCCTCCTATGCAGATTCTTTGAGATGAAGTGCAGCCAATACCACGTATCTTTTGAAAGGCCAGTGACTAAACTTATAAGGAAATTTTACATGCGGGTATAGTAGAAAACTAACCTCAACCATCGCACACAGGTAAGCAGACACAACAATTAGACACACATAACGCATTAGCTACAACAATTAACCAGAAATATGTAAATTAAAATCTTTATGTTATCTAATCAAATATTGAGTAAACTAACATATGTTAGCTATCGTGGTGGGGTGGAAATTTTCGCGCCGTGCTGTGCGGAGTTCTCTTCTACGTCGGGTAAGGATAATCTGTACATCGTTTACCACAGTTTCTCATTAACTGATGGCAGTAAACGTTCGTCTTTACTTTAATTGCAACATCTTGGTAGACTTTAAGGGGAATGCAGCACCGAAATTGGCAGAAAATATTGGAAAAAATAATTTTTTGTTTTTGAGCTAATAAAATACTTTGAACCCTATAGTATCATAATTCAACTAAATTTATGAGTTTCAGGAATTTAAATACCCTCACATGACAATTTAAATTCCAGTGCACACGTGCATTCCGGCCATTGGATTCACAGAATTCTGTCATTTGAGTTCGATTGAATGTACTAAACTAATACATTTGAAATTAGCGGGCAAAATTTCTGGTGGAATTTTGTGTGTTGGTATGATTTTTATTTCTTGCAATATGTGGCACCATGGAAACAAAACACTGGCTGCAAAAATTGAAAGGAAATAGTAATGTTTATATTTTGCTTTTGTGTGAGTTTCTAACTTGGTCGTGATTTTCTTGTGTTTCTCGTTAATCTACATACTGTTTATATATAATTGATGAGTTTTAGTGTGCCATTTAACATTTATATAGATATTTTATACATAAAAACGTGCAGATAACTGTTATATAGGTTGTAGGTAAAACATTCTTTGAAACAACTGATCTTTTGTTGACTGTGTTCATAGTTAGGATCATGAATAGGCTAAACGATGCACGGGAAGAAGCACCTAAACATCACACAACAATGGAAGCATACTTGATGCCTGATGTGGTAAGAAAACTAATGCCGGTGTACCAAAGGCTGGCATCAGATGAAATCCTAAGGAGATGTACATTGGGTAAGATACAAAATGCAAATGAAGGTTTATATAACATGATATGACATAATTGCTCAAAAGAAATGCATCAAAGAAGAGACTTCAGGTTGCTGTGACAAAAACCATCAGTGAATTCAATTTTGGTTGTTATGCCTCACCGAAACTGCAGTCAGACATAAGGGACACAGATTTCACCAGCATCTCTAAAAATTAGCCAAGGGAAGGACCAATTACGCTTACTTCATTCAGCAATTTCTGCGAAGGTAACTTCTAAAACATCCAGAAAAAAACTGAAATTGAAGAAAACTGCTGTTGAAGAGAGAGGGAAGAGGCAAGAGGGTCCAACTTATCTATGTGGAGGGTTTTAGTCTGCTTCAAGACATGTAGCTGAGAAGGAATATGTTTTGGATTTTAAAATTTGATTTACTCTGTTATAGTTTTTCAACATTTTTTTGTCATTCAAATTGTTCCACACGATGCAGTTTTGATTCATTCCCTCTAAAAGTTTCAACACATATTCTTAGAAAGCAAACAAAGGCTTGTATCATATGTATTTTTAATATTCGTTATATTTTTAAAGTTATTGATATATAGAATCAAAGGTTTAATCATTTTTTGCTTTTTTGTTTGCTCCATACCTATTTCCCCCCTCTGGAACTAAAGGTAGTACAAGAAATTCATATGATAGATATTTTCTTCATAACCATCTGAAAATTTTTATAAATAGAAGAATTAAAATTTTGAAAATTTTCATCACATGGAGTGGCTTGAATTTTGCCCAAATTTTCAATTTCACAAATGAATTACTACAAAACTATTTAAGATATAAAAAGCACATTTTGAATTCTGTGTCCACTATGCATAAGAACTAACTTCAGCAAGATTAGTTGAAAATTGCTGGATTTGGGGTTTTCGGTGCTGCATCCCCTTAAAGCACTTCTAGAGTTTTCTGGCCTGTCTAATTGTTGTAATGTTTTATCTCTTTACGGAGATTCCAGTTAACTTTCGATATGCACGCATATATATGTATATATACTCTTCATAGTGCAGAAAACAGAAACTTTCGCACATTTGTATGCACGCTTCTTCTTCTTCTTCTCCTTCTCCTTTTTCTTCTTCGTCTTCTTCTTTTTATTATTATTAGTAGTAGTAACAATAGTACTTACCACTCTCACTGTAGATGATGCGGAAGGAATCTGAGTGGAAGTGGCCGAAGAACTGACCCACGATGATGTCGGAGTATCGGCGAATCAGCTTCAAGTAGCGCTGGTTGAACCTTTCTTGGAAGGCGTCGATATAAGGGGAGAGAAAGGCGCTATTTTGTCTCTCATCAACTCCTGGAGGCATATGACCTACTATGTACACCTGCAATGAATAACATTGAGTTAGTTAATACTGAGTTTGGCGTTGCATTTCAGTTAGTTGTCATTATCTATTGGTCACAGTTTATTTAAAAAATAACCTCATATTTATGAAAGTTTAATAATTATAGACAGAGGAATATTGCATTGTACCCAATTTCAACAGCGAAACATTTTGAAACACGTTTCAATTCTTAATGTGTAATTTCAGTGAAATCTATCTTCTAATTAATTTATAAAATTAGAAGATATTGTGTTAAAAGTGTACTACGTTGTATAAAGAGCTTATCTTCAAAGTTTCGTTGTTCTAAATTAAAGTGTTACTTAGAAAAGGTGGCAGAGGTAATGTTGGTTTTGGAAAATAACACATAAAGCAAATATTATGCTTGCATAATGTACCTCACAAAAGCTTTTATCCAAATGACATCTCTGTATGTAATTTTCTTAAGCAAACATTTTCAGTTCCAATATCACTTCAGTAGTAAAATAGAAGGAATAAAAGGTCACTCTAATACAATTTTGAGTATTTTTTATTTAGAAAAAAAAAGGGTTATTCGACATACAACTTATTTTTTTTTCTCTCAAAATTACAAGTCTGAAAATATTTTAATACTATATTGTAGAACAATTTAACATAAATGTATCTATAATAGGTATGTTCTACCTATGTTCTACCTGTGGTAGAACGATTGGCGTTCAGAATAATCATTGAACACTACACAAATTATATGCAGAATATAGATCACGTGAAACCTGTCACAGACACACTCCATTCTTTTTTATATACTTAGCTTTCTTCTGGAACTACATTTTTCTGTAAATAGGATGCTTACAATTTCGGTGGAATGCATAAGTTCACTTCTTGCGTGAGTGGCAGAGAAAAAAATCTGAACTTTGTCACACTACTTCGACTCTCCAAATTTTTTCACAGGTATTATAAAAAGTGTCTCTTTTGCCCATTATAAATTATAGGTGAGACAAGCGCCTAACTTTAATTAGTCTCTACAGACTTAGTTGGATTTAGTCCTTCGTGTTTATTTGCAAATTGCGGAAACGGCAGTCAGATTTCTTCTGTCTGAGTTTATATGTGATACACATATATTCATACGTTCTCTAACAACTATACTCCTCTACCTGAATTAGTAGGTGGCAGAGAACGTAATTTAACGGTTTTAAGTAAATAAATGGATAATCAACCATTATTTACCTAAATACAGTTTATTTCGATTTACAAAATGGAACAAACTTACCGTTTCTCTGTTGTTTTGAGACTTCAGCAGCGTTTCTTCAAGCCAGGTCCACTGTCCATAGGGATCTGCTTCATTTCCCACCATATCTGAACACAGGTTTGTGTTGAGCGCGATGATTCTAAGTCTACGTCCTTTGTTTTCTATCGTGTAGTAACCACCTGAAATTAAGAACACACACTGTTAGTTTATCGTGTTATTATACTGAGGGAAGTTAATCTGTACCAATATATTGGCAGTGCCTGTGATTTCTGGCCTACGCCAGGCAAGACGTGTTTTCGGCGCATGTTGACATTTGGTTGGTTGGAGATGGGGAACTCGAGCTGACCTCTGATTTAAAATCGTTGAAACTCCTATAAGGACACCAGTTAATTTAATCAAAATTCTTCTCCCTTGGTTGCATGGGGATTCAAGACAAACATAGAATTCTAGGAGCTAGTCGGCTGACCTCTATCTTAATACACCAAATAGCAATAAATTTAAAATAAAAACTTAGTCATTACTTTGTAGAACGTTTAGACTCAAAACATTGATATCCTATGAAGAAGCTAGAGTCAATCTCCCACGTACAAGTGAGAGCACAACCACTACTAATCACAGAGTAACAAAACATTAACAGCGTTTTGTTATCCTTTCCTCTCCACTATTTCATCCGATAGATTGCTCGGCGCTTCTTCTACAATCCACGCCACGTTCCAGGAGCTGTGACGTATAACATCGCCGGCCAACGCGACTGAAGCGATGGCTACCACAGGACCTGCTTTACAGTGATGACACTTCTACTTCTGAATGATCTACTGTCCCACTTTGCTTTTCTATTCTTTTCTTCTGCTGTATAAATTCTCACTGTTGAAATATGTAGACGATTTTATTAGTTCAGTATCATATTTGTAGTAGTGCAGTAACACATTTGTAGCATTTCGTTATTGTCCTGTGTTCCTTTACGAGGGTCGCTTAAGTCAGGTAAATTTCCATAAAGGAATGGAAATATTTCGTTGCAACTTTGTGGGTGATAATCTTGATTATTCAAAGGATTGCACAGAAAATTTGAATGTGATACAATATATAGTTCATTGCTGACAGCCCTCTGAACTGTTCAGAGTGATAGCTGGGATAGAAAATGGGAAAAACAGAGTTTTGTGCTGTTGTTAAACGTTTTCATTTGAAGGGTTGGCCTGCCGCACAGTGAAAAATAAATTGCATAAAGTTCACGGCGACTTTGCATCAACATTGAAGACCATTTACTATTGGATCATGAATTTAAACGTGGTTTTGGAAGCGCCGAAGATGAATCTTGCTCTGGTCGCCCAAACCATAACACCATTGAAAAAGTCTACGACCTGACTATGCAAGATTACCCAATCAAAATTCGTGAGATTGCCGAGGCTTCGGGCATATTAACTGAGCGAGTGCATAATATTCTACATGAAAAATTGGCAATGGAAAAGCTGTGTGCAAGTTGGGTGCCGCGATTGTTTCACAGTCGACCAGAAGTGCATCCGGAAGAACTCTTATACCGAATGTCTGGCGATGTTTAATTGCAATCTTCAAGACATTTTGAGCCTATTTGTGACAGTAGATGAAACTTGAATACATCATTACACACCAGAGTAAGCACAGCAGCCAAAACAATGGACGAAGGCTGATGAAAGTGCACCAAAGAAGACAATGACCATTTTGTCAGCTGATAAGGCGTTGGTCACTGTTTTTTTGGGATTCTCAAGGAATAATTCTCATTGACTTAGAAAAAGGCAGAACCACAACTGGAGCCTATTGTACTTCATTGTTTGATCGTTTGCAGCATGAGTTGACTGAAAAGAGACCGAGATTGAAACACAAAAATGTGCTCTTTCACCAGGATAATGCACCATCGCACACATCAGCAATCGCAATGACGAAAGTGTGTGAGTTAGGCTTTGATTTGGTTCCTCAACTACCTCATTCACTAGACTTAGCCCCAAGTGATTTCTTCCTGCTTCCAAATTTGAAAATCTGGCTTGGTGGTAAGAAATGTTAATCAAATGAAGAAATGATGATCACCGTCAACGAGTATTTTGCAGAGTTTGACGGAACCCATTTTTCCGAAGGGATGAAAATGCTGGAACATTGCTGGACCAAGTGTATAGCCATCAATGGAGACTATGTCGAGAAATAATGTGAAATATTCACGAAACAAATTATTCTTGGTTCTTTTTTACTAGACTTATCAAGTGACCTTCGTATGACTACATTCTGCTTTTAACTCTAATAAAATTAATAATAAAATTAAATAGTTCTAGTTATAAGACAACTGAGCTGCAACCTCAAACCCAAAGATGCATAACTTAACTCCTCTTAATTTTTCACCTATTTTAAGCAAATTTCAAATTTGACAACAAATTACTTTCAGCTCGTGTGTACAAAATTTCATCTTCATACGGTAGTTAAATTTAAATATACCGCATACATAATATCATAAAGTGCTGCATAGTATTGTACCGATATTGTGCATGCAAACTTCACTACCTCAACGATCGCCATTGTTGATAACACCAGGCAACTTGTCTTTGTCTTTAAGTAATGTGAAATAATCGTGGCTTACTCAGCAAAATTTAAAACTAGTCATGGGTTGCTCTACACTACCTAATGGAGCAAATAGGACGACTAACAATCGATAGGTTTGCTGACGTCTGAGCTACTAAATGTACCATCATCATTGGCCGCAAGTGAGAACAATTAGTCTGTCCAAGGGGCGAATTCACACAAAAACACTAGGAACAGACGTTCTTCGGCGAAACCGAACATGTCTTATGGTACAATGGAATCTCGATACACGTTTGACCATATAGACACATCAAAACTAGTCGAGAATTAAAAATAAAGTTGGCATCTAATTAAGACGCGGTTAATTGGGAACTGCAACAAAAATTGCCTCTGCATCTTCTTGTTGGTGACTGCTTTCAGTTGTTGAAGGACATTTTTGACTACTTAAAAACTTCACAATTATGACAAAACATTATAGTTTGGTATTTTTGGTTTTCGTCAAATCTATTGAGGAAGAATATTTAACATTATTTTTGCTTTCTGTTGCAAGGGTAAGTGCCATCAACTGTAATTTTTAAAATATAAATCAATACTATGCATAGTATTGAAATAGACAACTTTTTTCATTTTGTTAATATTGCTACTCATATATTTAATATAGTAACAAAAAATAATTAATTCGTCTTCCTTAGAATGTGTATTGACAAAATTAGTAACATTTTTTTTCTAAATAAAACCTGTTAATATTTCTTACGAAGATTAATTTCACTGACAACCAATTTAATAATGATACCACCTTCATATTATAATATATAACAACCGGATTTAGTATTACACCAAAAATATAGCTATGGTTTTAAACTGCAACTCTAAGTGCAGTGGCTCGCTATGAAATTTATGCCTATAGTCTTAGCTTTTTATAGATTTCAACTAATTTTGAAATGTGAATCATTTTTATTAAGCATCTTGTTTAAAATATTTCATGTTATTACGTGAGTTGTCCACCTAAACATTAAGTGATTTACGTAATTTTTCAATCATTTTAATCAAGAATCAGCTGCATCGACAGGTTTTCTTTAAAATCCTATATAATTATAAAAGGTGGCAAGTTGTTTGATGCCCGCCTCGGTAGCGTAGATGGTAGCGTGTCTGCCTCACGTTCAAGAGGCCCCGAGTTCAAATCTCGGTCAGGGTGAGTTACCTGGATAAGGGTTTTTCCGGGGGTTTCCTTATACTTAAAGAGGAATGTCAGGTAACTGTAAGATACATGGACTCTGGACTCATTTGAGCATCATTTCACCCAATTCATTCACCGTCCGATATGACTTACCTTTGGAGGACGTAAATTACCAAAAAAAAAAAAAAGAAAAAAAAAGAGAGTTGTTTGATACATACAGACGTTGGTATAGACGAATGAAGCGATCATTATAATGTTCAATTTCTTTCTCTAGGATGCGCATAGCCGCTGTGTTATCCATCATGAACAATTGCCGTAAATGACAGTTGCCGCGCAGACAGTTGCAAGGAGGAAAAAGTGAAAAAGTAGCAAACACATAGCGCTTTGACACAAACCTGTGGACACATTATTTTGTTATTAAACATTATTTGAGTAGAAATGATTAGGTATGTTGTCTTGTGCTCCGTTGTTAGATTCACCTTCAGAGACGTAATCCAGTGTCCGCACTATGTACGCAACTTTTGGCGGTAATTCTCAACTTTCGCTTCTGAATAATAACAAAGTTGTCACAAACACAATGGGAAGTATGCGACTATCACCTGACTATGGCGTCGCAGAGTTTTAGCTTTTGCGCAATGGCCTTCGTTCGTAATGAAGACTAATATACGCAGGAGGCTTTGATTTTGAATTTAATTTATAGTTTCCCTAAACGCTGCAATAAAGACAGTTTTACGCGGTTAGAATACGACCGTTTTCTTAGCTGCTGCAATTCTTAACCTAAGTGTATAATTTCGAGGTAATAAATTGCGCGTTAAATACCCTTTTTGGTGGAGTACAAACCTTATTGGTCTTCGTGTTTGACTGAGTGGGACATGATAAAGAATTCCGGCTAGATGTATTTAACCGCAATTTGGCTGACACGCGTTATTTCAACGCACGAAATGTTAAGTCACGTGAGTTTACGTACACATGTCTGTTATATCATACATTTATTTTAATCAAAATTCTATCTATAAATGAAAACGATCCAGTTTCTCCTTTTTGGACTCAAATTATAGATGTTACAATGATAATTTCTGATTTCTATATCACTGAACAATAATTTTTAAAGAATGTGTCGAAGGTAAATAAATTCAGTTTACTCATAATTTGAGGTTGCTCTATATACCATAGTTAATTATACACACCAGGAACAAGAAATTATTCCTTGGAAACATTATCTTTGTCACTATTTCACAATAATCGAAATAAACTTTTGCAGAAATGGTTTCACTGAATGTATATTTCATTGGATGCACAAGGGGATACAGAAAGCTGAAAAAATATTAATGCTCGTCTTGAAATTGCATATTCCTACCAGGAATTCTCAAGAAACAACTGAATTGCGACAGCACTTTAAAAGTGACAAAGTACTACAAAATGAAAAGCAGTAACAATTGGTATCTTGGATATAGATACAGAATAAGTTATTTGAAATATAACATGTGTTTTAAAGAGAGTTCTATTTTTTATTTTGGTTAAATCTTAGATATACGAAGTTAACCGGGTATGTAAGTTTCTTTACAACGAAGAGAGCTATTCGCAGAAAATTGAACATATTCGTTTAATTTGTAGATAAGCTAAACATACAGTTTAATGAGAGTAATTATAGTGGGTTGTAAAAAAATTAAAATTTCAGGTAAATATTCCAATTAATTGTAATTTGATGCGAGATTATTTTGAAAATGTTAGCAACTGCATAATTAGCGTATCATCAGTGGTCAACGTCTGTATGTGTGTGTGTGTGTGTGTGTGTGTGTGTGTGTGTGTGTGTGTGTGTGTGTGTGTGTGTGTGTGTGTGTGTGTGTTATTTTCTAATTAGCATTCTCTAACGTTGTCATACCGGACGATGAATGGAACGGGTGAAAGAAGCACAAATGAGCCCAGCTCTATAGAGCTGAGAGTTTTCAGACATTCATCTTTCAGGATAAGGAAACCCCCCGGAAAAAGTCTTATCCAGATAGCTCAACTCGACCGAGATTCGAACTTGGGACCTCTTATAACTAACTTTTCTAATTAAATCTTTCAAATTTGGATTCTCTAACGCTGGTTAAACTGGTATATGGAAACAAATTAATTGTTCTTTCACAACAGCCGTGTGTAGGACGCACTATGAAAGGGTAGAGCCAGACTGAAAAATTCAATGCCATAGCCGGGATTTGAACTACGGATCTTCTGGTCTCCATCCAGCCGCTCTATACCAATTGAGCTACTATGGCCAACGTGCCAACTTGACATTAAATTCTCAAATTGACTCGTGTTAGTTTGAATTTTTCAGTCTGGCCCTACCCTTTCAAACTGGTATTAGTTGGTTTGGGTCAACAACACTTAAAGGCGTAACAGAGGTCCAGGTTACGGGAACACCAGAAATGAACTGACTCACAGTTGCTCCATTTAAGAATACAAACTTTAATTCAATACTGTAAAATTTTACAGATAACAGAATATTCAACATTATGCGTTTCCTTAAAGCAGCACAGGGAAACAAAGCCATGTCAATCATTAACATAACAAACTCACACAATTTTGCTGGAAGAAGAATTTAATAAAGTTAACTAGGACCCCGGAAAACATTTAACTTTAACAGAAATGCAAGCAAGCAGTCACGCCTATAAGACCAGAGCTTGAAAACAATAACTTCTGGTCCCGGTACTGACAGAATTTAGCATCCTCCGTACTCCCCAGATATGAGCACATGCGATTTCGTAACCAGAGAGGCAATTATAGCAGCAGTAGACAACTCTGTTCAAATATTAGTACAACAAGACGCTGTGGATGGCATCCGTCGGCTCTCTGGTGTGTGGATGCGAGTTCTTCATGTGGGAGGAGATTACTTCTAAGCACTACAATAATGTGACTTCTCCAAAAATGTTTTATTTGCTGTTAATTTAAATGCTGCCACTAATTATTGAATGAACTAAGTAGTTTACATAAACTGTGCAATATACTTCTCTGTAGAGAACTTCAGAGCCTGTTCCCGGACAATTAAACACTTTATTTTTATTAAACATACGGTATTGTAAACAAAACCATTAGAGCCAATTTTGAGAAAACTAAAAATAATGAAACATTTTTCACGTAAGGGCAATTTGGATAAGAGATCCTTTTCAAAATTTTAATTTTAACTAACTTCTAGTAAACGAACTGAAAATATTTTGTTTTGGATTCAGTGTGCCGCAAAACATTAAAATTTTTCTTTTTTTGAAATCTCAATATCGAACTTTTTTTTGCAATACATTTCCTCCAGTGTTCCAAAATGTTGAAAGGATGGCAAATGACAAATATTTGGTTACTTGTTTACTAATTAGTGCTGGATTACGTTTCAGTCACTCTGCTATTCCGTTGTAGAATCAGAACTTTCCTTGTATGTACTATTTTGTCTACGAATACGGGACGATAAATGCACGAGAGGAAGATTTGATTATACAAAAGTTTTTCTGTTGGTGAAAAGGTTACATTGCGTCCTTCTCATAAGCAGCCACTTCAGAAAGTTTCTTGTAGTGAGTAGTAGGAGTAGAGGTATCGGAAACGGAGGCACATACCGTTTTGTGTAAGTCCGACATATTTCACTGAGATGTAACCTCGTTGGCTGAACATGGCATAAATTTGCATATAGGTAGCAGTGTAACAATGCTTGTGGACTGGATACTGCCGTTCCAATTCTAAAGATTACATTCAGAAATGGGGGGTGTGGGTACTATGGGCCTGTTTCATGAATTATTTATGAAGAGTGATTTCTTTCAAATCACGCGGAAGTTGCATTTCTCTCTCTCTTTCTTTCTGCTTCTGCCATTTTATATCGCTTCCTCTTCTAACCTATATATTCGTAACGTACCTTTCTTCCAGTTTGTTTTGATGGGAACCGAGGCTTTCTGTCTGGCGTTCGTTGCGTGTAGAAAAAAATGAAACGTCATGAGAAGAAAATTTAACTTGAGGTTGAAGAACCTTTACATTATTCGTATCCTTCCTGTAACTAAAAATGTTACGCTTTGACACGAAAGTCGATTTATTTCCTGTTTTTCGCTTGTGCTTTTACACAGGTTTCCCCATCTTCTCTTCGTTCAGAGATCATCGTGTCAAAGGCTTTGAAAGTAGAAGCATTAAAAATTCTATTGAACTTATAGAAAAAATGAAGAATATTACAATTATTGAAAATGACATTTTAGTACCTTTCGATGTCACATCCTTAATTACGAATGCTCCAACTGAAAAGATTTCTTTACTACTACAAGAGTGGCTGACCTCAATCAACATTAATGAAGTTGAAATTGATGATCTACTATCCTTTACTACCAGTTGAATTGACCAGAATACTTTCACATTTAATGGAAGACTATACACTCAAACACATGGTTTAGCTATGGGTAATTCATTATCTCTATTTTTAACTGACTTATATATGAGTAACGTAGAAATTAAAGTAACGTCTACTCACTCAGACATATTCATAGAATGGTATAGATATGTAGATGATATTTTCGCCATCCTACCCAAGGATAAAACTGATGAAGCTTTAGAAATTCTTAACAATGAAGATGAGTCTATAAAATTCACTATCGAAATAGAAGAAAATGGACTTAAATTTTTTCAAATACCATAATAAATTGAAGTTTTGTATTCATAGAAAAGACACACATGTAGATAATTATATCAAAGCGAACAACTACAGTCCAACCTTACATCAATTAGCAGTGTTTTATTGCTTAATTCATAGACTTATAAATGTTCCAATGCTTCAACCTGAATATCAACTAGAATACCAACACATTTTACATGTTGCTGAAATTAATGATTTTAAGAAATCAACCATACTTAAAATCATTAATGAACATATATATACACCATATAAAATCAATTACTACTTTAAAGAAAATAGAAGCTACAGCTATTTATAAGAAGTTTACTTATCATCCTTGGGCCTTCAACAAATTTAAAAGAATCTTACAAAACTATAATATAAAATTAACTCCAAAAAGCAACTTCAGTCCTAAGAATTTACTTAAAAACCTTTGAGCAACACCATTGAAAAATTAAAATTATCTGGAGTATACAAAATAACATGTAACAACTGTGATTCATACTATATTGGAAGAACTAAGAGAAGTCTAAAAACTCGTCAAACAGAACACCTGAGAAACATAAGACTTAAACAAATGGAAAAATCTGCAGTTGCTAATCACTTATGGAAACACAACCATGAAATCGGTCAAAATATGCAATTATTAAAACATGTACAAGCTGTTAATGAACTGGATATTTGGGAGAAGATTTATATTCTAAATAGTGGAAAAGAAAAAAAATTGAATTTTGATATACCAGCATTGAATAGTTTTCTACAATTTATTAAAGAAGTCAACACAAGTCAACAACAAGTTCAACCCATTACTATGAATAATATAGCTGCAGATAAAATTAACTCAAACTTCAACCAATCTAGGTTACCCAGGAGACAGATGGAAGAGGAAGCACACCTTGTTCAACAGACAACTACTAATCAGGATATTGTTCCATAAAATGAGATAGAAGATGAAGTATATTTGACACAATATTCCACCAGTTCAACTTCTTCACATCCAGAGATGAAGCAACTCCAACCAGTTAATATCACAGGTGACAACCAATCATCAGTGTCCAGCTCCAATGTTCCAGTCCCAAATGTTGGTATTGAAAATCTGGAGATCGTCAAGGGGAGGAGCCTTAAGTTTCTTGGAAAGTCAAGTTTATGTCCGCCGACAGTAGCTGTAACAGCACCCACTGAAGATGGTCTGAAGCAGAGACCGAAAAGCACTTCTGGAAGAAATGGTGAACACCTGCCTAGTCTGAGCGAGTAATCTTACAAATTAAGCATGCCAGCAACTCGTGCATGCACAGAAGTACCTTTCTACGTCGTGTAACATTTGCTCCGTGCTAGTCCACGGCTTCACTTGGTCTGAGGCTTTTTATTGTGTATGAATACCAAAAAGTTAGACCTCCTTTGGTCCGGACCAAGTTAGTCGGAAGATAGTCTAGACCAAAGTGAGAATTATGAATACGGCCCCTAGATACTTAGCTTATGGTTTCGGCAATGATGGCTTCTTGCTGATAAGCTAAGGCATAGCTAACTTTGTGGTCAGTGTTGTCAACACATATTTAATTTATCGTTTCAATTTTAAAAGCACCTTGAACCGTATCATGCGTGCACCTTCCTTGAGCAAAGGTTTATCTATGCAGTAAAGATCGCACATGTCACATGTAGGGGTCCAGGAATAAGAGCTAATATAACAGGTCAGTCGAACGCATCTGTCCTCAAACCATATCTTATAATTATTGAACAGCATCTCTCAGAGTAATGAAATTGTGGAGTCCAGAACATAGGGAGAATGTCCATTTACATCTTCCCAGATTGGAAATACTGAACCAGACTGAAAATATTTAATGTCATAGCAGGTATTTGAATCACAGATCTTCAACTCTCCATGCGGTTTCTCTAACCAATTGAAATATTGTGGTGATATGCCAGCAAAACATTATACTCTCCATAAATCCCAAAGAGATACGAAATCCATTTTAAGTTGACATACACCAATGGTGATTTCCGTTGTCCTGGTCTTAATTATTAACTAATATTAAGCAGCTAATGATAGTCTATTGTTTCTGCATTTCAAGCTGTATGTAGAAAAAGGCTGGAAAAATAGACTCACACTGAAAAGTTCGATACCATAGTTGAACATTTGAACCATAATGTGTTAAGCTCTTCATGCAGTTGCTTCAATCAACGTCACCAAATTTGGTCTTTCGGTGCAAGCCTCCTTTTCCATGCCTTCACGGTATCATTTTAAACCCAGGTTCAACTGGAAATGGTTGAAAATGATGCAGAATACTGCAGAGAGTATGCATATATAGTTTTTGTTGCATTCTCACCGTTCTTTACGTTACAGAGTACTTAATAACCTCAAAATATTAGATATTTATCATGTTTCCTGTTTAAATACATCTGCACTTTAACAACAGCTATGAATCTTACACAGTACATATACCGGTGCCGTACTTAGTTTATATGGCGATGTAAACAAGGTGGGAAAATGTACCTTGGTGGTGACTGCGAATTAAGGAATTATTCAAACTATTTTATTCCCACCTGACAAACATGCACTGTCAACGAACTTCTATGCAAAGTTTTTCTTTGCTTTTTCCATGTTTAAGTAGCTTATGCAATAACACTTTAAGTTAACATTAAAAGCAAAGCTGGTGCACTGTGTAATATATTTTTCCGTTTGTTCGTTAAAGTGACAATATTACAATAATTACTTAAATATTTGATTTCTTCATATAACTCACTTCATTTATAAATTAAAAATTAAGGCAGGGTATTTCTGCGGCATAACAGTGCTAAGTAAGTGCATGTAGCCACTTTGCAATGACATGAAAGTTCTACTGGCATGGAACTGAAAAAAAGTACATTACGTACTTAATTGGAACCCGACAACGGACAAATTCCTTAAACGGCTTTCACTTCCCAATTTTTCTTTGATAATTCCTGCGCCACAAAAATATATCTTCACGCTTAACAATGACATATTTTCAGTTTCTGTTCATAACTTTAAAACGTATGTCGCGAAGAATGGTGTGGAAGCTCCTTTTTGTAAAAATCGCAATTCGGGATATTGTTTACTGTTTGAATCACTTTTTTAATTGTTGGTGGCTCGTTTCTTTCAAATAAGATATGCATCTTGCACATAACTTTTAACAAATTCATCACATAGCATTTACTTTCCAAAACTTGCTTCTTTTTCGATGTTTTCCTTGGGTGGAAAGCTGATCCGTTTTCACAACTTCGCTTCGAGTGACAATACGTCCTTAGCGCTGAGACACCGGTTTATTCTGCTGAAAAATTAAGTCCTCCTTTGCTAAAGTAGGGTATTTTCCACACAATTTGCAAAACAATTTAACATATTTGTTTTTTACGACTTTTCAAGGATTTTCCGCTGTGGTTTTTATATATCGCACGGAATCAGACATGCTGTACTCCCACTTCCTTCTGCCTTTAAACTGCGCAAGTGCAGCGTGAGTCTGATAATACTGCCACCGATCGCAATTTTTGCGTTGGAGCCGCCAGAAGCCAGTGCTGGGCGCGTGCGCAGGAAAGAAAGAGACAGATAGTGGCGCGCAGAATTGGACGCTTGCCGAGAGAGAAAGAGACAGAGATGTCTGGGGAGTTCCGTCTTTCTCTCGCTTCGTCTCGATCTTTATCGGAGTTCTGCTGCTTTCTAGAACAATGACTGGATGTATAAAAACCCTGCAAATTGTGAGAGCTGTGTTCAGTTGTCAGTTGAATTGAGTTGTTGTGGTGCAGCTGTGATGTAACTGTGCGTTTGAACTATACCACAGAGATTTATTTCATTTGTTTATGTGTGGTGAAGTAAGGAGACGACCTTGAAGACTGTTGTTGTGTATGTCACGTCTTTTACTGCTGCAACGATTGTACAAAGTTACTGTTTACTGCAATAAAAATCACTTTAAGTCTCTGAAAAGAAGAATTTTAATTCTACCAAACCACGAAGTCACAATACATATAAATTACGCTTATATATAAAATAAAATACTCATTAATCACTGTTTGACTGTTGCATTTGTAATAACGTAATGTTATTTATATAATATTTATTAGATTTTAAGTCTTCAAAAATGATAACTATATTTTTCATTCGCAAAGAGTTACAAGGCTAAACAGGAAATGAATGTCGCACCCGTACATGTGCTTTCGTTTACATCGCCATATACAGATTACTGAAGAAATTTTTACATGAAATTTGGCTCCTTTTGAATACAAAACTTTCGCAAATGCTGCTGCAATCTGTAGGTCACTCTAAGGACTGTTTCAATCATTCCCATTTAGTATTGGGCTCACCCGATATTGTATGCGCGTCATAGACCCGGATTGACGTTTCAATTAATTTCCTTTATTTCCTTTAGTTTTCTTTATGAAATTTTTGTGCAATGATCCAGAAAATTTTAATGGAAAAACGTTTCCTGTATCTCTTAAACTGGAAATTTCATAAAGCCGTAACAAAGAGTTTGATATTCAGTCAAAGTGTATATGAAATACGGACCTATGTTTGTTTTCCTCATTCCTTCTCTTCCAATCTTCAAAGTTCAGGAAATGCTGTTTTATAGCCAGTACATACCTTTTGGCAATGATTTGTCAAGTACCTCTTTTATAAACATAATATATGAAAGTTTAAAGATTGTGCCTTCTATTTGTTTCTGTAGTTTTTCACTTAAGGTCAACGTATTTTTGCATGTTATACAAAACCTCCTAACCTCAATAAACAACGAAACAGGAATAATACAACTTTGCTGTAAAATGGCATAAAATTGATAGCCACACAGAAAAATAATATTCCCAGTTGTTGGTTACAAATATCGGTTGAGTAACTTCTAAATTACTTGGACAACATTTTCCCTTTCCGTAATTATTTAGTGACAATATTAATAAAGCCATAAAAGGAACTACAAATTAACCATCCTGCATGTACGTTATTAAAAGGCTTTGTCACAGGTATCGCGTAATATGACAAGGTTATGAGCAAGACCATATTTTATTTTGTGGACTCAAGGTTTCGTTTGTGAATCTCATGTTGAGAACTGCTCGAAAATGGTCTTATTGGCGCTAACCAAGGCTTCGCTCCCAGCCAGCTTATAAAATATACAAAATACTCGCATCATTTGGAATCCATAATGAAAGCTGTAGGCTCTCTTATTCCATCGCCATCCTATTACTACTCTATCATGAAAGTAATGGACACTGACCACGTGGCGATTTTGTGAGTTGGAGTTATAACGTTTGTCTTCCCGCGCAGTTATCTGCATGCGAGCTGGAATCTAACAGATGTACGAGGGTGGGTCAAAAAGTAATGCCTCCTTTTTTATTCTCTTTTAATTGCCAAGAAAATTGAATCCAAATTACATAGCTTGAAAACTACAACATTGACGATTAATTTGTCACTATTCAAAATAATCTCCGTCCTTTTCCACAGTTTTGGTCCACCTTTCAACTAGAGCATGTATTCCAGTGTGGTAAAACACACGGTCTTGCTTCCTAACCATTGACGCTCGGATGTCTTCACAGCCTCCTCATCTTCAAAATGAATCCCACGATTAGCTTCCTTTAGTGGCCCGAACAGATGGAGGTCTGATGGTGCCAGTTCAGGGCTGTATGGGGCGGTGAGGTAAGACTTGCCATCCCAATTTCTGAATTTCTGCAGTGGTGTAACGATTGGTGTGTGGCCTTGCATTGTCATGCAAAAGAAGAACATCCGCCATAGTTTTGTTGGGCGAACTCGGCAAAGACGTGCTTTCAGCTCTTTGACAGTTCTGACGTATTGCACAGAATTTATTGTGCATTCCTGCTCCAAAAAATCAATCATAAGCACACCCTCTACATCCCAAAACACTGTCGCCATAACTTTCCCTGCCGACCGCTGAGTTTTGAATTTTTTTATCTACGGTGACGTTGTGTGATGTCATTTCGTTGACTGCCTCTTTGATTCAGGTTCAAAACAATGAACCCACGTTTCGCCTCCAGTAATAATTTTTTCCAGAAACTCCTCTCCCTCCAAATTGAAGCGCTGCAAGTGTTCGGAGGCTATTGTTTTCCTTGTTTCTTTGTTTTGAGCGGTTAACATTCTTGGTACCCAACATGAACAAACTTTTGAGTAACACAGTTGTTGAATAATCATCATCACACTGCCTTTACTGAGGGAGGTAATGCGACACAATTCACCTGTTGTTACCCGGCGATCACCACGAATGATGTCATCGAGTCGCTGAATGTTGCGTGGAGTCACTGCAGTCAACGGCCTGCCGCTTCTCTTTTCATCTGCCAATGGTGTTTGCCCTTCAGCTTAGTTACAGCGACGAACTCATCGTCTAACAGTGCTGACATCCACCGTTGCATCACCATACACATTTTTTAGCCTTTTGTGAATGCGAATTAGCGTTTCACCTTCAGCAGTCAAAAATTTAATCACAGAACGCTGTCTAATACGAATGTCGATGTCAGCCATCTTGCAAGAGGATGCAGTGCTGCCACCTGATGTCTTAGGTAGTTACTACTGCAGGGGATTGGAGAAGAAGGTTTGAGGAATTGCGCCAAATTCAAAGTTTTCACATAACTTACTTATTTAAGGAAAAAAATAGGAGGCATTGCTTTTTGACCCACTCTCGTATATGTGAAGTGCAGAGCGCTGTTATTGCGTTTTGTTTTGGGCGCACTGAACGTACAGGGAGGTCGTCAGGACATGGAGTTTTGTCATCGCCTGACGTCCTCATATACTACCACACCTTCTACATTTCGACAGGTAGTAAAGAACTATCAGAATTTATTGCCCTTGATTACACTGGAGTCAGGATGCTAACTCAGTCAGACTGAGTCAGACCAAACACTTGCACATTGAGTTGCTAAAGGAGTATTTGTCTGTGCCAGCAATTGTTGCAAAATATCCAAATACGACATGGGATCGCATATGGACAAGTTTTCGAAACACTTACATTCCACTTGATTGGAAGGGGTCCGTGTACTTCTTTGTGAATGAACTAATCCCCACGGAATTTAAGAAATGTAAACATAATTTAGCAACAGTCCCATGGTGTAAACGTTGTGGAAAGGTGGACACGCAGATACTCAGAATTACCACCAGCAAAGATGTATCTGAGATCTGGAAATGGACTATAAATAAAATCGGCGTGGTGGTTGGATGCAGGGCGGAATATACGACAGAGTCAGTAATTCTCTCCTGGAATATTAAGAAAGGCAACACTGCACGGACTCAAATGTTGATAATGACCTTATACCATTATTGCCTAAGTGCTGATTATCCTAATTTATATGCATTCAGTAAGTGGCTCAGAGTAGAGTGATATAAAATGCGTAGCTTTCATGATGTGTGGACTGAGTTAAATGATCAGTTGAATCTCACTTGCTAACTTTCGCGCGGGTGAACACGCAGTTTCTTTCTAAAATGTTATAAAAAATCTAAACAAACATGAATACATAAAGTAAAACCAGACCTCCCATTCTACCTTTCCCCTTTGTGATCCTGATTGTTTATTTAAAAAAATAAAAAGAATTAAACATTCTGATTAGAATAAAAAGAACACTGTTACCAACTATATGTGTTTGCTTTTGTTTTGTTATATTTTATTTTGTGATAAAAAAAAGAAAAAAGTTTGCTTCGTTTATTTAAAGTTTTGTCGTACTGCCATCAAGTATCGAATTTAGCCGTTCGCTTATCAAGATGACTTGGTTTACACCTTACAAACTTTTCTTTTAGGGCAATGTTTGGTATATGTGTCGGCGGACCGTCTAAGTTACTGTGTTCGTCTCAGTATATTTTATCGTTCATTACAATATACGAACGAAGAATTAAAACCTCCGTTCAATGTGATTATTGTAATTTGTTCCGTTTATGGAAGTTTAATTTGGTCACTAGTTATTTTGAGATATTTTAGTTATGTGGGAGATACATTGCGTTATAAATATTCGAATGCCACGTGTTCAAATTATGTGTATTTGTAATGAACTAAAGTGGACACTTCAAGATGCATTTGGATTGTATTGCAATTTTAGACAATATGAATATTGTGATTAATAAGCTGAGACAATATCTTTTCTGAGGGTGGACCTTCTAGACCTTTATTCCTTTTGACCTTTCTAGGCCTCTATGAAATTTCTTCCATTATATATGGCCACTTCCACCTTGCTTAGAGTAAAACAAAAATGTAGAATTACACAACTGTGTATCTCCAGGTAAAGAATGGTTCCAGCGATTACTTGGTGGAACGAGGTTTCCCCGAAGGTCACTGACCATATGGGGATCGTTAGAATAACATATATTATTTTATTTTAGTCAGGTATTAGCTAAATTAGATCATCAGTTTATACTGTCTCTAATGACATTACAGCGACTAATTACACGTAATTTTTGTGGAGTATCAACAAATAATTTAGGTACTTCATGGGATTCTCAACGAAAAATCAAAGACTTATCATCAAGGATGTACTTTTTTAAATAGAGCCTATTAGTTTTCGAATATCCTGGCCTATCCAATTTCGATTCACTCTTTTGCCAAAAAGCCATCCTATTGTCTACATCCGTCTTGAAGAACAGTGCTCTACAATGGTGAAAGAAACGATTCAGCATTTTCCCAGACGTTACATAGTGTGACGAGGCATTGTTTTGCCGATCGTAAGCGAACGCCGAGAGAGAGGCGGGGAGTGAAAGAGACAGATAGCGTCCAAGCCACGCCCAGAGAGAGAGCAGCAGAGGGAGAAAGAGACAGTTCCATGGTGTTCTCGCTACTTCACGAAAGATCGTGCTAGTCGGTGAAGCTTCGTGAGCTGTCGAGAAACTTCGCCAACCTGCGAGAAACAGCTGCTTGTGTATAAATAAGAGAGAGGCGAGCTGAAAGTGAGTCAGTCGAAAGCTGTCAATGGTGCAGTGTGGACGTGTGTTTTCGTACATGTGTGTTACGTCATTCTGCTGATATCAGAGTTGTACAAGTGTGCTTCTACGGAAATAAAGAGCATTTTGAATTTCTGCAAACTAGACTTTTAATATGACAAACTCACAAAGTCACAATGTGATATGCGCACGCCTATTCATAAGTACTTTGTGTACACGAAAACGTTCAATAGTACCTATTCGATTCGAATAGCCATTGTCATTAATGCGATAGGTACTGGACTGGCCTTCCATTCAAAGCCAAAGTTGAGAGTTCGAATCTCGGCAACTGCAGGTAAATGTGCCTATGGCAAAGGACGGGGAGGACCCACGTGAAGTAATCCGTCTGATGGCACTCGTGGACTTTGAAGGCGTATCATTTGACTGCACTTGCTTGGATTTTGCTCTTTTTTTACTAAAAATCACTAAAATGTAATTGTAAAGCTGTAATAACATTTAAGATTTAAAATGCTGTAAATTTTGTGTGAAAGGCCGGTGCAATATCATTAAGAAAACGCACTAAAACATTTTTAAGCTGAGTAGAGCATAATGTTGACATACGACAACATTCATTGAAGGGTTTAAAAATAAACTTTCATTCAGATTTACTTATTTTGTTATATGTATAAGAGGTATATATTAGAAAAAGTGACCGTCATATTTTTAGAAGTCGCATTTCTATGTGAAAGTTTTGAAATTCTATGATGGTTGCATGACTGCATAAAAAAGAATAGCAAGTATTTAAAAAGTATTTTTTTCAATTGACCTATATAATCCAGAATATGTCGGAAATAATCAATGCGGTTTAACAAGTTTTATTTCTCATATATTCAAGATTTTGCTATGCGAATATTTTAACTATACGACAATTTAATGAAAATTGTTAGGGACATTTAAAAAAATATGAGGTAGCATTACTTTTAAAGGGAAATTTGGTGTGTGGAGATTTTATTTAAATATTTTCGTGTTATATTTCTTAAAAGATCTTGAATTTAAACACCAAGTTTGGTATTTATTTGTTTTTCAACTATACCTTCCACACATATACACACACAAGCACACGCACCTGAGTGTAATAGTGTACGAAGTGCCTCTTCCCATGCTATATTCTGTCCTATAGATGGTGACGCCTTTAGCAAAGAGAAATAAAGTTGTTTAAACGTGTGTTTTGTCTGGGACTTGGTCACCCATTCATATAGTTGTTGAACAGCTTGTACTGGTTTGCAAGAAACGAAAGATATCCCCTAGGCACGCGCAGACACGGCTAAGGAATACATTACCGGCACTAAGTAGGTGCTTATTTCTATTCCAAACACATACTGCAACTTTCTTTTGAAATTACTCTCTTCGAAGGTGCCATATACCGAACTCGTAGTCTTTTAAGGTTCAAGTGGCAAATAAAATGAGGACTCGAGCACTAAAGTCGATTACTGCTCATTCCATGTATGGAATTAAGTGGAATTCGGACGAGATTACATCCACACGTTCTCCGCCGAACTCTCTTAAACTGTATTTGTTGTGCCTAACGAAACTTTATGATGAAAATGGCAGGAACCGTGGTTAATGTAAGAGGTTGACATTTCGAAGGCCTTGGGTTTGATTTCAATGGATTGCTCATTTCAATTTTAGGATATTCTGGTTTTCTCTGATCAAATGCTGGGCTGTTTCCCATGGACCACTTTTTTTATTTTCACTATTCAAGTGCAGTGCGTATACTTGCTTAAGGAAAGAGTATTCTTGTGGATACTTGGTAGCCTGTCTGCCTCACGTTCAAGAGGTCTTGAGTTCGAATCTCGGTCAGGGTGAGTTACCTGGATAAGGTTTTTTCTGGGGTTTTCCCTGAATCTTAAATACGAATGTCAGGTAGCTCTAAGCTCCATGGACCCTGGACTCATTTGAGCATAATTTCACCAATTTCACTCATCGTCCGATATGACTTTACGTTGGAGGACGTAAATTAAAAAAAAAAAAGGGGGCACTCATGGCAGTCTTTCGACAGTTCCAGGTGGGAGGGGTCTGGAAGGCTGAAACTGTTAGGGATTCCGCGCGTCTCTGTAGTCTGCAGCTTCTTGCGCCCCAACTCTGTGGTGTGGTGGTAGCTTGTCTGTCTCACCGTTAAGAGCGTACGAATTGGAATCTTGGTCAGGGTGAGTAATCTGGTTTAGGGTTTCCTGGGGTTTTCCTTTATCCTGAAGGTTAAAAGTTGGGAAACTCTAAGCTCTATGGAACCTAGGTTCATTTGAGCATCATTTCACCCATTATATTCTTTGACCGATAGGACTTATGTTGGAGAATGAGATTGCTTCTCTTATCCTAGCTCTTGGGAGGGGCTAAATGTGTAGTGTTTAACGCCCACTTTTACTACATACGGCACCGCAGGCGATGACACTGATGATACATGAGATGAAGATGGAGCACCGGTGGAATGAGATCTCGGAGAAAACCCGCCCCAGCGCCGTGTTGTCCACCACAAATCTCACTTTTCAGTCGCCTGGGATCGAACCCGGGCCGCCTTGGTGAGAGCCAAGCGGTATAACCACTGAGCCACTGCGCGGCCTTTGGGAGGGGCTAGCTACTATAGATCTATGTAGGCCTTTTAAAGTTCTTCAGCACTTCATCAAAGGGAAGAGAAGAATTTTAGAACGCATAATCGATTATTTTTATGTGTTTTCATTTCCATTTATAAAACATTGCAGGTAGGTAACATAGCCAAAGAGTTTCAAAACTTTTGAATAGCCTTTGTTCCAGTTCTGTGCATATATGTACTGAATTGTATGCATGCCAAACCTTTTCATGTCAAAAGGTTTAGTTGAATCTACTTTTTAGATACTACGGCACAATCAAGATCGCTGGATGGACATGCTAAATAATTGTATAAAGGGAAAACTCAAACAGTTGGTGGGCAAAGATAGGAGGAATTATGGAAAAAATAGGAATGGGAGATATATGGAGATTAGAGGAAAGGAATACAAGCGATGTGGGTAAATTTGTAACATGCAGAATGGAAGTTATAGAAAGGCAGGAAATATGGGGAAGTTTAGAAAATATGAAATCATTACAATTTTACACACAAATAAAAAGCAACTGGGGACGAGAAGCATACTTAGATTACCGCAATAGGCAAGGGAGGGAAGGGCTAGCTTGGATGAGAACAGGAACAATATACCCAAGAGGGATAATAGGTAGGGAAAAGGGAATTTGTGAATTGTGTGGTGGAAAAGAAAGCATAGAACACTATGTAACAGAATGCGAGGAGGTTACAACATGGAGAAAATAGGTTTGGGAGGAAAAATGGGAGAAATGACAGAAGAGGATAGTAGCTATAAAAATGTTAAACGGAAAGGAGGGAAAAAAATGTAAGAAGTATTGGTGAGTTCTTACAGGAAGTAAAAGAAAAATGGGCAAGAAATGCAAAGAACATAAGAAAGGAAGATGGGGAGGAGGGGAAGAATGGGGCTAAGTAACAAGGAGACATGGCGGTTAAGAGCTACGTGGCAGAGCGGAAGACCAGTGTGTCATGTAAGTCAAGGTAGCAACAAGGTAAAGACAAATAAATGTAGACTAAATTTGTAAATTGTAAAATTTTGGAATATTCACAATAAACAATTCATTCAATTCAATAAAAGGACAAAGCTGCAGACATTAGAAAGTTAGACAATGTATTTTAAATTAAATTATAATCATTGTTACTGTCTATGGTGAAAACTATTTGCATGTTTCAAAGAGATTAATTTATTGGTCTGGGAATGCAGAATATTATTTTGTTATGTATATGTTGTTATATACATTTGTTAATGATATAAAGTAACCAGAAAAAAATAAGGCACAGAGATTTAAAATTAAAACAACTTACTCCAGGTTTCTTACATCGTCATAGGCTACTTATATGTATGCAGTATTTATAGAACGTTAAAGATTATGTAATTATAAGGGTTAAAGGGAAGCTTTACTGGAACGCTCCTCTAGAAATTTTCATAAAGAGCATAGAAGGTAAATTAATTAATTTATCATGGGATAGCCGTGCAAAGTCGAGTGAGCCAGTTAGTTATAAGTTAACTCACTAGAGCTACACACATGCATACCCTACCACGTTTATTTATTTTGGATAGATTATGTTTGCCTCAGTTGTAGATGCATTATGAAACGTCCCTCCTGCGAGTCATTTGGCACATTGGGACCTCCTCGCGGTTAATAAATACATGAAAAATAATTAAAGTGAATGCTAATAAACCAAAAGTCTCCCAGGGACGGTTTTTGTTTTTTGTGTTATCGTGAATGCAGTTTAATGCTCACTTGCTCGAGGAACAAGAGAATATGAAATATCTACCACAATAATAATACAACAATATCCATAAATATTGGCTTCTATATTACAAGGGAGGGTTTTAGTTTGTTTTACAGTTTTTATTATAAACGCTATGATGTTAATCTATAGGGTTTGCATTCTGAAAGTCTGGGGTTAGATTCTCCTCAGGTGGTCATTTTTTCCTTACGTTTTTATTTGTGCTTTGTCCAGGTTGGTAGGTGACTATAAGGGTTCCTCTTCTACTAGGGATTTCCTGTTCTCATCATGTCTTTTAATCTTGTCAAGTTTCAGTGTTGCAGGAGCAGGCGACTGCAATTGGAGCGTTACGGCTGGGCGATAAAATTTGCTTTTTGTAAAGCATTTTCTCTGGTTCTTCGCCCTTGGCATGAAGTATCTTCCTGGTATAGTAGCCTCGTCCATTGTATCCCAGGCGACGTCAAAGCTTTCCCTTCTGACCATGCCTCCTCACATGTAAGCAATTATAAGGGTTTTCCACCCTTAAACATATGGGTGGTCCTTCTTAATATGTTCACCAAGTTAGAGAGCTGTTGCAATATTTTTCTTGTGTCCTCAGAAATTATCTTAGGACTGTGCAAACATTCTTCCTATGTGTGTTAATTAAGCTTATATTTATAGAAGTTACATAGTGTTTTACTTAGTATAGTTTTATAAATTTATTAGTGTTTAATAGTTATTGGAGTTAAGCACTTACGTAGTTTAATTAAGATTTGGAGACCGTGGGTATCGAACCTAACATGGATATGCTAACTTGGATTTCCATTCATACTTGTAATATATATCTAACGGTATTTCTAAACTTTCTCGAGTTCTAAAGCGCTTATGACATATTTAATTATTATGCGGAATGTACGTGATTATTTATTTAAATTGTGTTTAGCAGAAGATCCTCCCCGAAAAATTACACTGCTTAACTTTATTCAAATTTTTAAAATTAGCAGACATCATTGTAAAAAGCTTCGAAAATTTAAAAACAGTAATAGAGTTTCCGTACTAGTTTTTATTTAATTCCTTGGTTCGTTTTTTTTTTACTTTTGAAGTACTTTTGCTTTGTTAAATCAACAGAAATTCACCACCTGTAGCTGCCATAGAATAAAGGAAAATGTTTTAGGATAAATCGGCTCACGATTGCAATAAACAAAGCTCCAACGTGCTATTTTTGCTTATAAATTATTATTACTACCAGAATATCCAAAGTGCTTCTTTAATTTGCCAGTAAATACCCCTCACAAATTCATGCACACTGATGCAATTTAACCTCTTTAAAATTGTAATGATGTTTTATTAAAGTTTCCTATGATATTATGCTAGTAATACGCATTTAGTTCTTGTACGTAATAGAAGTAATATACCATAACAGCATAGCTAATATATCTCTTTCAGTTATTATAAAGCCTTGTAACGTTAGGATACATTAATCATTTAAAATTTATTTGAAAGGTCAATGACGATTTCTTACAGTGAATTGTGCTTTACATATTTATTTCTTTCTTTATATTTAGCCTCTAAACGTTATTTTAAACAACGGCAACCCTGGGTATTCTCAGCTGTAAACACGTGCCTAACATTCTTCACCTCTGACCCTGATTGGTGTATCCTAAGATGTTTATGACATCGTGGTTAGGGGGAAGAACAGTTTTTCCCTACAAAGAGAGCCGGTTGGGAATGTTTTAAGCGCGGCCACTATAGCCGCTCGCATCATTCAAGGTCCCCGTTGGAGATGGCTAGGATGGATTGGTGTCAGGTGTCAGGATTGACACTATTTTGGAATAATTAAGGGTGCACATCTTTGTCCTTCTGACCTCTTCCGCCTTCCTCCTACGGTTTATTTGGAAACACAAACGGCGTACGTTTACTAATCTGTTTTGCTCCGGTGGCTGATGCCTTTAAAACTTCAAAAATTGATTCAATAAATTACTCTCATCTCTTTGCTACTTTTTATGAAATTATTGTGCAAGTAGTAGGATATATCAGGGGCGGCTTCTGAAGGGGGAGCATGTTTGCGCTACAACCAAAATGCTGGGTCTCCCTTTAATGTAATGGCATGTTCCATTTGGAGTTCATTTCGACCTTGTGTAGTGCAGGGGACCTGAGAACGCTGTATTGTTTGCAGGTGCCAAGTAGTTCACTCCCAGATGCAAACCACTGGCATACAATGGGCAGGACGAACCTAGGATTTGCCGAGGCAAGTAGGGGGGCGATGAGGGACATATGGCTGCATGTGGTTGGTTAACCTAGCTGCCAGAGAATAGTGGATGCCTAACCGGCTCGTTCTTTCATCACAGTAGCGGCATCTATTGCGCCTATGTTAAATGTAACCTACGAGTACATAGCCACATGGTTTGTGCCGTGTTTTGTTAGCTCTGCCGTGTTCTGAGTAGTGCATCAGAAATATTTATATAAATACAGGTAACCTGTGTTATAAGAAGAAACAATGAATTCTATAAAGTGTCTTTTAGCACATCCTTTTTCAAACATGACCTTAGAAGAAAAAATTGAACTTAAGCGACTTGGAAGACCCACGCCGAAACTAAACATCACACAGATAGTCAAAACAAAAACAAGATGTTTTAACAGGAACTTTAACAGCGATGTATACGATAAATATTGTCACCCAGTTATCGGGAAGCACCACAAACAACAGCTGAGAAGGGGCCGGAGGCCACGCCACGCCCACTCATCTGTCTCCTGTCACTAACTGAGGGGTGATTTGCGGTAGTGTCACCGGTCCCTCGTTGTTTCTCTCCCCTTCTCCGGTGGTCTGGAACGTTCGGTGAATAGAGACTTCTAGAAAAACACTGACATTCCTATAAAAAGGGTTTCAGAGAGACAGTTAGTTAGTGTTTGATGTGCTAGTGAAGTAGCGCCGTGTACGTGCATCGGAACGATAACGGACGAACTGGTGAATCGTAATTGTGTGCATTACGTAATTTTGTGTAATTGGCAAGTGTTTAACTGTAAGTCGGTGGAAATAAAGAACATTTTTGAGTGGTGAAATTGGACTTTTCATTTCACGAACCCACAAAGTCCCACTGGTGTCAGGAAGCGGGAAGATAACATCACCGAACACTACAGCCATGGAATCCGCATTGGAAATGCTTTTGGCGAAGATGAACGAGTTAACAGAGAAAACAGAAGCGGCAAACAACAACCTCACCGCCGAGTTGAAACAAATGAAGACGGCCAACGGCAACATCACCGCGGAACTGAAACAAATGAAGACGGCCAACGACAACATCACCGCGGAACTGAAACAAATGAAGACGACCAACGACAACATCACCGAGAAGATGGAAGAAATGAAGGCCGAGTTAACCACAGAAATGAGAGCAGCGAACGGCAGTCTGGCCAAGGAAATAAAGGCGGCGAACGAGGCTCTCGCCGCAAAGTTCGAAGAACAGTTGGCCGGCGTAAAAGAGGACGTCACAGAGTTAGGCGAGCGCGTCGAAGACCTGGCGAGCCGCGTTAATGAGCTGGAAGGAAAAGCCGACAGCAGCGTGAAGTCCCTGAACGCCATGGTGGAGGACGTCGTCGGTAGGAAGCTGAAGGATTTAAAGACCGACGCGCCGGGACGCGACACAACATCTGCGCGCGTCAAACCTCCCAAGTATGACGGCGCGTCAACGTTTGAGGTCTTCCGCCGCCAGTTCGACACAGTGGCCAGGCACAACGGATGGTCACTGGAGGAGGAGGCCACACAGTTAATAGCCAGCCTCCAGGGAAGAGCCGCGGAAGTCCTAAACGCGGTGCAGACGACGGCGGCGCCCAAGGACATCTGGGAAGCCCTGGAGAATCGCTTCGGGAACCACCGCTTAGCCGCAGCATACCGCAGCCAGCTAAAGGCAAGGTCACAGAAGCCGGGGGAGACGCTGCAGGAGTTCGCCATTGCGATCGAGCAGCTGGCTAGCAAGGCCTTGGTTGACCTGCCACTGGAGTTCGTATCCCGGGAAGCCGCCTACAATTTTGTCGACGGGGTACGGGACACGGAGATTCGTCAGCGCCTAATGCTCGGGGAATATAAAACCATCCACGAGGCGCTGACAGCGGCATTAAGGATGGAGGCGGCCAAAATAACATCCATCCCGACGTCGAGAACGAGGAGTGTCCGCTACGCCGGAGACAGAAGACCAGCTGAGGGACGCCGGCGAACACCTAGTGGCCTGTGTTGGGGGTGTGGACAGCCCGGACACCTGCAGAGAGACTGCCCACACCAGGAAGAGCAGCCGGAAAACGAGTAAGGGCCGTCGTGGAGAGGGGCACGTCGGTGCCATCACCACCATCCCCTCGAGTGACACTGCGCGCCGTCAGCCGGCGTATGGATGACAGCCTCATCGCGGACGGTTGGATAAGAGGAAAGCCGTGCCGCGTGCTGGTGGACACCGGGGCGGCCGTGACCATCATCAGACCTGACGTGGCGAAGGGTTTGCCGACAAGGAAGCCAAGCCGGCCATACCAGCTTGTCACGGCATCGGGCGACACCTTGCCTGTGGAGAGGGAGGTCCTGCTGGAGCTGAATTTGGGACGGAGTGCCGTGCGTCTGTGGGTGTTCGTCGCGAAGGTGGCTGAGGAGGTGATTCTGGGACTGGATGCCCTCAGGAGCCACGAGGCGACGGTCGACGTCGGCAAGAAGGTCCTGCGGCTTAACGGAGAAGAGGTTGTACTCCGTCAACCTGAAGAGTGCCTTGGAATTTGCAGGGTCGTCTTGGACGAAGACGTGGTTGTCCCCGCGAGGAGCGAGGTGGTGGTGACGGCGTGACTGGAGGGCCAGAGAACCAGGAACATGATGCTGGACCAGAAGACGCCTGTAAACGGACTGTGTGTAGCCAGGGCATTGCTGCCGTGCCGAGAGGAGGTGCCCGTGAGACTGCTAAATCCTACGGACGCCGATCACGACGTCCAGGCCGGGACGGAGTTGGGAATGTGCGAGCCCGTGGTGAGCGTAACAGCTATCGACGAGACACAGGAGCCGGCGCCGAAGCAACACCTGGGGCCCCGGCTAGAAGGCTTGGTGGAGAGGGCGGCCGACCACCTGACCACAGAACAGCTGGTGAAGGTTCGACAACTGCTAAGGCGGTATCAGCGCGTCTTCAGCCAAGGTGATAGTGACTACGGCCGCACGGACAAAGTGCTTCACCGCATCGACACCGGGGACGCCCGGCCTATTCGGCAACCACATAGACGCGTTCCGCTGGCGAAGCAAGGGGCGGTACGAGACATGCTGGAGGACATGAGATCCAGGGGAGTGATTGAAGAGTCTGACAGCCCTTGGTGTTCCCCTGTAGTCTTGGTGACAAAGAAGAACGGCGAGCTGCGCTTCTGCGTAGACTACAGAAAGTTGAACGCCGTCACCCGGAAGGACTGTTTTCCCTTACCCCGGATTGACGACAACCTGGACACGCTAGCTGGTGCACAGTGGTTCTCGACCCTGGACCTGAAGTCGGGCTACTGGCAGGTAGCTCTAGACCCGAGAGACAAGGAGAAGACTGCATTCTCGACGGGCCAAGGGCTCTGGCAGTTCACGGTTATGCCCTTTGGCCTCTGCAACGCACCAGCTACCTTCCAGCGCCTTATGGAGTCAGTGATGAGAGGGCTGACTTACGATGCCTGCCTGCTATACCTGGACGACATCATCATCGTCGGGAAGACTTTTGAAGATCACCTCGAGAACCTGAGTAAGGTGCTACAGAGACTGCAAGCGACCAACTTGAAGCTGAACGCGAAGAAGTGCCAGCTCTTCCGCAAGGAAGTTAACTACTTGGGCCACATAGTCTCGGCAACCGGAGTGGCCACAGACCCGGAGAAGACACAGGCTGTGAGAGATTGGCCTCGCCCAAAGGATAGGAAAGAGTTGCGCAGTTTCCTGGGGCTGTGCAGTTATTACCGCCGCTTCATAAAGGGATTCTCCAACATCGCAAAACCCCTCACCCGCCTGACGGAGGAACACCGGCCTTATGTGTGGACAGAGGACGCCGAAAACGCTTTCCAGCACCTAAAGGAGACCCTGTGCAGTGCTCCAATTTTGGGTTTCCCACAACCGGGTGGCGCCTTCATTGTGGACACCGACGCCAGCGACCATTGCATTGGAGGCGTCCTGTCGCAGATCCAGGACGGCCATGAGCGGGTGATAGCCTATTACAGCAAGACGCTATCCAAGGCAGAGAAGAACTACTGCGTCACCCGACGGGAGTTACTGGCGGTAGTAAAGACATTGGAGCACTTCCACAAGTACCTGTACGGTCAGCCATTCCACCTGAGGACTGACCATTCCGCCCTAACCTGGCTATTGAGTTTTAAGAACCTGGAAGGCCAGACAGCACGTTGGGTCCAGAGGCTACAGGAGTACGACTTCACCTCGGAACATCGTAGAGGGAAGAGCCACGGTAACGCTGACGCCATGTCCCGAAGACCCTGTCCGGAAGAGTGCGGCCAGTGTACAAGAGTGGAGGAGAAGGAGCGTGCCGCAGCAGTCCGAGTAGTCACGGCAGTGCCTGCGGATGGCTGGGATAGCGCAGGCCTGAGGAGGGAGCAGCTGGCGGACGCAGACTTGGGGCCACTCTTGAGGGAAGTGGAGGCAGGGACGAGACCAACCTGGGAGGACATCGCACCGAGGAGCGCCACCTACAAGTCGTATTGGGCCCAATGGGACTCGTTGAAGACCAAAGAGGGCGTGCTGTTCCGGGTATGGGAGTCACCCGATGGGAAGACGCAGAGAGAACAGTTAGTACTTCCCCGGAGTAAGGTCCCGGAAGTCTTGGAGGAAGTGCACGCTGGTACTTCGGGAGGACACCTGGGAGCGAGCCGAACGATCGACAAACTTCGGCAGCGATACTACTGGCTGAGACTCCGAGCAGATGCCGAGAGATGGTGCCGTCAGTGTCACGTGTGCGCGGCGAGTCGTGGCCCCCAGACTAGGAGCCGGGGTCGCATGCAGCAGTACAACGTCGGAGCCCCATTCGAACGGATCGCCGTTGACATTGCTGGACCGTTCCCAGTTTCCGACCGAGGCAACAAGTACCTAATGGTGGTCGTGGACTACTTCACCAAGTGGCCGGAGGTGTATGCCATCCCAAACCAAGAGGCAAAGACAATCACAGACTGCCTCGTGGAGCAAGTGTTCTGCCGATTTGGGATGCCGTTAGAGCTACACAGTGACCAGGGTACCAACTTTGAGTCCAACCTAATGAAGGAGGCACTACAAAGGCTTGGGGTGAACAAGACCCGCACGACACCTCTACATCCCCAGTCGGATGGCATGGTCGAAAGGTACATCAAGGCCTTAGAGGAACACCTGAGGAAGGTCGTGGCCAGCCATCAGCGAGACTGGGACGTCAAGGTGCCACTGTTCTTGCTGGCCTACCGCTCATCTACACGCGACACAACTGGGATGACGCCAGCCAGCTTAATGTTCGGCCGAGAGTTACGCCTCCCTTGTGACCTGGCTTTTGGAAGCCCTCCGGAAGCGAAACAGCCAGCGATTGAGTATGTGGAGAACTTGGTGGACCATCTCCACGACATGCACGAGATGGCTCGGCAGAACATCCAGAAGGCGAGCGACCGCATGAAGACCAGGTATGACAGGCAAGCCAACAGCCAAGGGTTCCAGCAAGGTGACCTAGTCTGGTTGTACCGTCCTACCCGGACCAAGGGACGGTGCCCGAAGCTCCAGCAGCCATGGCAAGGACCGTACCGGG